>CM056502.1:42239501-42675958 GCA_029783415.1 Anisodus acutangulus
TACAACCTGTAAGTGTTCATGTTTCATGTTACATGTCTTTTATTGTCATATAACCATACCAGAAGTAATTGTTGGGGTAAGTAAGAACAAAATTTAAACTTTCGTTGTGTCTTACTTATGTGTTTTGAACCCAACAAATCTCTACAGTGAACACCACCTTTCCCATGGAAAAAACTCAAATTTTCCACTCTCAATCAAATGAAAATCTCGATTGCTTATATATGATCTACAATTCATAGTGGAGAAAAGGAATGTGTATATGAAATAGAGCAGTGAAATCCTTACTGCATCTCCATCAGATTGCCATTCCTTTTGTTCAAAACATGAAATAAGATCATCCATTGATACCCTATTGCAACCTGGAAAGAAAGCTTCCTTAAGTCTATTAAAACCACGATAGCAGTCCTCGTGTTTAATATCACCAATACACCTCAATCCAGTCACTATTGAAAACTCCCTAAGCCCGAAACACAATGTGTTCTTATTTATTTTCACGTAAAACAAATCTGGATTATCTTGA
This sequence comes from Anisodus acutangulus, assembly GCA_029783415.1. NCBI lineage: Eukaryota > Viridiplantae > Streptophyta > Magnoliopsida > Solanales > Solanaceae > Anisodus > Anisodus acutangulus. Next base: position 42,240,022 of record CM056502.1, read on the forward strand.
TTCAGTTCTCTACATATTAAAAACTTAATCATTTGATTATGCACAGTTAATCTAGGCATCTCTAGAAAATACACAAAATATGTATTCCTAGACAACCGTAACTGCTCATCAGTAAGTGTTGATTTAAGCTGATCAACAACCCCAACATTTGTGTGTGAGCTAAAAGGGGAAGTACTGAACTTTCTATGCAATGGGACATAATAATTCCATTTCTGCAGAAAGCCAATAACAATCTATAAATGTTTGGATATACATTACGCCTAAATAATATTCAATTGGGCAAGAGAAAATAATTGAGTGGATAGAATGAAATATAAAAGGAGAATAATCAAATGGATGAAATTCTAAATATAGTAAATATCTGGTACATTATTTATGTATACCTAAATTGACTATTGGATCTCCTTCATATTTATGCAAGTGTTCAAATCTCAGGCAATGCACCATCGATTTGTAAAAATCCAATAAATTTGAATTAGTGGCTCAATTTTATAATTTCAATGTATAAAAATAACTCCCATTTACCAAAAGAACTCTACTTTTCTTAACCACAAAAGAAAAGAAATAAAACTTTCAATCAAAACCAAAAATTCAAACTTTCATACTCTTTTTCAGAAACCTAAGCAGAATATTAACCAGATATAAAAAAAATTACCAAGCTTGAAAATCAAACAGCTAATAAAATCTTCACTGATTCACTACTCTTATGATTTTTTTCGAACACCATTAAAATAATATAACAGCCCAATGAGAAGCGGGACAGGAATGGGAGAAATGAGATCAGTTCACATTATAGATATATCAAATAATGTATATCCTATTGTGTACCTTGTGTATAATATATAATGTATATCAAATAATGTATATTCTATTGTGTACCTTGTGTATAACATATAATGTATATCCTATTGTGTACCTTATGTATAACATATAATGTATATCAAACAATGTATCCTATTGTTACCTTATGTATAACTGTTAACACTCAAAAATAGCTAAGTGTTTAGCCGAATTCAGTGACAGCCGAACTATTCCGGAGCCGAATTTACTCCTAGCCCTCGACTACAAGAACTTCATCGGCTACCAAGGCATTTCAGCCGAGTTGTCAATTAGAGGTACGACTGGGACCCACTCAGACGCAGACGCCTTAACGACCAAGTCAAAAGGGTTTTCAGACCCCCATAAGCAATAACGACCAACGACAACTAAAAGAAAAGGGTCATTATCCGAGCAAAAGGGGTAGAGGGCGAGAAAATCGGCACCACCTCCCCCATAGTCGGCCATTAAACTTGGTGGGTTACTTGATGGCTGACATGGGGGGGCACGTTTGTACATTTTTTTCTCTTTTTGTACTAAAAATAGAACGCAGTTTTGTATATACACACACAATCAATCAAACAAGTTAAATCTTATCTATCTTTATCTTTTATCCTTTATTTTTACTTTACTCGGCTGTATTCATGTTTCTTACCTCTTAGTTTAGCTTTGAAATATGTGCTCATTGACAATGACCTCTATAAAACGAGCGTGAATGAAGTACTACTCAGGTACATTGCCAAAGCAGAGGCCTTGAGGGTCATGGGAGAGGTCCATGAAGGAGTATGCGGATCACACAGAGTGGGGCCAGCGATGAAGTGGCTAATCTACCACCACGGCTATTATTGGCCTACTATCACAGCTGACTGCTTCCAGTATGCTAAAGGATGCGAAGAATGTCAAAGACACTGACCAATCCAACGGGTACCAGCCGAGTTGCTGCACCCAGTCGTAAAACCTTGGCCCTTCAGAGAATGGGCTATGGACCTCATCGGCAAGATTCACCCATAATCGGCTAAAGGCCACAATTTCATTATCGTGGATGTCGATTACTTTACTAAATGGGTGGAGGCTCAGCAGATGAAGAGGGTTCATCAGACAGATATCATTCAGTTTATCCAAAATCGGATCATATATAGATATTGTATCCTTGAGACGATTACAACTGATTAAGGGACGGTGTTCACTGGTTCTAAAGTTACAGCCTTTGCTCAGAAATTTGGGATCAAAATGATCACATCTTCGCCTTATTACGCACAGGCGAATGGGCAAGTCGAGGCAGCCAACAAACTTATTGTGGACACAATTAGTAAGAACGTGGAGGATAAACCAGGAATGTGGCATCTCACTCTAGATGAAGCCGTTTGGGTGATCAGGAATTCTTAATCTACAGCTACCGGGACGACACCTTATCGGCTAACCTATGGCCAAGATGCGGTGTTGCCATTGGAAATTAATGTCAATTCCTTACGGGTGGCCAAGCAGAACTAAGTTTAGAGGAGTATCAACAGACTATTCTAATGGAGCTAGACCATCTAGATGAAGATCGACTGATGGCCCTAGAGAAAATCGAAGCCGGTAAACGTAAAATGGCTAAAGCATACAACAAACATATTAAGCCTAAGAGGTTTACCGAATGAGACTTAGTTTGGAAAACCATTTTGCCGATTGGATGAAAGATCGTAAATTCGGCAAATGGTCACCAAATTGAGAAGGACCCTTCGTAGTAAGCCAACGGACCACCGACAACGCATATCGACTAATAAACATGCATTACGAATAAATAGACAGGAATGTAAATGGCAAGTATTTGAAAAAGTACTATCCTTCTATTTGGGGCATGCATGAATAAACGACAGCCACAGACCGGTTGCCTGGTCGCACAAAATAAGCTAATTCCCTCTGACGGGAGATGTATGGCTAAATAACAACCACAGACCGGTTGCCTGGTCACAAAATATAAAGCCATTTCTTTCACATGTCTGTGTCATAAGGTTGGTCGCACTGCTCAGGCGAAGAAACGTCATCCCAAGTGGTCAAAGATAATGGCCCATCAAATCTGCGAGGTTTACTCTAAATTTTCTCAAGAATGCCAAGAGCAATGCTGAAGTTAAAGGGTGGGATATGGATTCCCATATCCAGGTAAACTAAGCATAAAAACAGAGGCGCTGCGCATACCCGAACCCGGCGTTACAACGGAAATCAAATTCCGACAGTACGGGGGCATCAGAAGGACCCAAGCGCCTCCATTCAGCTATTGTGACTAACTTCACTAGGTCCAACCAACCCGAATAATGAGCGACCTTGGTTGGACAAGTACGAAGGTTAGCCGAACAACGGCCACCGATGAACCAGTCACAAGTGTAGAAAGAAAGTCGTGGTTTATCAAGCTGAGGTACTGAAACAAGAGAGAATCACCTTGTTCCAATCCACCATATGTAGTCAGAACCAGTTGTTCATCAACGAAGGCCAAGGCGGAGGTCAGGTCACTATCGGCTAGAATAATTTTTCCTGATCTCTGAGATAAAACAGATGAAGCCATGGTTTTCGGCTAAGAAAAGGACCAAAGATTAGGTGAGAAACCTATGGGGGATACCTTTCCTTAAATAACCTTCAGAGGCGTGACTGATATTAGTTTATTATTTTCAAAAGCACGACAAAAAATCATCAGAGCCAACTTGTGGTAATGAAGACGCCTCGGTTAGAGGGGAAACACATCTCAAAAAGTAATCATCATTGCATGCACTGGAGACGAGATGATTGAAGTGACATGTGTGGCTGTCAGATTGAAATGATGACTACTTTCGGATACATCAACTCAACAGTCACACTCGAGTTAATGTAGGGGGACAATTGTTAACACTCAAAAATAGCTAAGTGTTTAGCCGAATTCAGTGACAGTCGAACTATTTCAGAGCCGAATTTACTCCTAGCCCTCGACTATAAGAACTTCATTGGCTACCAAGGCATCTCAACCGAATTGTCAGTTATATGTACGACTGGGACCCACTCAGATGCAGACGCCTCAACGACCAAGTCAAAAGGGTTTTCAGACCCCCATAAGCGATAACGGCCAACGACAGCTAAAAGAAATGGGTCATTATCTGAGCAAGAGGAGTAGAGGGAGAGAAAATCGGCACCACCTCCCCCATAGTCTGCCACTAAACTTGGTGGGTTACTTGATGGCTGACATGGGGGCACGTTTGTACAGTTTTTTTCTCTTTTTGTACTATAAATAGAACACATTTTTGTATATAGACACACACAATCAATCAAACAACTCGAATCTTATCTATCTTTATCTTTTATTCCTTACTTTATCCTTCGGATGTATTCATGTTTCTTACCTCTTAGTTTATTCACACTACCGTCATAACGCTTTCTGGAATAGTTGGGGAACTCATTGCTGGAAATTAGAGTTCCGTTTCCAATCCAAATTGGTTAAGTTAAGGAATCAATTTATCTCTCGATATCATCAGTCGATAAAACGACAGAAGCCAAAATTCGGGGCGAGAACAATAACATATAAGATTTGACTTTCTCATCATCTTGTGTATCCCCGATTGCAATTTCTTTTCCATTTTCAATTGTATTGCCTTTTTTTTACTCCGAATATCTTCCTCAACTGCTCTTGCATGTGGAGAATTCGAATCCCCAAAGATCGGATCTTCAAAATCAGAATCTTCGGCTACGTTATTGTATTAAATTTTTACAACCCCCATACTTACATGTTTTCTCACCACTGTTTATGTACAAAGTTGAATCCCAAATGCAACAGAACTAAATGACGAATAATCCCTTAAACACAGTATTAAACATCCCTAAAATATTAGAGTATAATAGCAGTTGTGGAAGATTGGATTTCCTGTAAATATTCCTAAAGAAAGAAGGAAGAAAAATAGAGATTATTTAGGAGATAAAAACAGTTACAGACGTGGAGAGATTATGAGGAGATATTTTTTTAATAGAAGAGAATTAATTAATTTGTATATTTAATTAGTTGGTTATATAATGTCAATAATTAAGTAGGAATTCTGTATTTAGGCTATTAGATGCCAATAGTTAAAACATGGGTTGTTTTGTGCCAATAGTATGCCCTCATTGTATTTCCATGTCAATTTCCCTTAAAGACTTGTACCAGTTTAATGATGCCACATAAATATATATGATTGTCTAATTTAAGAGTGTATATCTTTAGTTTTTATTATATATTTTGATACTAATATTCATATAATTTGTATAAGTTATATCGAAATTAGAAAACCAATATCTCATTTTCCCAATTAGTTCCACATAAATTATTTGAAGTTTAATACTAGAAACTGAACCATATATTAACTAATGCAAGAATTATATTCATTATGCATTATTTTATTCTGATGAACATTAAAAAATTTCTAAATGAGAAATCTTATTCAAAGACTAAATTGTTACTTACAAGATAAACATGTGAGCTCTAGACCCATCATCTGATAAAGCTCCACTTCAAATAAGTGGATGTCCGTATTTTTCTTTTAATTTTTTTTATTAGCAGAGCTCGAACTCATGACGTAAGCTTGACTCATGCATCATGCGCTACAAATTTTACCACTAAACCAAAGTCTTGGGGAAAAATAAAAAAAGTTAATGCACATACCTAAACTCAAATTCGGCATTTAAACGTTCTAAATTAAGTGAGTAATCAATTTGCTGGAATAGCTTCATCGTTCGATGATTGTGTTTTTATTGGAAGATGTGATTTTTTTTTAATCAATTGTCTCATACTGTTATAAGATTGAGCAAGGTTTAAAATCGATAGTTGTTTGAGTTTTGTTTTAAATTTTTAAAAATCGATAGTATTTTATTTGATTTTGGTTTTATTAAAACAAACTGAAGAAAAAATCAAACCGAACCAACAAATCATATACATAATTTTATAATTATATCTATAAGAAATATTAATTTTTATAAGTGATTTTAAATATTTTGTTTACTTTTTTATCAAATTTCTGTATCTCTAATAGGCTAATGAACTTTACACCTTAAGCTCATTTCTGACTAAAAGAGATCCATGAAACTCGATCTCATTAATTCAAAGAAACATTTATGAGATTTACCTAAAAAAATTGTATTTCTTATAAACTTTATTCACTTGATTAAAGCTTACAGATAGATATTTTCTCCATAATTCAAAAAAATTATAGCTCCCACAATTAAAAAAAAGTAATAGTAACAAATTATAAGTTGGAAAAGAATGAAAAAGTCTTTTGTAATCATAAGAAAAAATGAAAGAGAGAAATACAATTAAATTTCTTAAAAATCGGAAAATCGAACCAAACCGACAATAACCAAACCGATGGATATGTATTATATTTAGTTTTGTTTGATTTGATTTGATTTTAATAATTAAAAAACCGACTATATTAATTTGGTTTTGATTTTAATAAAAAATCGACACAATCCCACCCATGAACACTCCTAAAGTAATACATAAGGAAAGATCATAGTGTAGTCAATAGTGGCACAAAGGGTTCAAATTTTTGGTAGGTCCTAAATTCAGATGCTAGGTGTTATATCTTAGTAATTACGTAATTTTTAAAAATCTCTTTGTATGAATTATCGGCTTTGTCACTGATTTTAAAGTCTCCTAATTAAGTTTCAATATGTCACTCTCACTCGTTTAGGACCAGACAAATATTATGGAAAGTTAAATTTTCTTTAAAGCTAACACAATCTCAAACTCAAAAATCGATATACCATTAATCACTGGTTATTTCTTTGAGTTTGCAAGGAGATTTAGACAATAGTTGAAAATTCGAATAGTTTGATATTTATTGGGATATGTAACATACGAGACTATATGTATTTCTTAATTGTTTTAGGAATAAAAAGATAAATAACTAAAATAGACAGACTGTGAAGTCGATCTCATGTGTTTTTTTGGTGAATGTTACATATTTGGAAAGGTTTCTATTTAAGAAGTGGACATTTATTTTTCCACAAACAATTATGGAAGTTAGGCTTTCAATTTACCACGCAAAGCCTACTATTTTGATAGTTCACATGATTTGGATCACACCTAATAGATAGCAGCTGATTAGCTGGTCTAGCTTTGTATCTCCAAAAAATATCGGGAAAGTTATATCAACTAGTATTTTCTATACTTCAAGCCTTAAATATATAAAAAAAATGGTAGAAAGTGTTTTCCTCGAAAGAATCCTATGCGGCGCGAATTTAGATATCATCGGCTCTAATATGAGTATCGTACATTGAGTGGAAAATTAAAAAAACTATTTAATAGACACATTAAAAATGCTCATATAAGGGCAGCCCGATGCACAAAGCATCCTTCATTAGCAGGGTCCGGAAAGGGCCGAACCCTAAGGTGTGTGATGTGCACGGCCTAACCTAATGCAAGTATTAGTGGTGAGCCTATAATAATTGTAATTAATACCAACAAAGATTGTGGTATCAGAGATCTCGAGTTCGAGTCCTAAATATTTAAAAAAAAATTATGTTACAGAGCGTTTCCTCCTTAAATAGGCCTTACGCGATGCAAATTTGAATTAATCGGAAGCCAATACGAATATCGAAGACCGAGTGAGGAAAAAATTGTAATTAATGTTTAAGGGTTTCAATTTTAACCACAAATACAAGATCAGAAATGCTACAAGCATTGAAAATTATTGTGGAGAACAATTTCCATCCGCTTGAAATCTGTAAGGACTCCATTGAAGTAATTGATTTCCTTAATATAGACTACATCACTTACTCACCAATTAATTTAAACAAATGCATGTGCTCATTGGACAACAATTAATTTGGAATGAATGCATATGCATAATGGACAGATTTACCTAGCTACTCTAGGTTGGGGTCAAAAGTATATATATACTTTGTTTAATTTGTTTCAGGGATATGGGTATAGAGTGAATTCTATTCACTCTTTTTGAAGTGGAGTGCACTATAAGAACCACTGCAAGTTGTGTATTTATAGACGGAAGCATGGTTAATTGAATACCATTTATAGAAAAACAATATTATTGCACTATATAGAAATAATAATGTGGGTATATATGTATATGTTAAAATTTACTTTGTATATACTTATTTTGAATACCCTTAACGAAATTTTTGACTTCGCCTCAGTGGTCCTGATTTAAAAGTATAATAATTATTCAAGAAACATCTTCTTGCATAAATGCATAGTGCTTTCACAAGAAGAAAAAAAGAGTATCATTAAAGAATTGATATAATCACTCATTAATTACTTTTCTATGCTCAATTATTCTGTAGAGTTTTCTCATTATTAATCCACAAAATTAAGATTAAAAGGTTTTATACCCCTTAGCTTTATTACGACAAAGATGCCTTTTCTAATTTGCTTTGAGATTACAAAATATATGTTGATGTTATTGAATTCAAGTCATCTTATCACTGTTGAACAAATCAATGAAGAGAGTATACGAAAGAATCAACTGGCTTTGTATTCAATCAGTGAAATGCGAAGAATGAACTCATCTGTACAAAATATTCTAGCTCAACTATTTATATATTCTAAACTATCAATAACTAACTCTGATAGTTGTACATTAGCTGGCTAACAAACCATTTAGCTAACTAATTGTAAGTTACTAACTTCCTACGTTTCCACCGACTTGTACATTGTAGTACTTTTAGCCATTGTCTCTAGTCAATGATTCAATACTCCCCCTCAAGCTGATGAGAAAAAAATGTTCTTCATACCAAGCTTGGACAGTAGGTAATGATGTTGAGCTTTACTCAGCCCCTTTGTCAAGATGTCTGCTAGTTGCTCCTTTGTATTAACATGTATAGTTTGAATAGTCCCATCTTTTACCTTCTCTCGTAGGAAATGACAATCAATGTCAATATGCTTTGTACGTTCATGGAAGATAGGTTTGACAACAATTTGAATGGCTGCTTTGCTATCACATAGCATATGTAATGGTTCCTCCAATGACACACCTAGTTCATCAAACAACCTTTCAACCAAACTACCTATATTGTTGTAGAATCAATGCTTCTAAACTCAGCTTCAGTTGAACTCCTAGCCATTGTCTCTTATTTCTTGGACTTCCAAGAAATTAAGGCATCACCATAGAAAATCAAATACCATATGACTGATCTCCTGGATTGTAAACAGGCACCCCAATCAGCATCACAGTATGTTATTAGCTTTGCTTCACCTGTTGATGGCAACAAAACACCTCCTGGTGCAGACTTGATATATCTAACCAATCTTGTAGCTGCTTCCATATGGGACTGCTTTGGGGCATGCATAACTCATTGAGAGCTTGGACAACAAAAGAGATGTATGGCCTGGTCATGGTCAAGTACAAGAGTCTCCCTATCAACCTCTGATAAACACCAGGATTTGGCAAAGCTGCATCCTTTTAACATGGTCTTGTCTTGCCAATTATTGCATCAAACTCTATAGAGGTCAGTTTTTTATTGCTCTCCAAAGGAGTACTGGAAGGCTTAGATGCTTACAATCCAAGTTCATCAATTAGCTCCAAGGCATACTTTTTCTGGCTCATATAAATCCCTTTTTCAAACCTAGTAAACTCAATACCAAGGAAAAACTTAAGCTTTCCTAAGTCCTTCATCTTGAAGCAACTCTGTAAATCAGCTCTAGTTCTTGCAATAAGGTCTGCATCATTGCATGTAATTAATAAATCATCAACATCTATTAACACTAATAAAAGTTTATCATCCTTCTATTTTCTTAAGAGAGTAATCATAGTGACTTTGACTAAATCCCATATGTTGAAGAGCTTGTGTAAGCTTGAGATTTCATTATCTATAAGCTTGCTTAAGCATACATAAGGATTTATAAAGCATGCATGCTAAAGTATCCCCATGCCTTACAGACTGGTAAGAGAAACCCTGAGGAATGGTCATGTACACCTCTTCAACCAAATCTCTTTGCAAAAAAACATTGTGCACATCCATTTGAAAGATGTGTCATCCATGATGTGCAGCATCTGCTATAATGAATCTACCAGTGGTCATCTTGGCCACATGTGAGAAAGTATCAGTGTAGTCCAAGCCCTCTTGCTGGGTATAACCCTTAACCACCAACCTAGATTTGTATCTTTCCACCTCACCAGAGGCCTTGTATTTGACCTTGTACACCCATTTGCATCCAATGGGTTGTTTTCCAGTTGGCAAAGATACAATATTCCAAGTTTTATTGTCTTTAAGATGATGGATCTTCTCTTTCATAGCCTAAATCCATTTAGGGTCCTTAGATGCTTCCCTATAGGATTTATGGTCGCTTTTTAGATTAGCAGCATAGCAAAGACAACCTATCTCAAGTGATCAAAAGAATGAACCTTACCAAAAACAAGCTCAAAAGGACATTTATTACCTATAGTTCTAGAAGGGAGCCTGTTTATCAAATAGACAACTCCTAATATACATTCTCCCCAAAACTTCAAAGGTAGAACTGCCTTGAACCTAAGAGCCTTTGTTGTGTCCAAAATGTATCTATGTCTTCTTTCCATCACCCTATTTTGTTGAGGTGTATAAGGACAAATGCATTGATGAGTGATACCCTCTGAACTTAATAGGTCCTTTAATTTATGATTCAAGAATTCTCCACCATTGTTCGTTCATAAGGTTTTTATAGTGCTAGAAAACTTATTCTTAAGCATGGAAATAAAATGTCTAAGTACAATAACCGACTCATCTTTAGAATTCATAAGGCATACCCAAGTATATCTGCTATAATCATCTACAAGGGTAAGGAAATACGTCTTATGATCATGTATTGGAACCTTAAAAGGTCCCCCCAAACATCTCCATGAATAAGTTCGGCAAAATGAACACTTTTATTCACACTTTAGGAAATGGCAACCTAGTTTGTTTTGCCAAAGGGCAAATAGTACATTGTTTATGACAATCAACAAACTTTAAATATGAAAAAACATGAACTCTTCTTAAAGTCTTCGTAGGCACATGCCCTAACCTTCTATGCTACAACTGACCATTCACATTATGCAAAGCTAAAGAGAAAGAAATAACACCAAGTAATTGCCGACATTGTCCCCTATGGTGTTCAATTGATACAAATCATGCTCCACTCTACCAATCCCCTTCACCTTTCCATTGCAAATATCCTGGAACACACAGCAATCAGAAAAGAATGAGACAAACAACCATGTTTCCCTTGTTAGTTTAGATATTGACAATAGATTATATGTAAACTTAGGGAAATACAACATATCCTTGATAATTTGTCCTTCCAATACATGAGATGATCCTAAGTGTGTAATCCTGCTGGTTTCTCATGTAGGTAACTGGACTCTTCTTGTATCATTATCAGACAAGTCCATGTAATTAGTAAGGATCTTTAGACTGGAAATCATATGATTAGTTGTACCTGAGTCAATTATCCACCTATCATTTTCAATTTGACTTAAAATAGATATTGGTATACCCGTGACCTTGGTATAAGCAGCCATTTCATTAGATGGTGAGTTCTGAGAAAGCATCTATATAAATTGTTGGTATTGCTCATCAGTGAGAAAATTTCCTTAAATCTCAACTTCATTGTTCTCCTGATGGTCATATGAAGCCTTTAAAATATCTAATTGAGCACTGTTGGATATAGTAGCGTGGCTATGACTTCCAAAGTTCCTCTTCCTCATCTTAGAATCATCTAGATATCCCACCAGCTTCCAATAGGGCTGTCCAGTGGGTTGGGTCAGCCCGGCCCGATACCCGCCCCGATCCCCAAAAAAAATAATCGGTGTCGGGGTTCGAACTCGGGACGGGACCTGGGCTCATCCCGTCGTCCCAATCCTGATACGACCCGCCGCAACCCAACCCTGTCCCGCCTCGCCAGCCCCCTCCCCCTTTGCAAAAAATAGTCGGTGCAACAACGACTAATTTTTAATTTTGCTCGTTGTGCATCTGCTATAACGACCATTTCCCCCCTCCCCCCACCCCATAAACCCCCTTACCCCCTTAATATTTATTTTTAACCCCTAAGTTAATATATTTACACTTTAACCCTATTTCTCAACTATAAATACCTCATTTTCCTCTTCACTTTTCTCACAAGTCTTCCTACCATCTCTCTAATCTCTCAATTTATCTCTCTACAATTCTACATTGCCTACTAAATGTCATATTTTTTTGCTCATTTATATCAAATTTCAAAAATTGGGAGTGAAGTTGGCAACTAGTTTGAGGATCATCCATCGAGCAAAGTTTTAATTTTCAACCTCGATTACACGTCGACTTTACGTCGGTGTTTGGTACATTTGTTCCTTCTTTAAATTATTATTGTTACTTAATTTTAATTATCGCACTTAATTTCATTTACTTTAATTATTTATTTGCATAATTATAATGAAACGCTTTTGATGTATGCTTACGGGTAAGGGTAAGGGAATTTCTTCTAGTAGGGGTAACAAGGGTAAGGGTACTTCTTCTAGTAATCTTATTCCTAGTTCTGATGATTTGATTGATTTCACTCATATAGATGAAACTAGGGGTGGCCAGTGGGCCGGGCTCGGGATTGGCGGGCTGGGTTTGGCGGGATCGGGTCAGGGCGGGATGGGGAAAAGGGCGGGATCGGGGCGGGTCGGGTCAGGCGAGATTTGCCGAAGTCCCGCCCCGATCCCAATCCCGTCGGAATCGAATCAGGATCCCGGGCGGCTTTTGTTTTTTTTGCACTTAATTTAAAAAATAGCATATAGATAAAAAAAACTCAATAATTAAACAAGATAGTGTAATAAAAACATCCCAAAGCTGTTTTTGTGACTCTTATATTATTTAATAGACATATGATTTTTTTATAATAGAAATACAATTGTCAAAATTACAACTTTGTGGTGTTGTTCAAAAGTTACAAATTACATAGTAAAATTGCAATTAAAAAAATTACATTCTGAAAAAAACCTGTTCTAGTTTCTTGATAATTTCTTGTGGTTCTTCGGTTGAAATTGGTATTTGTTGGTCAAATTGATCCACGTCGCTTCCACAACCTTCGGATAAGATTTCATTGTAGTTTTCGTCTTCTTCTTCGTTGATCTCCGATTGACCGCACCTTCTTCGCTCCGCTCGTATCCAATCTCTGAATAATACTACAATCTCCAATCTGTCTCCGGCTAATGAGTGTTTGTGCTCTCCTATTTGATATCTGCCGACAGAAAAAGCGCTTTCAGACGCAGTTGATGATGCTTGAATGTTTAAAACATCTCGGGCCATCATTGAAAGTGTCGGAAAGGTCTTCTCATTCCCCCTCCAGTATTTCAGCAAGTCTTCACGTCCTTCTTCATTGGGAACTGCTTGTACGGTACAGAACCCTGCAAAACAAAAATATCAAACTCGCTAATTTGGTTAGTAGCGGTACGGCCGCACATTATATTTCTGAGGCTTTCAATACTAGCCGCAGAAACAGCATGTCTTTTGTGAGGTTGTGTTGAAGAAGAAGAAGATAGTATGGAAGCCGGTAGGTTACTAGCACTTTCTTGTTGGTAAAACCTATATATTTTTTTGCATTGGTCTTCTACGCTAGACAACACTTCTTCTTTAGTGTGTTCAATATGTGGTATGTGATTTGGATTTTCGAAACTTGGAGGTGGTAGTACTTCTATACAATCGTAAATAGTTTCAATAAGTGATTTAGTACCGTCTATTTTAATAGTCGGATTTAATACAACACCAATAATGTAAATAGTGGGAATAGGAATAAAATATTTTTTTTATTTTAATAAATTTTTTTTTAATGGTTGCCATATAAGCTGATTTTCCATATATTCACTAAGTAATAAAAATATTAGAGCTATATAAAACAATATAGTTGAAATAGTAGGATAATATATACCGGAAAATTCTTTTGTTGCTTGAAAAAATTCTCTAAAAATATAATAAGTTCGGAAATTCTTACCCAATCGCTATCTACAACCATATCAGCTGGATTTTGATTATGAGAGTTAAAAAATAAAGTTATAGGTTTTCTATAGTCATAAGCAACAAGTAGTTGCTCGTATAAAGAATTCCACCTGGTGGGTACTTCTTTTGGAATTTTTCTATAAGGTAGTTGGCAATCGTGACAAGTTTTTTTATATTCTTTTCTTCGGTGTATTCTATTATTTTTAAAAATAAAATTTATAGCAAATTGTATTTTACTAAGAATGTCTTCAAAAAGTGATAGACCATCCTTTACAATTAAGTTATATATATGGCACGCGCATTTTATATGAAAATGATCTGAAAAAGATGGAGTTAAACTATTTTTAAAAATTATAATAGCGTAATTGTTAGAAGAAGCGTTATCTAATGTAATAGTCATAATTTTATCAGTTATTCCGTAATAATCGCACACTTGATAAATATTTTATGCAATAAAAGTACCAGTGTGCCTATCATCTATATATCTATACGCTAAGATACGTTTTTGCATAGACCATTTATAATCTATTTAATGACAAGTTACCATTAAATAATCATGGTCGTTAGTATTACGGCCTATATCAGAAGTGATAGATACTTTGCCATTAAAATGATATAATGAATAACGTAAATACTGTTGATATTCATGTGCGAATTTAAATACATCTCTCTTAACAGTTGATCTAGGAAAATCGTTAAAAGCATGATTATACATATCTCTAATGTAATGAATAAAACCGGGAGATGAAGGAAATGAAAAAGGCAAACCCTCCACAACAACTAATTTTGCTATCGCTTCCCTATCTCTATGTTTATTGTATTTAGGGCCTACAATTCCCCCCGTCATAGGGTTAATTTGATCCTGTACTTGGTCCGGGACAGTATCAGTATGTGAACTTTGTCCCGATGGAGCGGACGTTTGCGCACCCGGTTTTGAAGCCTCGTATTGGGCATACCTAGCTGGATGAGCACTTACTACGTGTCTAATTAAACACCCGTCCCACCGTGACCTTTTTCAGTTTTAAATTTTAAAACATCTTTACAAATTTTACATCTAGCTACTTGATTCTCTACGTCCCTATAAAAATATGTCCATGCATCTGATTTTAATGGTCGTTTTGCTGGACCTCGTCTCATACTATGGGGAATAGGAGGCATTTCAGTTGAAGGTGCACTAGTGGGTGTGTTGTCATCTACATTAGTGGGTGTATCATCTAGATCATCGTCTAAATTAAAGTCTTCTTGAGTTCCAGAAAATAGCTCCTCGTCTAAATCTAATGGTATTGTTGGAAAATGTTCAGTATCAACAAAATCATCCTGTGTAGGAATATGATTTTGTCTAGAAATAGGACCCTTGCCCTTGTTGGCCCTACTAGAAGAAGCATGACCCCTACCCGTAAGCATACGTTTAAATCTTTCCATTATAAATTTATAATTATACTAATAAATAATTAAAGTAAATGAAATTAAGTGCGCTAAATATAATAAACAGACAATAATAATTTAATGAAGGAACGAATGTACCAAACGCCGACGTAACGTCGAGTGTAATCGAGAGGTTGAAAATTGAAACTTTGCTCGATGGAAGATCCTCAAGCTAGTTGCCAACTTCACTCCCAATTCCCAAATGAATAAATAAAATTGAATATTTAGTAGACAATGTAGAGAGATAGATTGAGAGATTAGAGAGATTGTAGGAATATTTGTGAGAAAGATAAAGAGAAAATGAGGTATTTATAGTTGGAAATTGGGTTAAAGTGTAAATATAATAACTTATGGGTTAAAAATAAATATTAAGAGGGTAGGGGGGGTTTGGGGAAGGGGGGAGGCCAAAAATGATCGTTGCACAACGGTCAAAATGTAAAATGGCCATTGGTGCAAAGGTTATTTTTGCAAAAGGGGGGTTTCGGGCGGGATCGGGTCGGGATCGGGATCGGGACTGGCGGGCCGGGACGAGACCTTGTCCCGTCCCGGTTCGAGTTCCGATACCGCGATTTTTTTTTTAAAATACTCGGGTTCGGGGCGGTGTCGGGGCGAGACCGAGCGACCCGGCCCACTGGCCAGCCATAGATGAAACTGCTTTTTTTAATGATATATCATTAGATGATGAGGTATATTCTGTATTTGAACCAGACTTTAATAATGACGATAATGTAGATGACATACCCACTAGTGCACATCAACCTTAACCTCAGACTAAGTCTCAGCCTCAAACTGGAACGCCTCCTATTCCCCCTAGTATGAGTCGAGGCCCCACACAGTGAAAATTAAAAGCAGCTGCATGGAATTTTTTTTATAGGGACCAAGAGAATAAAGTAGTTAGATGTAAAATTTATAAAAATGTTTATAAATTTAAAACCGGAAAAGGTCAAGGTGGACGGGAGGTTTATTGAGACATGTACAAGGCGAGCACACAACTAGGTGGAATCAATATTAGGCTAAAAAATCTGGTGTGCCAGCTGAGTCGGGACAAGGTTCACATAGTGTCCCCAACCAAGTACAGGGTCAAGTTAACCCGAAGACGGGGGGGGGGGGATTTTTTGGTCCTAAATATGATAAAAACAAAGATATGGAAAATATGACAAAATTAATTGTGGTGGAGGGTTTGCCCTTTTCATTTCCTTTCTCTCTTGGTTTTATTCATTACATTCGAGAAACATATAATATTATTTTTAATGATTTTCCTAGATCAACCGTTAGAATAGATGTTTTTAAATTTGCAAGTGAATATCAACAATATTTACGTTATGCATTGTATCATTTTAATGGCAAATTGGCTATCACTTCTTACATAGGTCGTAGTACTAACGGTAATGCTTATTTAATGGTAATATGTCATTGGATAGATCATAATTGGTCTATGCAAAAACGTATTTTAGCATATAGATATATTGATGATAGGCACACTGAAAGTTTTATTGCACAAAATATTAATGAAATTTGTGATTATTATGGAATAAGTGATAAAATTATGACTATTACATTAGATAATTCTACTTCTAATGATTATGCTATAAGACTTTTAAAAGTTCGATTAACTCCGTATTTTCCTGATCATATTCATATAAGATGTGCGTGCCATATTTATAACTTAGTTGTAAAGGATGACCTAAAACTTTTTGAAAACATTCTTGATAAAATACAATTTGTTATAAACTTTATTTTTAAAGGTAAAAAAATACAAAGACGCAAAGAGTATAAAAAAACATTCTTGACAACTACTTGTTACTTACGATTATAGACAATCTATAACTTTATTATTTAACGCCCATAATTAAAATCTAAGGGATATGCTTGCAGATAATGATTGGGAATTATTTTTAGAACTTAATGGATTTTTAGATAAAAAAATTTAAGTTACTAAAGAATTTTCCGGTATTTATTTTTCTACTATTTCAACTATGTTATTTTATATAGCTCTAATATTTTTGTTGCTTAATGAATATATGCAAAAATCAACTTATAAGGCATCTATTGAAAAAATATTTATAAAATTAAAAAAATACTTTTCTCATATTCTCACTATTTATATTATTGGTGTTGTATTAAATCCGACTATTAAAGTAGACGGTTGTAAAACACTTGTAGAAACGATTTATGATTGTATAGAAGTACTTCCAACAGACCCAACTGAAGTACCAACTCACAAATCAACTAAAGAAGAAGTTACGTCTAGCATACACACTGAATGCAAAAAAGTATATATGTATTACCAACAACAAAGTGCAAATAATCAACCGGCTTCTGTACCACCTTCTACTACTTGGTTGCAACCTTATAAAAAACATGTGGTTTCTGCTGCTAGTATTCAAGGCCTTAGAAATAAAATGTTTAGTGGTTCAACTTCTTCACAAGTTAACGAATTTGATGTTTATGTGTTTGAAGGGTGTTGTATCGTACGAATTAATTGTCAATGATGAAGGACATAAAAACTTGCTGAAATATTGGAGGGACAATGAGAAGACATTTCTGACACTAGCAAAGATGGCACGAGAATTGTTGAACAGTCAAGCGTCATCAACAGCGTCTGAAGCTTTTTCTGCGGGAAGATTTCAAATAGGAGAGCACAGACATTCATTGGCAAGAGACACATTGGAGATTGCAGTTCTATTCAGAGATTGGATTCAAGCGGAGCATAGAAGGTGCGGTCAATCGGAGATCAACGAAGAAGAAGACTACAACTACAATGAAATCTTATCCGAGAGAACAAGAAGCGACGTCGAACAATTTGACCAACAACATTCAATTCCAACCGAAGATCCTCAAGACATTGTGAGGAAATTAAAAAAAGTATGGTTAACTATGTAATTTTTTTAATTGCAATTTTACTATGTGATTTGCAACTTTTGAACAACACCACAAATTTACAACTTTTGAACAACACCACAAAATTGCAATTTTGAAATTGTATTACAAAAAAATCATATTTCTATTAAATAATATAAGAGACATGGGATATTTTTATTACACTATCTTGTTTAATTATTGAAGTGTTTATATATATTATTTTTTAAAATTAAGTGTCTAAAAAAATATAAAATCTCAATTCCGACTCGACCCCGCCCTGCCCCGTCCCCCAACATCGGTCCCCTTTCCGGCTGGATGTGGGACGGGATAGGACATCTGCCTGTCCCGCTAATCCCGATCCGCCTGTCCCGCCGGAGACCAAATCTCGACCCTTCCCCCCGTCCTGCCGGGACCCGCCCCGGCCCACTGGTCACCCCTAGCTTCCAACAAGTGTCCCTAGTGTTTTTTTTCTTCTTGCAGAAATCACATCTATTACTCTTTATCTGTTGTGGCCTTATGTAATTTCCTCTAGAGTTATGAACATAACCACTTCCAGATCCTTGAGCACAACTACTTTCTAAACCATAAGCATAACTGTTTCTAGATCCTTGACCACTAGAATTGTAAGTCATTGTATGTGCTCCTATCTCCAAAGTTTGTACATTAGATTCCTTGCCTCTTTGAGTCTCATATTGCACTATCATTCACAGTCGGTGTAGGTATCATCATCATAATTTGACTCATAGCTTGCGTAAATAACTTATTCAAACCACTCAAAAACTGAACCAAGCGATGATGCAGTAGGTGTTCAACAAATACCTTTGATTCTAGGCGAGGATAGGAGGGAGTAGGCACCATAACATCATATTCTCACCATAGATCACGCAACTTAGAGTAATAGGTAGAGACTATTGCCAAACCTTGTGTCAAAGCAATTATTTCCTGATGCAATTTGTAAACTCGTGAAATGTTCCTCTTATCAAATCGCTCCTTCAACTTTGCCCACACAGTAGCCGCATTTGATTCATATACAACACTACTGTAGAGATCCTTAGTCACAACATTCATGATCCATGAGAGAACAAAGACATTACAACGATCCCACTGGTCATGAAGTGTTTTGTCGAAGGATACTCTCTTGCATGTTCCATCAATAAATCTGAATTTGTTCTTCGCGGACAGAACGATTCTCATAGATCGATACCACATATTGTAGTTTTCTGAACCAATTAGTTTGAATTCAATCAAGTGCTCTCCCGGCGAATATGAAGGTCTCAGATATAGTGGATGGTTATGCACAATCATGGTTCCATCACATGTGTTCTCCGCAGTCGCCATTGTTGCTCCTCAATTAACAACAAAACCCTAATTTTGTACATCAAATCGCACACAAGATCGAAGAACAATCAACACTGAGCTTCGATTACTCAGTATGATTGTAACGCTCTGATACCATATTGAATTCAAGTCATCTTATCATTGTCAAACTAACCAGTGAAAAGAGTATACGAAATAAGGGAGAAAATTGATCAACTGACTTTGTATTCAATTAGTGAAATGTGAAGAATGAACTCATCTGTACCAAAAATCATAACTCAACTATTTATACATTCTAAGCTACTAATAACTAACTCTGGCAGCTGTACATTAGTTGACTAACAAATCATTAAGCTAACTAATTGTAAGTTACTAACTTCCTACGTTTACACTTCAGTCCACCAACTTGTACATTGTAGTACTTTCAGCCATTGTCTCTAGTCAATGTACTTTTGAGCGCATATATGAAACACAACCAAGTTATCTTTTTTCTAGTCTAAAATTATTGTTCTTCCAAGTATATCACGATCTCAAGAAATTATGTGTTGTCAAATTAAAGAATAATATTTTATTATAAAAAAATATGGTCCTAATTTAGTACTCCCATTTATTACTATATGTTACTATTCTATGTGTCCCAATTTATGTGATATTTTTCATTTTTTGATAGTCAAATAAGATTTTTTTACCATGATCTATTCATATGCCTTTTAAATATTTTACATTATTAATTATTATGACTTATAATACTTTTTATGTAGTTTCTAAATATGTAAATTATTTTTAAAAAAATAAATAAAAGATTATATGTCCGAATTCACGGTCAAAATAAAGAAGCTTGACTCTCGAAATTCAAAATATATCATATAAATTGATACAGATGAATTATATATATTTACTATGAAATGATATAATAGGCATTACCTTTTAGATGGAGAAAGAATAACCTTCTTACCTGCTTAATTAGTTTTCAACAAGGGATAGTCAATATAATTTTAAAAAATAAAATGGAAACAGACATTCCCTCTAGCCCTTTAGCAGTAAGTTTATTTGAATTAAAAATCAGAAAAATTGAATTCGAAGTTGTCTGAATGTATATTTTATTCTCAAGTCAGAGTTCATGATAAAAGTAGTCTCGTTTCATAGTCATTAATTTCAAATAAGGGTGCCTAATTAAGCTCTATTTTTCAAATGAGATTGGTCATATAATGAGGCGATATGTTTACGTATAAGGGGAGTGAACCAACAGTGATATTAGTTTTATTCCAAAAAAAATTAAAAAATATAACATTTTCCATAAAATTTAAGTGTGTAAATAATAATGGAGATAAGTTAAAAAAAAAGGACATGTATTGTTTCCAGCAATTTTAAATACAAAAGGGTATAGAAGAGAAAACAGTTTTGTTGCATGTGTTTGACTGTATATGGCTTAGTGGAGCTAGGGATGGCAGGTGGGTATAATTTTGCGGATTCCGCACCGCACCCGCCCCAATTGGGGCGGGTATGGGTATAACTTTGGCGGGTAGTAGGCGGGTATGGGTATTGAAAATGTACCCGTCACGGGTAGGCGGGTAGGTGGTGGATTTGCAGTCATATCCGCCTACCCGCCCGCCTACCCGCCTACCCGCCTACCCGCCTAGCTTATATAGCTAAAATAATATCTGAGTTTTGTCTACATTTGTAATATATAGTTATTTGGGTGGATAATTTTTTGGGTTTCTTAGAAATTTTATTTTCTTGATTCTTTGTTGTGCAATGGGGAAGAGGTGAAAAAAATGGGTGGCGGGTAGGCGGGCGGGTAGGCGGCGGGTAGGTGGCGGGTAGGCGGACGGGTAGGTAGGTGGCGGGTAGGTGGCGGGTATAGGAATATACCCGCCTAGGCGGGTATGGATGTTGAAAATTGTACCCGCCACGGGTGGCGGGTAGGTGACGGGTATAATTTTTTTTGGCGGGTACGGGTGCGGGGGAGGGGGTACCCGCACCCGCCCCGCCCAATTGCCATCCCTAAGTGGAGCAATCATATTTGAATTTGGTACCACGTTTTTTTTTATAAAAAATAATAATTTCAACTTGTGATTTTAAACTTGTCAAGAGATTTTTATAGCTATAAAATTAAGTCATTGATGAAAAATTAAAAAATTAAATTAAATTATTTTTAAATATAAAAAGTTATCGTTATTTTTAAAAACCATCAATTTTCTTATAAAAAATAAAATTACCGATCGTGTTGGATGAGTAAACCGAAGATATAACCAAAAACCAACCGAGTCCAATAAGGGACAAATTTCCTTCTCTTAAACACTCTCATCAAACACTAACTATTCCAACAGCTATAATATCGTTACTCAACTCCAATTTTGTGTGATGTCAATTCGTAGAAGTGAGAAGGCTTACCTTTCTCTGCCCTTGAGGCTTGAACTCACCTCCATTCAACAAAAAAATTTCACACATGAACTCTCCTCGTGATTGGACTCTTTCTGACAACCCCTTTGCCAGCGTAGATGAATCTTCTATCCATATCTGATTTCGGAGGACGGATCAAACATGACTGATAGGCTAAAGGACCCTTCGCCCGCCTGCCACCAGTAGAAGCAAGCTAGCCCCCAAAAAAATCACCAAATCAATCAGTCCACATGAAGCCCTTTGACTTATATACAAGTCAACATTAACTTAAGAAGCACGGAAAGCTCACTCGACTGGGCGCTGTCCGTGGGTTAGTTTCGAGCAATTGGCGCAGTTAGAGGGAATTGCAATTATTGATGGTGAACGGGTTTAGCAGGGTTCAGCATGACTTTGAATACAAGTCTGGGATGACCAATTTGTTTCCAATTCTCCCGAGCTTAGGGGTCAATTACGGGGTAACCGACCTTCGTGCTCTACAAAAAATAAACAAAAAACATAAAAGAGTTTCTACCAGTGTATATCGAGAAGCCATGGCCCTCCATGGTCTTTATGTTGATAAACTTCTTAATATGATGTGCACATGACACCTTAGGTGAATCTTAAGTGAAAAACATTATAAGACATAACTCAAATTTACATGGTACGCACTCGATTTTAGTGCTCGACACCTTAGGTGAATCTTAAGTGAAGAACATTATAAGACATAACTTAAATTCACATGATACACACAATTTTAGTGTTTGACATGGCGCTTGAAAAACAAATCCACTTAAGCTCAAAGTGAACTGATACGTGTCATAGATATTCAAGATTCGAAATGACCCAACAATAATAATTTCTTTAAAAAAATCTAAGGATGTAACATTCAAATTTGAAATCAATTGAGTCACCATGATTTACCTCCTTCACAGACCTGTCGGACCGGGGTGTGGGGGCTCCTGGGGTGGGAGATTCCACCTTTTGGAGCAAAGATTCCACTAATTAGGATTCATTTTTTTCGTTTGCACAGATTCCCTTACGGACGGGTCTTTAATTTTATCCATGCTTCTCATTTAATAAGAATGTATGAGCTAAAGTATCCTTATTTACTGGTCTACAAAATCAGAGATTTTGAGTTCGATTAATTCTTACAGAATTTAGGTCGGATAAGGCAAAGTTTCTACAAAACGTTGCCTGAAAAAACTATTTTAAAAAAAATACTTTTGAGCAACAATTAATATTTGGCCAAACTTTTAAAAAATGTTTCTAAGTGTATTTTCTCAAAAGTATTTTTGGGGAAAACATTTTATTTTAGCTTATGAAAAACAGTTTCTGCTAGCTACTCTCTATACACTTATTTTCTCCCAAAAATTTAATCAAACAACTCACTTTTTTGTAACTAAACAATTTTTTATACAAAATAAGCACTTTTGGCCTCCAAAAATTTAGCCAAAAGTTTTGTGTAAAAAGGAAAAGTTAAATCAGACATTTATATTAGTAACAATGTTAAAATTTAAGTGAAAAATATTTCTTCCCACTACTCTCAAATCCCAATCAAAATCAATTAAGTAAATTTCTAAAACAGGAGTGAGTGAGTATTACTATTTATTAAACCCAAAAACACAAGCCTCTTCCAACTTTTTTCAAATTGGCAAATCATCGAACACTTGAGCGGCATGAACTCGAATACGAATTCGAAGCTTCCATTAATGGCGATTGTTATTTAAAACTACAACGAAAAGAGAATAATCGCAGACAATGAGTGCCGGCAGCTTGGCTTCACCTAAACCCTCAAAATTCGCGGTGTATCAGAACCCAGCCTTTTCTGCTGCCCTAACAACCAATAGCGTTCGTCCTTCCAAGTCTACTTTCGTTTTCATACTCACTGTTTCCATTGCTTCTGCTTCAATTATTCTGAGGAGTTTTTCGAGGTATATATTTTGTTTACTTGCACTTTTCATTGTTATTTATATTAAATTGGAATTGAGACATAATTGTTGTTGTTGATGATGATGAAGCTGAAAAAAGTGGCTTTTGTCAAAAAGCACTTTTAGAGCCTTGGCCAAACACATATTTTGCTATAATATTGGCAAGAGTGCTTTTCGAATTGATTTGCAAAACATTATTCGCCAAAGTACTTTCTAGAATAGTATTTTTAAAAATAAGCAGATTTTAGAAGTTTGGCCTAACATGCAATATGTTTGTTTGTACTACAAACATATTGCATGTTAAAAATATGACAACAAAATAGCAAGATAAAAAGCAAATACGGCAACGTATAGTAAAACACCTTGAAGAAAAGTAACTACGCGATTCCTACCTAACACTACTAATATGGAAAACGATTAAGCTACCTTCTAATCTTCTATCCTAATCCTCGATCTCCACACCTTTCTACCTAGGTCCATGTCCTCAGTAAGCTGGAGTTGTGCCATGTCCTGTCTAATCACCTCCCCTGTTCTTTTTCGACCTACTCCTACCTCTCCTAACTCATGTTATAGCCAACCTCTCACACCTCCTTACCGGCGCATCCACACACATCATCTTCACATACCCGAACCATCTTAATCGTGCTTCGCTCATCTTGTCCCCCACGGGGCTACTTCCACCTTGCCCCATATAACTTCGTTCCGAATCATATCCCTCCTAGTATGCCACACATCCATCTAAGCATTATCATCTCTGTTACACTCATCTTCTAAACGTGTGCGTTCTTGACTGGCCAACAATCTACCCCGTACAACAAGGTCGGTCTAACCACCACTCTGTAAAATTTATCTTTTAAGCCTTGACGACACATTCTTATTGCACAGTACCCCGGATGCGAGCCTCCATTTCAACCACTCCGCCCCAATACGAGTTATATGTTTGTATGTATTGAAATTTTTAACTATATATAGCTATCAAGCTGAAGGTCGCAGCTCGTAGGGGTGGAATTACTTGCATTCGGCTATGCTTGGAAAGGATTAACGTGAAAGTTAGTACTGTTCGTGGAGTAAAAGGGTTCAGAGAGGAGCAGTTACAATGATCTGCCCACATGTTGGGACGGTTGAGAAAAATAGGGTAGTTTGTAGTTAAGATAAAAATTACCTGCTTTATGTTTGTGTCGTCAGAATGTAAATGCAATTTCATTAAGATGTATCCCTACTTACAAAAAAAAAAGTGTGTATCCCTACTTATAAGGGGCAGTCCGGTGCACTAAGCTCCTGCTATGCATGGGGTCCGAGGAAGGGCCGGACCACAAGGGTCTATTGTACGCAGTCTTACCTTGCATTTCTGCCAGAGTCTTTTTCCACGGCTTGAACCCATAACCTCCTAGTCACATGGCAGCAACTTTACAACTTTTGTATCCCTACTTATCAAGAATAAATTAAGATGTTTCCCTGAAGTTCATATTATTATCCGCATATGTGCACTTGTTTTATTGGATTCAAAGCACACCTACCATGTCAATGGAGATTTTATAAAGAGTGTTTAACAACATATATGCATAAGGATGGATAATCGTCTTTGTATTCGAATTTGAAATTGACATTGGTTTGGATTTTCCAAACACCTTTTGGTAGAGCGAGGAGCATTATATTTTATTTTCTCCTCACTTTTTAAGATACAAGCAAGGATCTATGCTTTCTACAATAAGAAAAGAGTTATCTACTAGCCATATTTCTCTCTGTGATAATGCCGTAGCATAGGACTTCAAAAATTTTAGAAGCTAAACATGCTCAAGAGATGCCTAAAGCTTTTAGCTTTGATCATTCGACGCCAAGTGAAACAAGTGTCTGTAGACTCAAAGTAATGTGTTTTGATTTTAGGTGTTTTTTGTCTTTTTGGTGGAAATCTACTCTGATGCTTAGTGGAGAAAGACTCTTTATCTATGCTAATTATCTTTGTTTGATTTTGTGTATTATGTTTGCATGTATAGTATGGGAAATACCCTATCATTTTGGTGTTGATTAGGGCAGTGGAAGGGGATGACTTTCCCAGGTCCATTTGTTAATTTACTCTTGTCCTCTCTTGGAGACTTAGATGAATTAATGAGAGATTGTAGCTGAACATGCTGTCTTAATTTGACTCTTACGTAAATCTAGATGGAAGGAGTTCTCGTGCTTTTAGAAGCTGCTCTGAAACTTAATGTTTATGGGAATTAACTGAACATTTGTTTAATGTTTCTTTTATAAATAAGATTAATGCTAAAAGTCGTTGTATTTCAACACTAAATTGAGTTTCCCCAAAAAGGACATAAGGTTTAAAGAAGGTACAAAATCTGGTTAAAAGGCTCAACAAAACCTTATCCTCCAAGCGTTAGATAAAGAAAGAGAAAAATAAAGTAATAGTCATAAGAATGCATAACTTTAGCTTGGTATTTCATGTCTCAGCTAATAGATTCATTTGAATTTGAGTGATTGCAGGGAAAGCGGGATCGCCGACAGCCTGAAATTCAGATATGTTTCTCAAGAAACTGCTTGTAAGTGATGTGGTCCTATTCGGTTGAACTCACACACTACTGCATCGAACTTGTTACTAATGTTTTACCATTATTTTCAGGTCTTATTATCAGAATCATACAGGCTTTTGCAGCCGTAGTCTTATTTGGAACCTTTCTTGCCCTCGTCAAGGCTATTTATTTATCTACAAAGAAGGCAGCTGATGTGTCACTTATGTCTCCTACCAAAGGAACAAAGGAGCATACACGTCTGACTAATCGACAATTAGGGCTTTTAGGGATTAAACCAAATGTTGAGCAAACTACTACGGAGTCTCCAAAGAGACCTCCCAAATCAAGAGGTGTTTCAGCCTCTCCATCAGATGTCCTTGTCCCTGTTCATCAGCCAATTTCTAGTTCAAACCATTCATCTAGACTTAGTAGTGACAAAGGTAGAACTGGTAGTGGAACTAAAATACCATCTTTTAGCACCCCATCAAAATCACCAGCTTCCCCATCCTTGTATCTTGTTTCAGCATCTTCCTCTCAATCACCTTTAATCCAGTCTTCACCAGGTAGGGAACAATTGGTTGCCACTCCTTGGTCGAACAAGCGAGCTACTTTTCATAAAGAGATTGCAACGGAGGAACAGTTTGAAAAGTTCCTGGCTGATGTTGATGAGCAAATTACTGAATCAGCAAGCAAGATGGCAACTCCACCGCCCACCATAAGTGGGTTTGGTGTAGCCAGTCCTGGTAACTTGCCCAGTTCCATTAATACTTCTGGAACTCCAAGAAGTACTCCTCTAAGGCCTGTTAGGATGTCCCCTGGTTCCCAGAAGTTCTCAACTCCACCAAAGAAGGAAGGTGATCTACTGCCTCCAATGTCGATGGAAGAATCCACTGAAGCATTTGAACATCTGGGGATTTATCCACAGATAGAGCAGTGGCGTGACCGACTCAGGCAATGGTTTTCCTCCATGCTCCTAAAGCCTTTGCTTAACAAAATTGATACTAGTCATACAAAGGTGATTCTTGCTCCCACTTTTATGTTTAGAAACTTTATTTATTCTCTTTTTATTTTCTTTGCTGCTACTTGTTGTTCTGCCTTTCTCTCCTTCACTCGTGTGTTTTCCTCTTCTTGGCACACTTGATGATCTTCCTGAAAAACCCCAAGTTTTGATCTAAACCACTCTTTCCTGCAATGCTGGCAATTGATGTCAGTTAGAGCTCCTTAGGTACTGGCTTCGCATTTATAGTGTGTCCAAATGACCATGATAGATTGGGTTGTAGCCCAGTACATCACATGTATCTAGCAGAAATGTTCTTAAGACTTGGAAATTCTTTTGATTGTTTGCAAAAGGAAAAAAGAGGAAATGTCTTGATTAAATATCAAAATAAGGATGAAGGATAGCAGTCAAATTTTTGTGCGTCGAGCAATATTTGAAGATTTTAAGCGAAGCTTACAAGCATTGTAGTTTATGTATCCTTCTGTGGAGCACTGGACTGAAAAAAAGTAAGTGCATAGGTGGTCTAAAAAGAGTTAAATGAAGTTGCTCATGTCAGAAGAGGTGGCTTTTATTTCACCGTGTATCTCCTCATTAGCACCTATTGTTTATCGTCATATCATAATTCAGTAAGATAATTGAAATAGATATGTTGACACCTGTTATCCGGGATAGGAAGAGCGAATTTTCTTCGCTTGTTCTGTTTTAAGTTTCAAGATTATGGTAAAGTGCTTCTCATCTTTAGTATTGTTTTATATACTGATTGGGCCCACTTAAGCATGTATAGAAGCTACTCCCTCCGTCCCAATTTATGTGATATAGTTTGATTGAGCACGGAGTTTAAGAAATAATAGAAGACTTTTGAATCTTGTGGTCTAAAACAAGCCAAAGATATTTGTGTGGCTATAAATCATCTCGTTAAGCGTAAAAGATAAAGTTTAAAGTTAAATTGTTGCCAAATAAGGAAATATATCATTCTTTTTGGGACGGACTAAAAAGGAAAGTGTATCACATAAATTGGGACAGAGGGAGTAAAAGTTATGAATAAAGAGTCTTCTATTTATCAAACATGTGTTCAAAGGAAAGGGAAAGCTATATGTCAGTCATGCTTAATGATGTGCTCAGGTTATGCAAGCTGCCAACAAACTAGGCATTACAATCACTGTCAGTCAAGTTGGAAATGAAACACCTGATACTGGGACTGCTTCTATATCTACTATTGGGAGGACTAATGAATGGAAACCCACATTTTCTGTTGACGAAGACGGCTTACTTCACCAGTTGCGTGTAACTCTTGTCAATGCTCTTGATTCTTACATGCGTAAGTCACTTCATCCCTTTAAGAATACGAGTTTTGCAATTCATTTTTCAAGTTGTATCTCATGTTGGACGTGCCGATGTAATAATTCTAAATTATCTTGTCTATGCTTTTTTATTTGCAGCAAAGTCAACTTCTGGAGGTCTTCAACCATCCTCGCCACAGAACTCTCTGATCCCTATTTTACAAGAGTGCATTGATGCCATCACTGAACACCAAAAGCTTCATTCATTAATGAAAGGAGAATGGGGCAAGGGATTGCTGCCACAAAGCGGCGTCCGTGCAGAATATACAGTACAGAGGATCCGAGGTAGTTTGACTCTCGACTTTACCTTGCATGTCAGTTACTCTTGGATCTCCACTAAGTTTTTGGAGCAGAGATGAGAATTGAAGTATGCTGATTCTATCTGTGCTGCTTCACTGATCTGGCTTCAATTTCTTTGCAGAGCTTGCTGAAGGAACCTGTTTGAGGAACTATGATTATTTAGGTAGTGTAGAGGGATATAAGAAAGGAAACCAGAAATGGAATCTCGATCTTCCAACCGATTCGCATTTGCTCCTATATCTGTTTTGTGCTTTCCTGGAGCACCCAAAGTGGATGCTACATGTTGATCCTACAGCTTATGCTGGAACCCAGTCTAGCAAAAATCCCTTATTTTTGGGTGTTTTACCTCCTAAAGAAAGGTTCCCTGAAAAGTATGTAGCTGTTGTGTCTGGTGTTCCTTCTGTGCTCCACCCAGGAGCTTGCATATTGGCTGTCGGAAAGCAAAGTCCCCCAGTTTTTGCCCTATACTGGGATAAGAAGCCTCAGTTTTCTCTCCAGGCAAGTTTTTTTCTCTCGCAAAGATGCTTATTGGTTGAAGGGGAGCTTTGGAGTAACTGGTAAAGTTGTTGCCATGTGACCAGGAGGTCATAAGTTCAAGCCGTGGAAACAGTCTGTTGCAGAAATGCAAGGTAAGGCTGCGTACAACAGACCCTTGTGGTCCGGCCCTTCCCCGGACCCCGCGCATAGCGGGAGCTTAGTACACTTGGCTGCCCTTTATTTTTTAAAAGATGCTAATTGACTTGTTTTATAGCACCCAGCTACCGTCGGGAACAACTAACATCTTTTGAGCTTCTGACTTCTGACATATCACAAAAACCAAACGATGAAAGCCTAAGAAATATGGCCTCATTCAGATGCCACTGATCAATCTACTAGCTAAACAACAATAAGCGTAATAGTGCTGCTGTTGCCACAGTAGCATTCAGGTGGTGTTGGTAGTTTCATAGTAATAATAATAGAAAATGATAAAATACCACATGTCGGAAAAGGTTGGCTGTACAGTGCTCTTGTCTATCTAGATGTTGAAGGTTCTAGGCCCCATTATAATATATTCTAGATATATGCACCAGGAAATGATCAAATTTAACACCGAGTATTAAGGTAGGTTATCTACATCACACCCCTTGTGTGCGGCCCTTCCCCGGACCCTGCTAACGCGGCATGCTTTGTGCACCGGACTGCCCTTTTTAGGTTTTGCTGCACGGTAGTGACACCTTTTCCAGTTTTATCTGAATGACTAGGAATAAAGGCAACAAGAACAACATCATCATTTCTAATTTACAGGTTCCACAATAATGCTATCACTTTGTCAAGTGTTACCTGAATATTGATGCATAAAAGTTGTTGACAGTCTAAACGCATCAGATTATGTTTAGCTCTGTTTCAAGGACATGACCCAGTTACCATGGGCAAATGGGTCGGTAGTATTTTTTTAGATAAAGGTTATTCAAAATGTCAAGCTAACTAATGTACCAGCTTCCGTACCGGTCGTTATATTTTTGTAAACTCTCATTCTCAAAAAACAATGCAAGCTAACTATAGATGGGAGACGCTCAGTGAAATAATTAGGTCTTTGTTGGTGGACGTTCTTCTTGTGCTGGTTCGATTCATACTTGGTGGTAGCTAGGAGCGAGCAAAGAGTGTTTCCATACCAAGCAACACTTTGATCATTTGTGCTCCTAATATAGTCATCGATCCCATTTTGTTTGTTATATACTACATTAAGTTTCGCGTGTTTATTATCAGTTTCTGCATCAAACATTGAATGTTCCATCATGTGAAATACAGAACAGGATTAAAAGATGGTTACACTTGGTATACAATTTTCCTGACTTGTTTTTAGGGTAATATATCATGTGAAGTTAAACCAGCTTGCCGTGTCTATTCTCTCGTTGCAGGGAAGAACAGCACTCTGGGATTCTATTTTGTTACTGTGCTATAAAATTAAGACTGGCTATGGAGGGTTAGTGCGGGGTATGCATCTTTCTTCATCAGCATTAGGCATTCTCCCAGTTCTTGATTCAGAAAAGGACGACTGCTGAACTTGAATCCACACTGCCTATGTTGCAAACTATTGAGATGTGAAGATCAGCTGCGTAAGATTCTCGCTGTAGCTGGATTATCATCTCCTGATTCCTGAGATAAGGGTCACTATAAGCAGTTATGGTTGTGTAATTCAGGCTCTCATCAAAGAGTTTCCTTAGAGGTGATGTACCGTAATTTATTGTACTGCAGGATATTACCTGTTTCGGCCGTAGTTGAGTAAATTCCATTTGGGATAGGAAAGTCTCATTGCAAATGTACTTAAAACTTGATCCATAAGGGCATAAATTTCTTGCATGCTGCTGAGGTCTAATAGGATTGTCGCTGTTGGAGGAATCATTGTTTGCTTGTGGCAGATTTAAAGTTCTTTAGCACTGAAACAACAGAGTTGTCATCTTAAACACTTTGCCGCTTATTACGATCACAGATCTGTGAAACTACTCTTTTATTTCTGCTATCTCAGTGAAATAGAAAATGATGGTAGGTTCGTTTTTCCTAATACAAAAATTTTGAACGCTATGAATATGAGCCTCAGTTAGTAAAACTAAAAAGTAATCTTCTGTCTATTTACAATTTAATTTAAATGAAAAGAAATTAATCTTAAAAGGTTTTTTGTTTTATGCACCAACTGTCATTGTTTGTCGACCTACCCCCAGCCTCCTGCATTGCAAGAGTTAGTTATGTTCCACTTGCCAAGTTGAAGTATCAATCTGAAATCCGGAGATTAAACCTCACAAGATGTTGAACAATAAAACATTATCAGATGAAGTGACCTACGGCCATATCTCTTAACTAAGCATCGCATATATGTTCCAATATAAGTTTTTCAATAACTTGCCAAAGGAACATTTTGGCACAATTTTAAGTTCGCTATATTGGGATCTATCACCACGTGATTCTATCGGTGTCATACCAAGCGGTAGCAAGGGTGGGGCATAGTTCTCCTCTGCCTTCCTATCGACATAATCATACAACTCTAGTGAGTTCCACATTCCTCCTCTCATTCCAAATGCATGGGATGGAAAAAAGAAAGTTCCGCCACTATTACCTATTACCTTCCCTCGCACCAATATTGCAGGAAATCGAACCTCAGTTTGTGTGCCCATGGCACAACCTGGCCTTAAAAAGTACATTAACGATTGGCACATTCAAAACCATTATACATTTTATAAATTAGTTAAACTGATTTACAGGCTACTGGTCTCGCACAAGGCAAGAGGAGATTCTGAAGCGCTAAAATGCCTCTTCCCTCCCAGAGTTGATTTACCAGTGGATGTTACTAGAACTTTTTGTACTGAGCTAAGTTGTCCAACTGTACAGTTCACCAGCGAGTCACCCTCCAAGGAATCATCCAGGCAATGGACGAGAAAAATGTGATTTGGTCCTGTTTGCAACGGAAAAGAGAGCGAGAGGTGAGGGCACCAGGGAATTGTGAATGTGATATTAACAAACAAGAACCTATACTTGATATAAATTTGCAGGGTGGAACACATACCACTAAGAGAAAACTACGGCGGTGCCAGCACAGATGTAAAATGACAGTTTCTTGTTAACTAATGTGTGTTCACTAGCAAGCTCATCTTGTCATATCCACATACTTTGCTTAGCAAAAGTAATCATTGTTCCGCCACCATGGAATCTGCTCCTATTCAGAATCCGTATCAATACTTAGATACAATCTTGGTCTTACAGAACGACGTTGACGGGGAAATGTAAAAGGACTATCTGATCGTTCTCTACTGCTCTTAGTTGATCTGCTGTCATTCATACCGAGAACCAATGAAGCTGCACAAACAGGAGTATCACTACCTACATTAAAATAGCTCCAATACATGAATAAAAAAAGAACCTCTGACAACACATCTTATATCTCATATGAATATCTACCGGAATAGGTAGATGCGAAAAGAAAATATCTGTAAAAAAGCTACTACACTGCACTACTCTCTGTAAATTGTTCTTGTACTGGAGTATCTCAACTAAACTTGTTGTACATCAAACAAAACTAGTCGCCTAACTAGTTAATTCTGGTCAATTTACCCTTTTTTTTATTTTGCAGGTGAAAGTGCAAATCCTTCAGTGCTAATTCAAGACAGTGTGTGGATAATGTTCTAGCTGTGATCTCCTCCCACCCCACCCCTAAAAAAGATAATAAAGAAAGAATTGAAGAACAAGAACAGAAAGATACCAGTGACAGCCAATGAGTCCAAGGCAGTGTCTTTTGTTTGTACTTGCTGCCCAGAGCTTAACCCATTTGCAACTGCAGAATCACCATCAGCCCCTCCATCACCACCAAGCCTAAGTGAGATCCAATCCTCAGTACCAACACCATTTGAAACATCAGGCTGATCCCTTGTAGCCTCAACTGACATATCTGATGGTCTAGTAGGAAGAAATATCTGGAGTGAAGGATCATCACTAAATGCTAGGGGATTATCAACTAAACTGTCGTTCATATTAGCATTAGGGCGATCAGCGTATGTTTCAGGAAGAACAGAAGCAGAGCCAATGCCAGTATCTGCAGCCAACCCATACCCACTGATAGAACTGGTACAGTTAATAGATCCATGCCGCACATCTACTAAAGATCCTGAAACATCAGCATCAGAACTAAATAACTGAAAACTAGGGCCACCTTGGGTTCCAGAAGGCAAAGACCACATATTCATCCCAAATTCATCATCATTAGAATTGAACAACCCCAGGCATGAATTCCCACCATTAACAAGTGCAGAATCATGAAAAGAATCCGGAATTCCTTGTGGCTGAGCTGGAAAAGAAACTACAGGTGCATCACTATGGTTGTTATTAAAGATAGCTCCAGATGCGATAATTGGCTCATTTTCTTCTTCAGAATCACTTAGTACAATAACTTCAGCATCTCCTGCTGGTACCGACGGATTTCCGTTGCCAAAACCATATGTTGGGTCAATATTAAGAGAGATGGCCTCAAGATCAAACGCATTGTTCGAGCAGTCAAGGTTCCCATTACCACCTTGATTAACGCTGGGATCTTCACCTTCTTTGCCACTCCCGGTGGCACTGCTGCTCATCGGAATGACATCCTGACCAATTTTTTCTCTAGATCTATTTCCAGATGAAAATGTCTGGTCTTCAGGTTTGCTGATTTCCCACAAACCGTCTCTGTTCTTCTTCAATCCAACTTTAAGGCCATTGCCATCAGAGCCTCCTTCCTGTTTAACCTGCTTAAGAATTTCAGGCTTAGGCATGGACTCTATATCGAGGGATTCACTCAGAGACCCATCAGGTAAATGCCAATGCCCAAGATCCCCAAGACTCCTTCGATCACCCTCTGTCTTCACGCGCCAAGAACCATCAGGTTTCACTTCAATTTCTGTAACATCTTCTCCACAACTTCGTATCTACACCGAAAACCCGCACAAAAATCAGCTCTAAAGGTTAAAAGAGTTATTGCCTCCAAAATAAGAAAACCAGTAATACCTGAGAAGTAATTCGATTGAAATATGGATCTATGATGACATGCTCCAAAGAGTAGTTCTTCAGACAGATGGGGCATTGCCACTGCATCACATGAACAAGATTTGTCAACAAATAATATCCAATGGAAATACGATGGGAACTTAGATATTGTGCTGACGGAAAAGTTCAGTTCTGGGTCATAGCTGCTTGCCTTCCTCGACCTTTGATTCATTTCAACAAAGACGTCAAGATCAAAGCAGCCCATGTGTATACAAGGTTTGAATCTTCCAGCAACTTTCATCCTCGAACCACTCATCTGTTATGTACATGCAAGAGAAAATTGAACACTATTGACTCCTGGTGCATTATACAGCAATAAAATATTGCAACAGAGGATAGAATCCAATAGAAGAAAATTATTCGAAACCCTAACATGCTATCCTCCTCCAGAGAAATTAATTTACATAATAATAGCAGGAGAGGCAGTGGACATTAGTACAGATGGGAGACCAAAGAGAAGTCTGCTCCACCATGTTTAATATATCAGGTGATACCTAAAAGGTCGATCCTATGGTTTCTTGTTCAAACAATCAAATAAACACTTAAATAACGTCTATGACTAAGATAGTGCCTAATGGAGGTTCTTGAATCAGAAGTATAGACCTCTAGGATGTCGGCTACGGCCACATTGTGTGCAATTGCACTATCTTGCAGCCTAATTGTCTACTTTAAACAAAACAAAAGACCCGCTATAAAAAGTGAGGAAGAGACCCAGTCACAAATATGCCAAGAGATAACACAGTGATTAACTTAGTAACACCACCTAATAGATGCTGTGAACAGGATTATAACTTTGGTATGCACTTACAGGGCAGCGAAGATTGACAGGAATACAATCAGCAACAACTTCCAGATCACTATCGCTATCAGCATTTTCAGTGGCCGTCCCACCACCAACACAACGACGAACGCGAGAAAGAGCATCTTCAAATTGCTCACCATCTGACTCCTTTGGGATCATACCAAGAATCTATAAAACAAAATTATATCAGAAACCATGAAACAGCTATACATAAGATTCCTTGTATATTAACATGTCTGTTTAATGTAAACGGAAAAGCTACCGGTCTTTTATAACGACCAGGAATATATCAGGGCCACAGCTGGAAGGGAATGACAGGACATCTCGAGCAGGTCCAACATGCGTCTTAGAAATAGGTAAGTTGGTTAATGCGCACGGCTACTGTAGGCATAGTATAAGCTGGAAGGGAATGACAGGACATCTCGAGCAGGTCCAGCATGCGTCTTAGAAATAGGTAAGTTGGTTAATGCGCACTGCTATTATAGGCATAGTATAATCTTGATATCGTGAAAACAGTTAATTGATTAATTCTCTGTACGGTTTGCTTTTGAATCTAACTCTCTTTTCTCAATTAAGGCCTTAGAAAACATTCCTCACTAGCACTCCGGGGTATAGCTCAGTTGGTTGACCACCTCGTCTACAAAGCCACCAATGTTTTCTCAAGGGAGTTCCAGAAGAAGAATTAGGCCAAAAATTAAGATACATCCTGGAAATCAAACTTTCGTCGAAGAGAGGCAAATGAAAGGGTTTCATAAGGATTCCTGTAGAGTAGAATGAACTTTAAAGAGTGGAGTTTCATATTTGATTTTTAAGCAGAACGATAGACTTCAGTTAACTTAGGTTGATCTAGGCCAGAGGAAAACATACGTCAAGTTATAGGGTCAAACTACAAATATAAAAAAGGGCAGCCCGGTGCACTAAGCTCCCACTATGTGCGGGGCCCGTGGATATACTGTTCTTTTTTTTAATTAAGTGATAAAAATTCTATGCACACAAGAC
Organism: Anisodus acutangulus; assembly: GCA_029783415.1. Classification (NCBI taxonomy): domain Eukaryota; kingdom Viridiplantae; phylum Streptophyta; class Magnoliopsida; order Solanales; family Solanaceae; genus Anisodus; species Anisodus acutangulus. The sequence continues at coordinate 42,276,147 of CM056502.1, forward strand.
ATATAATGAGGCAGTAACTCTGTATGAAGGTATTCAATCATCCTTTTTCGAGAAGGTACCCAGTCATCTACATCAATAAATCCAAGAATATCATAGGTGCTCCAACAATAATACTGACCCAAACTCCTCTATGTTTCTTACCCTTCCTATTCTGCCTACCAAGAACAGCATAGGTGCTCCAAAGCACACTACTAAAGAACCTCCTTTTTCTCTTCCTGTCTCTCCCCTAACTATCTTTACAATTTTCATCATAGTCAACAGAACACTTCAAATTTTTTAATTTCTCATCCTTTTCATTTCATTTATGTTTGCGGTGCAAGGAAAATTGCCCTTTCATATCGCTTGTTGGACTAACTTGATAGATAATTGTGTCTATCATCTTACATTGTAAATACCTTCAACGTATGACTAGTGTGCTTTTATTTTTATTGACTTTGTTAACAAAGTGAGACTTCAACTGAATACCGGAAAAAAAGACGTAAAAAGTGTTTTTGCAAGAGAATTTACATAATTGCATAATGATGGTCAAACTTGACTACCTGTTGAACAGTATGCCGCTTCACAAGTCTAACCCCTAAGCAAAACACACGAGCATCACATCCTGTTAATGTGATCTTGTTGATTCCATCTCTGGTGCATGGTGTGATCTGATAAAATGGTAAGGCGTGAATTGAGAGACATGTCTATAAAATGAACCACATTTCTACTGTAAATGTTCCTATAAAGCAAAAGAAAAGGATGAATGCTTTATCCCTTTTCTGGGACCAATTTGATCAATTCTCGAAACTGGAGTTACACATTTATTTAGAGTCCATATGCGACATACTATAATTTGCTACTTTTTCAACTTCAACATGTCTACTCAACACTCGAAGATGAATATATACACCAGAGGAAACACACACACCCAAATATACATACACACACCAATTCACTTCCCAAGAGGCATAAATAGAAGTGCATGTTATTAATACTCACTATAGGGCCATCATCTCGACCATTAGCACCCAGCAATTGAGATCCAGGTCTATTTATCGCACGCACTGGAACCCCTGTTGGTTGAGATTCAACTGAAGTTAATGCGCAAGGGAAAGATCTTCTAGACCAAAAAAATTGTAAATGCAATCTTAAAACTGGATTTATAGCAATTGAGGCTTTGCAGCAGAACAAATGGAAAAAAATTACATAAAGAATATTTTAAGTGAAGAGGAGCATTGGAGTAACTGTTAAAGTTGTTGCCATGTGACCAGGAGGTCATGGGTTCAAGCCGTGTAAACAGCCTCTTGCAGAAATGCAAGGTAAGGCTGCATACAATGGACCCTTGTGGTCCGGCCCTTCCCCGGACACCGCGCATAGCCGGAGCTTAGTGCATCAGGCTGCCCTTTAAATAATATTTTAAGTTAAGAAGGGTAAGAAGAATCCCAGAACACTATCTCAGGCTTACCTCACCCCCTGAATTCTCATTAAGGCCAAAAAACTATGGACTAGAGAGACAAACATAACTAAGACATAGTATTTTACCCAAGAACGAAGAAAGCTATTGAGAAGAATATAACTTCAGCATTTTCTTCCAGTTGGATCGGAACAAAAACAGAAGAACATGGGACAGAGCATACCATTCACCTGCAAATCTGCATATTGAGGCCACTGCATCCTAAATTGTACCTTGTCATTGAGAAGCATGCACCAAGCCTGACAAGTTTGTAGAACAAACACAATGAATATAAACGGACTTCTTCATCTCAAACCATCACTAAGAAAACCAACAACCTGGAGATCATATTCCTGTTTTGCCAACAAGTCTCTGTCTGCTCTAGTGATCTGAAATGTTTTTTCAATGCTCTGCACAGGGTTTGTGCTGAAAATTCACAGATGAGATAAGTAATTAGGAAAAAGACTACATACTTGCTTAGCTACAAATGCAGAACAATAATAAAACAGAACATGTAATGTGGATGATAGAGCAAGTAATTCAGTAAGGAAAATAGAGAGATGCATAAATCCTCTTAACAGATATCAAAATGAAAAAGAAAATGAAAATTACCATTTAACAGAGAATCCTCTTACATTCAAGAGACCACTTGCCACAGAAGGCACAAAAAGCTTATACATGTGTCACCAGTTAAAAACTGTATCAGCAAGCAGATGACGAAGATAGGCAAAATCATACATTTCAGAAGCTATATCTATCTCGGACGCAACTGAAAGTGATTCAAACTGAAGGCTGAAGCTGCTAACTTACAATGGTGAAGCTATTTCTTCACCTTAAATTGCACAAACTTTTGACCTACGGGATCCATACAAATACAGATGCAAACAGATCCAAGACATGCACCTATATACTAAAATCTTGCATGCACAAGATACAAGATTAAACTAGTGTTTTGAGTCTTTTGACCACTTCTCAAAATTCACTAACCACTGAATGACTTGCCCTAATATCAAAAGCAGGTTAGAAAAGCTATCTTCTTATTTTATTTTTATTTTTGCCCCCACCCCACCTAATCCACATAGAATAGCGAGGAGAATATGAAACTGCACCCATCACTTCATGGCAACCAAAGGCGCCATCGTTTGACATTTTTTCAGGGAAATGCAAACAAAAATCTCTCGCTATTAATAGTAGAAAAAAAGGCACTAGAAACTGCAAGTCCCGAATCTTCACAGAACTAACACCATAAACAAATTAAGCCCAAGCAACAAGAGCTCTAGATGCAATAACAGAGAACAAGATAGCCAACTCTTCAGGTAACTCACCCATCAGCAGGAACGCTTGTAATGGCCAACTTTGCGGGATATAAAGGGTGTCCCATTGTCACCCAGAAGCTGCATATAGAGAATTCAATTATGGAGGTGAAACAAGCATTACCAAATAAAGACTGTATGTAACAAAGTAAAGCCGCATCAAAGTGGTCATTTATGTTTCATTTATGGTAAATGAAGCCTCAGGTCTTACCCACATGCACTGAAAATCCCAGGTTAGCTCCCACTTGTTTACCAGGCTTATGGATAACAAGTGACATTACAAAATGTACTACTTAGACTTCACATAAGGTAAAATGTTTTTACCCAAGTAAAATTTCAAAGCAGCTGCGGAAAATGACATACATGTTATATCATTTAATATGGAGGATATGGAGGTCGAAGGTTAATAGGTAGTCGAGCGTTGTCTAGTTTCCCCTTATCAGTATTGTTATTATTACTCTCTTACTATCTTATTCTTCAATTTTATTATTACTTGTGGTTTCCTTTGCTTCTGTTACCGTATTATTTGTTGTTGCTATTGTCCTCTTCTCCTTTATTTTTAGCATGGCTTCTTCACTATTGTATTTCCTTTCCATACTTGATTTTGATATGCTTTACTTGAGCCAAGGGTCTACCGGAGACAACCTCTCTACCTCCACAAGGTAGGGGTAAGGCTGCGTACACACCACCCTCCCCAGATCCCACTTGTGGGATTACATTGGGTATGTTGTTGTTGATGTTATATCATTTAAGGTTCTCAAATCAAATCCGGCTAACAACACTCTCAACTCCTAGCTCACATCACTGTACTTACACCTAGAACGAGACCGCCCCTATGCTCAACACAACCTCTTGGTTTCTACATAATATAGGGGGAGCCAACCCATTTTTATTATCCATGGCTCCAATACATTGGCTCATCTCAGAGAGGGAAAAGCCCAAATTGTAGCCTTTAATGTCAAATTGATCTGCTTAAGATGTCAGAGATTTAAAAATAAACAGCAATGTCAGAAGACACCTTTTTCGAGTGGAAGAGAACTATAGTATTAATATAGAAAGTTGAAAACAAACATCTGCATGTTTGACATCGAGAAGATTTTGAGAACACAATTTGAAAAGAAAAATCCCCCATACACACAAAGAATAATGCAACACTCCAGTAAACTTGAGAATAGGAGAAAACTATAATGAAAAAAAAATGTTGCTCGCATTCCGCCAATAAATTCTTTTCTTTCCGGGCCCTGAGCCACAGAAAATGAAATGCAGCCAAATCACACAATCCCTCTTGTTAACGAAACTGATAAAACTGAAGTAAACACCAAAAGTGACACTTACGGGTCAGCACGAAGCAGTCTGCACAATTCACAGTAAAAAGTTGTAGGCGGAATAGGTGGATCACCACCCTCCATTGGCTTATCTGGTATGACAACACAACGGATATGTTGCCATGTGTGACATCTTCTGTCTTCGCACTGCAAGCATGATTACAACATGAGACACAAATGGTGATACATTGAATACAAGAAACGGAAGCTTCAAATTTTCAGGCCAACACCATGTCCAGTGCACCCCTCATCGTGACAGATATCTTTTTTCCTAAAAGGCATACTTTAAGCTGACATCGCGCCAATGTACGAATGAACAAGATGATTTTCATCATACTAACAATAAAAAAATGCAATTTACAGATGAGCACGATAGTCTAAAATGCAAAAGATGCAATTCTGTAGCGGCCTAACTAGGAAATATTACAAGTAATTACGCAGATTCACAGTACATAAGCAGATTTAATATATCTACTGAAAGAGAATCTGAGCACAAGAGGAGGTTTAGCCACTCAAAATAGTACATTGAAGATATATGTATTCATAAAAGCGAGTAAGAGAGACAAGGGAAATTAGTGCAGAAGTAAAACCTGAATCATTGTTTCAGTTTGTAACGAGCTTGTGCACACACAGCGAATTTTCATATGGTAAGAGTCTTCAATTTCTTCTTTCAACTTCACAGTACTGGTATCCGGGACGACTTGTGGCTTCAATGCCAGGTCAGGTGCCCCAGTTACCTGCATTTTTCTGGGAGACAAACAAAGATCACTATGCACAAAACTGAAGAATTTCTTTGAGTACCGATTAAGAGGCAAAAAATCTCACTTCTGCACTTCATTATAAGGAAATATTTTTGAAAGACATGTCCAACTGACTGAAAGTTTGAAACAATGGATAGGGAGTCTTAAACATCAAACTACACTTTCCCTCTATCAGATAAGTGTATCCTGAGATTGAGACTGCTTTATACCTGTAAATGTCATCAACAAGTTTTGCAACATCTTCCTTCCCAACTCTCTTTTTCTTTGGCCACATTCCTGAAACTGTTCAGCATCAAAGATATATGTGAGAATCAGTTATCAAAAGGCCATACATGCATTAACAAATCTACTATTTAAGAGTGAGATATCAGTTATATATATGCAAGTACACTTAACATGAAAAAGACACTAGAAGAAACCCTCAATTAACAATAAATGCCAGTACACTAACATGAAAAATACAGTGGAAGAAACCCTCAATTAACAAGTACATAAGGGGTCCAGTTTTTAAGCAATTTCACTATTATCTAGGACTGGCCAGCGGGCCGGGACGGCCCGACCCCGTCCCGACCCCGCGTAAAAAAAAAAGTTAGCAGGACTTGAACTCTGGACGGGACAATGTCTCGTACCGCCCCAGGCCCGCCCGCCCCGAGCCCGCCCCGATCCCGCCCGTAAGTCTCCCCTTTGCAAATATAACCGTTGCACCAACGGCCATTTTAGATTTTGGCCGTTGGGCAACGGCCATTTTAGGCCTCCCCCCTACCCCCCTATCCCTTAATATTTATTTTTAACCCATAAGTTATTATATTTACACTTTAACCCAATTTTCCAACTATAAATAACTCATTTTCTCTTCATCTTTCTCACAAATCTTCCTACAATCTCTCTAATCTCTCAATATATCTCTCTACAAGTCTACATTGTTTGCTAAATATTCAATTTTATTTATTCATTTGGGAATTGGGAGTGAAGTTGGCAACTAGCTTGAGGATCTTCCATCGAGCAAAGTTTCAATTTTCAACCTCTCGATTACACGTCGGCGTTTGGTACATTCGTTCCTTCATTAAATTATTATTGTCTGTTTATTTTATTTAGCGCACTTAATTTTATTATCTTTAATTATTTATTATCATAATTAAAATGGAAGGATTAAGAGGTATGTTTAAGGGTAAGGGTAAGGGTGCTTCTTCTAGTAGGGGCAACCAGGGCAAGGGTACTTCTTCTAGTCATCTTATTCCTACATAGGATGATTTTGTTGATACTCAACATTTTCCTACAATACCATTAGATTTAGACGAGGAGCTATTTTCTGGAACTCAAGAAGACTTTAATTATTTAGACGATGATCTAAATGATACACCCACTAATGTTGATGACAACACACCCACTAGTGCACCTTCAACTGAAATACTTCCCATTCCCCCTTGTATGAGACGAGGTCCAGCAAAACGACCACTAAAATCGGATGCATGGACATTTTTTTATAGGGACGTAGAGAATCAAGTAGCTATATGTAAAATTTGTAAAAATGCTTTAAAATTTAAAACTGAAAAAGGTCACGGTGGGACGGGTGTTTAATTAGACACGTAGTAAGTCTCATCTAGCTAGGTATGCCCAATACCAGGCTTCAAAACCGGGTGCGCAAACGCCCGCTCCATCGGGACAAGGTTCACATACTGATATTGTCCCGGACCAAGTACAGGATCAAATTAACCCTATGACGGGGGGAATTGTAGGCCCTAAATACAATAAACATAGAGATAGGGAAGCAATATCAAAATTAGTTGATGTGGAGGGTTTGCCTTTTTCATTTCCTTCATCTCCCGGTTTTATTCATTACATTAGAGATATATATAATCTTGTTTTTAACGATTTTCCTAGATCAACTGTTAAGAGAGAAGTATTTAAATTCGTGCATGAATATCAACAATATTTACGTTATTCATTATATCATTTTAATGGCAAAGTATCTATCACGTCTGATATAGATCGTAGTACTAACGGCCATGATTATTTAACTGTAACTTGTCATTGGATAGATTATAAATGGTTTATGCAAAAACGTATCTTAGCGTATAGATATATAGATGATAGGCACACTGGTACTTTTATTGCAGATAATATTTATCAAGTGTGTCATTATTACAGATTAACCGATAAAATTATGACTATTACATTAGATATCGCTTCTTCTAACAATTACGCTTTATAATTTTAAAAAATAGTTTAACTCCATCTTTTTCAGATCATTTTCATATAAAATGTGCGTGCCATATATATAACTTAATTGTAAAGGATGGTCTATCACTTTTTGAAGACATTCTTAGTAAAATACAATTTGCTATAAACTTTATTTTAAAAAGTAATAAAATACAACGTAGAAACTTGTCACGATTGTGGACTATCTTATAGAAAAATTCCACAAGAAGTATCCACTAGGTGGAATTCTTTATACGAGCAACTACTTGTTGCTTATGACTATAAAAAACCTATAACTTTATTTTTTAACTCCCATAATCAAAATCCAGCTGATATGATTGTAGATAGTGATTGGGTAAAAATTTCCGAACTTATTGTATTTTTAGAGAAATTTTTTCAAGCAACAAAAGAATTTCCCGATATATATTATCCTACTATTTCAACTATGTTGTTTTATATAACTCTAATATTTTTATTACTTGGTGAATATATGAAAAAATCAGCTTATATGGCAGCTATTAAAAAAATGTTTGTCAAAATAAAAAAATATTTTATTCCTATTCCCACTATTTATATTATTGATTTTGTATTAAATCCGACTATTAAAATAGACGGTACTAAATCACTAATTGAAACTATTTACGATTGTATAGAAGTACTACCACCTCCAAGTCCCAAAAATCTAAATCACTATTGAACAAACTAAAGAAGAAGTGTAAAAAAATATATAGATTTTATCAACAAGAAAATGCTAGTAACTTACCGGCTTCCATACCATTTTCTTCATCTTCAACACAACCTTACAAAAGACATGTTGTTTCTGCGGCTAGTATTGAAAGCCTCAGAAATAGAATGGGCGGTCGATCTCTACTACTAACCAAATTAGCGAGTTGGATATTTTTGTTTTGTGGGTCTGCATCATACCAAGAAGTTATCAATGAAGATGGACATGAAGACTTCTTTGAAATCTTTGGAGGAGGAATGAGAAGACCTTTCCGACACTTTCATTGATGGCCCGAGATGTTTTGAACATTCAAGCGTCATCAACTGCGTCTGAAAGAACTTTTCCTGCCGGCAGATATCAAATAGGAGACCACAGACACTCATTAGCCGGAGACAGCTTGGAAATTGCAGTATTATTCAAAGATTGGATACGAGTGAAGCGGAGAAGGTGCGGTCAACCGGAGATCAACGAAGAAGACGAAAACTACAATGAAATCTTATCCGAAGGTGGTGGAAGCGACGTGAATCAATTTGACCAACAAATACCAACCCCAACAGAAAAACCACATGAAATCATCAAGCAATTAGAACAGGTTTTTTTGAGAATGTAATTTTTTTAATTGCAATTTTATTATGTAATTTGCAACTTTTGGACAACACCACAAAGTTGCAATTTAGATTTTAGACAATTGTATTTGTATTACAAAAAAATCATGTATTAAATAATATAAGAGGCACAAAAACAGCCTTGGGATGTTTTTATTACACTATCTTGTCTTGTTTATTGAGTTTTTTTTATACATATGTTATTTTTTTTTAAAAAAAAAAGGAAAACCCCCCTCCCCCTCCCCCTCCCCGCCAGACCCGAGCCCGGCCCACTGGCCACCTCTACTATTATCACACAATGTCCACCAAGACCATGGGTAACATTTAATTATGAAAAATGGGTAAGATTTTTATGTGTCCCCCCCCCCCACAAACTGCATGAAAACGAGGCGGACTGAGGACATATTAGTTAGATTGATAATGAGGAAACCTGGTACATCAAGTTGGAAAAAAAAAGGTAAGAATCCGGACATCTGAAATCCAAGAGAAATGAGGGTGTATCGTCAGCAACTCCAGAAGAAGAGCGGCATAAGTTAAAAAGGAAGCAAGTAAACGAAAACATAGAATGGCGAGACACACTAGTAAACCACCATGAAACAAGGTATGTGTAACATTTCCCCAACAGCTTCTTAAAGCAGGAAATGTAGCTGCTCACCTCGTTCATCAGACAATGTAGCAAATATGCGATCAACAAGGTCCTGCATTACCAAATACTAGTGTCAAGTATCAAACTAACATATCGAAGTACAAGTGTTGTGCAAGAATGTAACCAGTCTATGCTTAATCATGAAAATCGACACTGTTGATGCTTAGGATAAAGAGAAAGAGCAATTGTCATGAAGAAAGACAACCTAAGAATTAGAGTCTGTTTGGCCAAGCTGCCGAAACCAGCGTATTTGAGAAGTACTTCTTACTTACCAAACTCATTTTTTTCAGGCAGCTTGAAAAGTGCTTCTTACCAAATGTGTTTTTCCGGCAGCTTATTTGAGTAGTACTTGCTAAAAGCGTTTTTTTCAAAAAGTGATTTGGGAGAGTAGTGGTTTGTGTTTGGCTAAATCATTTGAGAAGTGTGTGTTAGTAGTTTGTGTTTGGCCAGTATTTTCAAAAAGTGTTTTTAAGTGTCAAATTATGAAAAGGGGTTTACTACTAATTCATTTGGTAAAGATGAATTTTTGACATGGAAATCTAGTCCTAAAAATCGAAAGCACTTATTTTCGGAGAAGCTACTTTTTGCAGCTTTTGCTACTACTTAAAAATACTTATTTCTTCACAAAAGCTTTGGCCAAACAGGATTGATGTGTTAATAAAAGAAAAAGCCCTGCCACTTCCCTTTTTCTGGGATAAGGTAATATATTCTATGACAAGTTAAGAAAAATCCCAAGAAGCCCTCTCATTTCTGTAACACTATTTGCAGATTCCCAAACTAAAACTCCTATTACAAAGCAAGAAGAGACAGCTCAAATCGGAACATCATTAACCACTCTGCCAACAGCAGACGAGAAGGACTAACTAAACTCGGCATGTGCAAAGAGCCCTAAATTAATCAGAATATAGATAAAGAGGAAAACATATCACAAAAATTGCAATAACCAGGGAGAACAATATGCTCAATATCACAGGTCTCCCTCTCATAAGTGATAGTGTAGCACGGTAAGTAAGGCCTACTTAAATAAAAAGCAAGGAAGCCGTGTTTCAACCAGCAAACCTAAAAAATGCAAGGAAAATTTCAAACCTGCTTCTTCCCTTGCTTCGAAAGACCAAGTTGAGTCAGAGCATCTTTGAGCTCCTTTATCCGAAAATATGCCAATTTATCCTATAAGAGACAATTAATTGTCACCAACAAAACCAACCAGTTCACATATCCCAGCAGCACACAGTAGTCAGTAAATTGATACAAAAATTGATCTGCATAAACCACTTCTAGAATCTACATAGAAAGGAATCACTAGTCCAACCAGTAAATGCTTAATTTTTATTTTAGAATCAGAACATTGTGCAACATGCAATTCGACACATAACATACCTAGCCGCATAACCATATGATTACTGCAAATGGACGCACGTTTGGAGCATGTAAACACCAGAATCAATGTTATCTTTCCTAATCCACAACCAGTACGGATCCCTTACCTAGTTATTACTATCCATGTTCACATTCTCAAGCATCTTCCTTTTCTAACTTTTGTTTGTTCAACCGACATTTTAACACTTACCGGTCACTAATCCTAATCAATAGCACCAAGCATATATCATATTATACTAAAACTATCCAAGCATTTCGATATGAAAATTAAACTACTCTAAGCGATGTTCACAATTAGCACAAAAATATTAAAAATGAACAGGTCAACAACAAAATTGTAAAATAAGAACTTAAAATCTAATCACCTTGCAGCTATCCAATTATTAATAATTGGAAAGTTGGTACACACAACTTCAAACGTTACTCCTTAATTGAAATATCCAATTATTACTATCTATGTTCACATTCTTCAGCATCTTCCTTTTCTAATTTTTGTTTGTTCATCCAACATTTTAACACTTACCGGTCACTAATCCTAATCACAAGCACCAAGGCATGGTATATTACACAAACTCATTTCGATATGAAAATTAAACAACTCTAAGCAATATTCACAATTAGCACTAAAAATTTTAAAACACACAGTTCAACAACAACAACAAAATTGCAAAATAAAAACTTAAACAACTCTAAACAATATTCACAATTAGCACTAAAAAATTAAAACTAAACAGTTCAAAAACAACAAAAAAAATTGCAAAATAAGAACTTAAAATCTAATTACCTTGCAGCTAATTAAACAACTCTAATCAACATTAGCAACAATTAGCACTAAGAAATTAAAAATGAACAGTTCAACAACAACAAAAAAAAAATTGCAAACGTAGAAGTGATTAAAATCCTATAACCTTGCAGCTAATTGAACAACTCTAAGCAATATTCGCAACAACAACAACAACAAGCCTAGTGTAATCACACAAGTGGGGTCTGGGAGGGTAGCATGTACGCAGACCTTACATCTAACTTTAACTAAGCAATATTCACAATTAGCACTAAAAATTTAAAAATGAACAGTTCAACAACAACAAAATTGCAAAATAAGAATAAATTAAAAACTAATTTAATTACCTTGCAGCTAGCAACCAAATCCATCTTTACAACTCCAAACGGTACTCCGTAGTTGAATTATCCAATTAATCAGCCAAACAATCCAATGCCCAAATAAATATTGATCTAAATCATATTGCAAGTAAAAAAAATCAGTAAACATAAAAATACTCACGATCAAAAAGTCAATTCACATGAAAAACTAAATATAATAGAATCGTCTTTTTATTCGTAAATAAACTTAATTAAAGGTGTTTAGTACATGGATTAGATGAATCTATTAGGGTTTTAGAGAGAGAAACTACACGGCGGCGGTTAGACTTTCTCTCTCTTCCTTGTTCTTCGTCGCCTTCTTCTTCTTCGTCTTCGGAATTGCTATGGTGGCGCTTTTTCTTGACCGAAATCGGCATGAAGAGAGCTATCCTCGAATTACTACCAAAAGTTCCGGACGTATCATTGGGTTTAGTAAATCTGGTTTATTTTGTGAAAACAAATCCGGGTTTAGTTTCTATGTGCTCACGTGTACGTGACCGTATCCTGCACTTACTTCTCTTGTATCTTGCCTTTTTTTTTTTTTTTATTGATATTCTGTTTTCCGGCTTACATCAGACTATTTCTGGAGATATTAGTTTTGGTCCATCAGTACTACTACCAATAAATCGCGAGATGTGTCTGAATTACCAAGTTTGAGAACAGAACAACTGATATATCACTTACAAGGTCATACCCCAAAAGAAAAGCAAATTGCTCCCAACAGGGTTCGAACCCACGCTGCAGGCCTCCAGCTGAATTTTAAGTTTTACTCCTTTGATATCCAGTTATGCCCGGGGACGTGTCTTGCCTTTTTTACTAACGTCACTTGCGTACGGTGGTAGATCCTTTTGAGAAAAGAAAAAAAAAGGGAATAATGGTAACTTTTGCTTTCTAAATATGTAAGAATAATTATGGGCAATCTCATAATTATCTCCGATCACCACTAATTAAGAATATTGTAATTAGGATTGTAAATCAATTTGTCATCCAATTAGTTATGATGATTACCATCTTATATTTTAGGTAACTTAGATTAGTACTATATTGTAATATTGTATATATTTGCTATCATTAGAATTAAATACTCAAGGAATCAATCTTCCTACAGGGTATCAAGAGTCAAAGATCTTTTGCCCTAATACTTCCTCTTTAACCGATTTTCTTCTTATCTTTTTCTTAATTTTTCGGCCACTTAGGGTTTTCTTTTACTACCTCTCATAAACCCTAAACCACTTCTAAAAACCTAGCCGACTACTACAACATCACCCCTCATCGGTTTACTCATACTCTAAACCCTACCACATACAAATGGTTCTTCATTCCACATCCATCAAAACATCAACAGTCCTTCTTTTCTCTCGTGTTGGTTTCTTGTGAACCTATGGCCGAAAAACAAACATTTCATTTCGCTCTTGTCGTTAATAACATTAAGAACTTTATCTCCATAACACTTGAAATAGAGAAAGGGCAGTATACCTCTTGGGCGTAATTATTCAAAAATTCATTGCCGCGCATATGAGGTCATCGACCATATCATACCTTCCGAGTCATCGTCGGACACCATCTTGGTGGATAAAAAGTTATGGTCCCATTTGGATGATATTGTCCTTCAATGGATTTATGGCACTATATCCAACGATCTTTTACATACCATATTGGAGTTGAACTGTACGGCTCAACAGGCATGGAACGTTTACAAAATATATTTCAGGATAACAAACTTTCTTGGACCGTTTATCTTGAACACCAATTTACTAATGTTAAATTAGATGATTTTTCCAACATCTCCTCTTATTGTCAGGAATTAAATGTGCTTGCGGACCAACTATCCAACGTTGGTTCGCCCGTAACAAATCAAAGGTTGGTCCTTCAATTGATTGCAGGGTTGAATGAACAATATGACGTGGTTGCTACATTCATTCAGCAAAGTAATACGTTGCCTCCCTTTTATGAGGCCCGTTCGAGGTTGATTCTTGAGGAAACACGAAAAGCAAAACATGCATCATCTGGAGCAGCCACCACCGAAACTGCTCTCATTTCCACCAAATCATTTTCCACATATTTGGAGCTCCAAAATTCTGGTTCGGGGGGCAATGGTAATCGTCACAATAATGGTAAAAAAATAGGGTTCAAACCATAAGAATCACAAAATAAAAAATAATGGTGGGAAGGGACGAGGAAGAGGTGGTGGCCACCAGCCGGCGGCAACGGCCAGTCCGGGCAGTGGCGGGCAGGCGGTAATCAGTGGGGACAGTACCCATCATGGGACTGGGCCCCACAGTGGGCTTCCCCCCTATGCCCATACCCAACTTCATCGTGCCAGGCCTCTACCTTCAAATTACCAACCCAAAATTTTAGGGTCTCGTCCACAACATATATTTGCGGCCCAGGCACCATCTTCTGTCGGTTATGCACCCACTGATATTGAACAAGCCATGAACAACATGAATCTAAATGTTCCAGATGAGTCATGGTACATGGACACAGGGGCTACGTCACACATGACGACATCTCAAGTTAATCTCTCATCTTATTTCAATTCGAGCAATAATAAAAATATTATTATCGGCAGTGGGCAGAAAATTCCAATTTGTGGTATTGGTCAGGTAACACTACCCTCTCCACACCCACTATTATACTTGAAAAACGTCCTGCATGCACCAAAACTAATTAAAAACTTGATATATGTTAGACGTTTTACAATTGACACAGTGTTTTTGTAAAATTTGATCTGTTTGGCTTTTATGTGAATGATTTTCAGACGGGGATGTCACTAATGAGATGTAATAGCATGAGAGACTTGTATCCCATCACCTATGTTTTCAACAATCGCATGACCAAACCATCAACCTCTGCTGTCATTTCTCCTATTGTATGGCACAATCGGTTGGGACACCCAGGAGCACCAGTTTTTAATAATCTTAGAGAGAATAATTTGTTTTCTTGTAACAAACTTTTGGACTCTTCTGTTTGCCAAACTTGTGTGTTTGGTAAACACGTTAAGCTTCCTTTTGCATAATCTATTTCTTATACTTTTATGTCATTTGATCTTCAAATTGTTCATTTGAAAAAATTGAAACTCTTTTTATTGGACAATCATGATACTTCCCAAAAATCTAAATTCTTGATCAATGGAGGAACAATATCACCATTTTTGTTCAATAAGATTCCAAAGTTCTTTTGCATTGTGATTTGTGGACATCCACAGTTTTGAGTTTTGCATGTCATAAATACTATATGCTAATTCTAGATGATTATTCAATTTTTTTGTAGACTTTTCCATTAGGACATAAATCACAAACCTACACCATTTTAAAATAATTTAGTATTTTTATCAAAACTCAATTTGGCAAATTCATTAAATGTTTTCAATGTGACAATGGGAAAAATTCATAAATACCCAATTTAATGATTTTTGTCACCAAAATGCGATGTTTTTGCGTCTTTCGTATCCACGTACATCACCATAAAATGGGAAAGTAGAAAGAAAAATTCGAACAATTAACAATATGATTCACACTCTCCTTATGCATTATTTCACACCACCAAATTTTTGGCACCATGCACTTCAAATGACAACATATCTTTTAAATATTCGTCCTAGTAAATTACTCTCCAATGTGTCCCCTACACAAATGTTGTATCATCGTCTCCCATCTTTTACACATTTGAGGGTGTTTGTGTTATCATTTGTTTCCATCCACTTTCATTAACAAGTTGCAGGCTCGGTCAACTCCTTGTGTGTTTTTGGGATACCCACTAAATCACAGGGGATATAAATGTTATGATCTGACGGCTGGGAGAATAATTATTTCTCGTCACGTAGTTTTTGATGAGTCTACATTCCCGTTTACTAAGTCTCATGTAGCATCCTCGCCTTCATATGATTTTTTGGAAAATAGAATACATCATATTTTACACCACCATCTCAATACTCAAATACCAGTGGGACCGATATAACAACATACCCAAATTACCCCGGCCCAACCACTACACTGGACTGGACCAGTGGTCTCGGCCCAGTCCGGTTCCTGTGTCAACCAGGACCAAGTGATGGAGCTCACTACTCCCTCACCTGTAAACCAAGTCAGCCCATTACCCCAGCTCAATAACCTAACGGTAACCCACTCCCACACACCTTTGAACTTGATCCACAATACCTCCTCTCAACCCAATGCCATACCCGAGACCCCTACCACCCAACCGATGACGGTACAACCTTGGACTATTGAAACCCATGCCATGCACTGGATTTTTTTGCCCAAACGTCAGTTTAGCTTACTATCTTCGATTCAACTATCACCTATACCAAAGAACACCACAGCAGCCCTATCATACATGAATTGGGAAGCTGTCATGTTAGACGAAATTAATGTTCTTATTAAAAATAAGACGTGAGAATCAGTGCCCCGTCCATCTACTGTGAACATTATTAGGTCTATGCGGGTTTTCTGCCATAAAAAGAATTTTGATGTCTTCTTTGCGAGATGCAAAGCTCGTCTAGTTGGTGATAACAGGTCTCAATAGATTGTAGTAGATTGTGGTAAAACTTTTAGTCTGGTGGTTAAGCCAGCAACTATCCGGACTGTTCTTAGCATGACACTGTCAAAATCCTGGACCATTCATCAGTTAGATGTCAAAATGCATTCTTGCATGACCATCTACAGGAGACAGTTTACATGCACCAGCCGTTGAATTTCTGAGACTCTACACATCCGAATTATGTTTGTCTGCTGAAAAAGTCAATGTATGGCTTGAAACATGCTCTACGGGCATGGTATAACAGGTTTGCAGGTTTTGTATCCACTATTGGTTTCTCACACAGTAAGTATGATCAATCATTATTCATTTATAAGAAAGGAAGTGGCATGGCGTATATCCTCATATATGTAGATGACATTATTCTCACTGCACCATCTACCTCACTTCGCCAGTCTATTATGTCCCTTCTCGCAATAGAATTTGCGATGAAGGATTTGGGTCCTTTAAATTATTTTTTGGGCATTGATGTCACTCAACATGCAGGTGGTCTATTTCTAAGTCAAAAGAAATACGCCGATGAGATCCTTGAAAAAGCCGGTATGTCCTTCTGCAAGTGATCACACACTCCAGTGAATACAAAAGCCAAATTGAGTACAGCTGTAGGGACTCCATACAGTGATCCTACACACTACCGCAGTCTCGCAGGGGCCTTGCAGTACCTCACTTTTACGAGACATGATATCTCCTATGCCATTCAGCATGTGTGTTTACATATGCATGATCCGAAAGAGGAACATATGGGGGCTCTCAAGAAGATTATGCGATACATCAAGGGTACTATTCATTTTGGACTGCATTTGTATAAATCCTCTATCTTGACTCTTTCATCTTATACAAATGGGGACTGGGGTGGCTGCCCGGACACACGACGTTCCACCTTGAGTTATTGTGTGTTTTTGGGAGATAATCTATGGTCATCCAAACGCCAGCCAACTTTGTCTCGATCGAGCGCTGATGCAGAATACCGGGGGTAGCCAATGTGGTCGCTGAATCGTGTTGCCTTTGTAATCTTCTCTTAGAGTTCCATTATCCGATTGAGAAGGCAACCGTTGTTTATTGTGATAATATGTGTGATATACTTATCCGGTAATCTTGTTCAGCATCAATGCATAAAACACAACGAAATGGATATCTTATTTGTCCGAAAAAGGTTGTATGTGGACAAGTCCGTGTTCTACATGTACCGTCCCGTTATCAGATTGCAGACATCTTCACGAAAGGTCTTCCGCACGTACTTTTTGATGATTTCATGGACAGTCTCAGCATACGAGAATCTCCCACTAAGATTGCGTGAGATTGTAAGAATAATTAAGGGGCAATCCCATAATATCTCCAATCACCACTAATTAAGAATATTGTAATTAGGATTGTAAATCAATTTGTCATCAATTAGATAGGATGATTATCATCTTATATTTTAGGTAACTTAGATTAGTACGACATTGTAATATTGTATATATTTGCTATCATTGGAATGAAATACTCAAGGAATCAATCTTCATACAAATAATTGATCAATTTAGCTTAGGATTCTTGTGAATTGTGATATATAATTCAAAATATTTAATTTTTAATTAATTAAAATATATTTATTAAATTTCTTAATTTATAAGAAATGGTATATTTGATTACAATAATAATAACATATCCAGTGTAATCCCACAAAGTATGGTCTGGGAAGGTAGGATGTACGCATACCTTACATCTACATTTGTGAGGGCAAATAAGTTGTTTCCAATAGATAATCAGCTCAAAAATAATGTAGTCAATGCAGGATTGCAAGAAAAATAAGACATTAAAATATTCATATATGGAATAAATGAAGTTATACGCATATATGAATAATGTTCTATGTGATACCTAAATACTACTACTAAGAAAATGAGATGAAAATGCTAGCCGCCACCTCTAAATGGTATATTTGACTAATTATAGAATTATATTACCGTCAAATATAAAAAATAATACAAACTTAATACAACACATGCATAATTTAGTGATGTAACGATTAATAATGATGAAAATATTGTGCATATTCACAATTAAATAAAAGAGTCAAAGGTGCACAATTTAATTATTTAAAAATGTAATAATGTGTCTGATATATAGAGAATAAAATCAAATTTATCAATAATTATTGCACCAAAATATTAACAAGAAAAACGAAACTTTGAGGAAGGTGATTTTATAGTTGATTGGCCCCACAACAGTAGTTGCCAAAAAAACGAAGAGACCGATCAAATTAGGTTTCACATTTGGTAGTAGTTGGAGGTTTCGGAAAAGTAGAACTCTTTGTAGCCGTACGATTAGAGAGCTCTTTAGTAGTCTTCTCTGCATCTTTGACCGATGTGCATCGAGCAATTTTGAAGACTTTTTTTTGAGAGATTTAAAAAATTGAAAAAGAAAAACGACGTTCTAAGAACAGCTTCATGGCAATGATAGTTGCATAAATTCTTGTTGTTGATGCTTTTTTTTTAATTATCTAGTTGTGGTTGGATTTGCGATTTGGCGTTTTAATAACATAATGTTTTCTTGATAGTATTATTATTTATGTGTTTCAAAAATTTAAAATTAACGATAAATGAAAAACAAATTGCTGACCATTCAAATGAGTCTTAGTTAGTTAATGAAAATTGCGGTTGGGGAGTATCCAAACATAGTAGACTAGATTCAAATTTGGATATTGTGAATTTGGATTACGTGAAATTCATTAATGATTAATTAATTAATGAAAAATGCGGTGGGGAAGCATCCAAACATAGTAGACTAGATCAGTGTTTTCAGAGTTGTTTTCGAGGTGAGTCTCGAGACGAGCTTCGGGGCGGAGCATACCAAAAATGCTTTGGGGCGTAAATGAAAGGGGCAGATCCATAGGGTGTACGTCCTAAAATTTGGGGCGTAAGTCCCGGGTGCAAAAGCGTAAGCCCCGTGCGTAAAGCTTATGCCCCAGACGTTAAATTTGAATTTATTTGAAATTATTTACATAATTTTAATGAAAATTTACGTTTGCTTAATTTTTTAATATTATTTAAAATTAAAGATACATGAGACATACACCCCGTAGATCCATGAGACTTACGTCCTGTGTCTCGGGGCTTATGCTTCGCCCTGTGCTACGTAAAACGTCTCGCCTCGCGCCCCCGCTTTTTAAAATGTTGGACTAGATTCATAACTTATACTATATTGTTAGTTTGGATTACATGGTATTTAGAGTCCGTTTGAATGGGCTTATGGTTTATAAGTCAAATGTCATAAGCTATAAATTCTAGCTTATGACTTATTTTTGTTATTTAGCTTAAAAATAAGTGTTTAAAATTATTTTTTTATTTTACCAAACACTACAAAAATACTTTAAAAAGCCAGTCCAAATAGGCTCTTATTGATGAGTATACAACAACAAAGTAAGACAAACAAAGCGACTAAGTCATGATAGCGAATTTTGAAAAAGAAGCAATAACTAATGCAGATAAATAAGACAAACAAAATACACATAGCAACATAAATCAAACGACATGGGACTATAAAGCAATATTGTGCCTACTAGTATGATAGGCTAAGCGGGCCTACAATAATAACACTATAACTACCAGTTTGTAAGCGTAAATAGGACTACGTTGGACTACCTACTACCATAATATGTGTCCTTCATAACCCCTATCTAAGGTCATGTCCTCAGTGAGTTGCACCTGCGCCATATCCCGTCTAATCACCTATCCCCAATACTTTTTCGGTCTACATCTACCCCTCATGTACCTGTCCATAGTCAACCTCTCACACCTCCGCACTAGGGCATTTGTGTCTCTCCTCTGCACATGCCCGATCCATCTCAAGTTCGCTTCCCAAATCTTATCCTCCACCGAGGCCACTCCCACTCTGTCCCGGATATCATAATTTCTAATTATATCCCTCCTTGTATGCCCACACATCTATCTTAGCATCTTCATCTTCGCAACTTTCATCTTTTGGGTGTGCGAAGTTTTGACCTGCCAACACTCCGCCACATACAACTTAGTCGGTCTAACCACCACCCTATAAAACTTGCCTTTAAGTTTTGGTGGCACCTTTTTATTGCACAAGACTCCAGATGCGAGACTCCATTTCATCCACCATACCCCAATACGATGTGTGACATCGTCATCAATCTCTCTATTCCCTTGGATAATAGACCTGAGGTACTTGAAGCTTCCTTTATTTGGAATGACCTGAGTACCAAGCCTCACATCCACGCATGTCTCAAGGTCGCTCTCATTACTGAACTTGCACTCCAAGTATTATGTCTTGGTCTTACTCAGCCTGAACCCTTTAGACTCCAGAGTATGTCTCTCTAAACCTCCAGAATAAAGTTCACTCCGCTGTAAGTCTCATCAATCATGACTATGTCATCTGCGAATAACATATATCATGGCACCTCCACTTGGATTTGTCGCGTCAGTTCATCCATCACCAAGACAAATAGAAATGGGATGAGAGTTGATCCCTGGTGCAGCCCCAAACATTATTGGAAAGTGCTTCGAGTCTCCTAATATTGTCCGTACCCTGGCTCCATCATACATATCCTTGATTGCCCCAGTGTACGCCACATGTACACCTCTAACCTCCATAGAACTTCCCTAGGGACTTTTGTCTTATGCCTTCTCGAGGTCGATGAAAACCATATGTAAGTCTCTCTTCCTCTCCATATACTGCTCCACCAACCTCCTAATAAGATGAATGGCTTCTGTATTCGGACGCCCCAACATGAACCCAAACTGGTTCTCGAAGATAGACACGCCTCTTCTCACCCTCATCTCCACGACTCTTTCCCAAACTTTCATAGTGTGGCTTAGCAACTTGATACCCCTATAGTTGTTGCAACTCTGGATATCACATTTGTTCTTGTACAAATGAATCATTGTACTCCGCCTCCATTCTTCGAGCATTCTCGCCGTCTTAAAAATGACGTTAAACAACTTTGTCAGCCACTTTAAATCTGCCCTGCCTGCGCTCTTCCAAAATTCAACTGGATCTCATCAGGCCCGATCGCTCGTCCCATGTGCATCCTGCGAACAACACCCTGAACCACCTCAACCTTAATGCTTCCACAATACCTAAAATCTCGGTACCTACCAGATTTCTCCAGATCTCATAACACAGTGTCTCTATCTTCTTTTTCGTTCAAGAGTTTATGGAAGTAAGACTGCCACCTCCGCCTAATATGCGCGTCATCCACCAATACTTTGTCGTCCTCGTCCTTGATGTATCTCACGTGATCCAAGTCCCGGTCCCTCCTATCCCTCGCCTTGGCTAGTCTGTACTAGGGTTGTCCAGTGGGCCGGGTAGGCCCGATCCTGACCCGGCCAGCCTCGTCCCGAACACCCAAAATAATAAAAAAATTGTTAGGGTCGGGGTTCGAACTCGGGACAGAGCCTGGATTCGTCCTGCACGTCCCGATCCCGACCCGACCCATCCCGACCCGCCCCGTCCCGATTCTGACCCGTCCCCCTCCCCCTTTGTAAAAATAGCCGTTGCAACAACGACCAAATTTTGATTTTGCCCGTTGTGCAACGGCTATAACGACCATTTTTTGCCCCCACCCCATAAACCCCCCTACTCCTTAATATTTATTTTTAACCTCTAAGTTAATATATTTACACTTTAAACCATATTTCTCAACTATAAATAACTCATTTTCCTCTTCATTTTTTCTCACAAATCTTCATACTATCTCTCTAATATCTCAATTTATCTATCTACAATTCTACAAATCTTCATACTATTAGTATTAAATATTATATTAAAGTTAAAAAATTGGGAGTGAAGTTGGCAACTAGCTTGAGGATCATCCATCGAGCAAAGTTTTAATTTTCAATCTCGATTATACGTCGACGTTACGTCGGCGTTTGGTACCTTCGTTCCTTCTTTAAATTATTATTTTTACTTAATTTTAATTATTGCACTTAATTTCATTTACTTTAAATTTTTTTTGTATAATTAAAGTGGAAGGATTGAAACATATGATTACGGGTAAGGGTAAGAGTGGTTCTTCTAGTAGGTGTAACAATGGTAAGGGTACTTCTTCTAGTAACCATATTCCTAGTCCCGATGATTTGATTGATTTCAGTCATATTGATGAAACTGCTTTTTAATGATATACCATTAGATGATGAAGTAGATGAACCAGACTTTAATATATACGATAATATATATGACACACCCACTAGTGCACCTTACTGAAGCTGGAATGCATCATATTCCCCCTAGTATGAATTGAGGCCCCACAAAACGAAAATTAAAATCAGATGCATAACATTTTTTTGATAGGGACGAAGATAATCAACTAGCTAGATGTAAAATTTATAAAAATGTTTATAAATTTAAAACCGGAAAAGGTCAAAGTGGAACGGGAGGTTTACTGAGACATGTACAAGGCGAGCACACAACTAGGTGGAATCAATACCTGGCTAAAAAATCGGGTGTGCCAATGCCATCTGAGTCGGGACAAGGTTCACATAGTGTCTCCAACCTAGTACAGGGTCAAATTAACCTGACGACGGAGAAATTTTTGGTTCTAAATATGATAAAAATAAAGATAGGAAAAATATGGCAAAATTAATTGCGGTGGAGGATTTGCCATTTTCATTTCTTCCTCTCCTGGTTTTATTCATTACATTCGAGAAACATATAAAACTTATATTAACTCCATCTTTTTCTGATCATTTTCATATAAGATGTGCGTGCCATACTTATAACTTAGTTGTAAAGGATGACCTAACACTTTTTGAAAACATTCTTGATAAAATACAATTTGCTATAAACTTTATTTTTAAAGGTAAAAAAATACAAAGACGCAAAGAGTATAAAAAAAATATGTCATGATTGTGGATTACCTTATAGAAAAATTACAGAAGAAGTTTCGACTAGGTGAAATTCTCTGTATGAACAACTAATTGTTGCTTACGATTATAGACAACCTATTAATTTATTATTTAACGTCCATAATAAAAATTCAAGGGATATGCTTGTAGATAATGATTGAGATAAAATTTTAGAACTTAATGAATTTTTAGAGAAATTTTATCAAGCTACTAAAGTATTTTTCGGTATTTATTATCTTACTATTTCAAATATGTTATTTTATATAGCACTAATATTTTTTATACTTAATGAATATATGCAAAAACCAACTTATAATGCATCTATTGAAAAAATGTTTTAAAAAATACTTTTTTCCTATTCCCACTATTTATATTGTTGGTGTTGTATTAAATCCAACTATTAAAGTAAACGGTTGTAAAACACTTGTAAAAACGATTTAGGATTGTATAAAAGTACTTCCAACAGACTCAACTGAAGAACCAACTCACAAACCAACTAAAGAAGAAGTTACGTCTAGCATACACACCGAATGCAAACAAATGTATATGTATTACCAATAACAAAGTGTAAATAATTAACCGGCTTCTGTATCATCTTCTGCTACTTCGCTGCAACCTTATAAAAACACATACGGTTTCTGCTGCTAGTATTCAAGGCCTTAGGAATAAAATGTGTAGTAGTTCAACTTCTTCACAAGTTAGCAAAATTTATGTTTATGTTTTGCAGGGTGTTGTACCGTACGAATTAATTGTCAATGATGAAGGACAAAAAATTTTGCTGAAATACTGGAGGGAGAATGAGAAGACATTTCCGACACTTATAAAGATGACCCGAGATGTGTTGAACATTCAAGCGTCATCAACAGCGTCTAAAAGCACTTTTTTTGCGAAAGATTTCAAATAGGAGAGCACATACATTATTGGCAGGAGACACATTGGAGATTGCAGTTCTATTCAGAGATTGGATTCATGCGGAGCGTAGAAGGTGCGATCAACCGGAGATCAAAGAAGAAGACTACAACTACAATGAAATCTTGTCCGAGGGAGTAGGAAGCGACGTTGAAGAATTTGACAAACAAATTCCAATTCCAACGGAAGATCCTCAAGACATTGTGAGTAAATTCGAAAATATATGGTTGAATATGTAATTTTTTAATTGCAATTTTACTATGTCATTTGCAACTTTTGAACAACACCACAAAGTTGCAATTTTGGAATTGTATTACAAAAAAAAATTATATTTCTATTAAATAATATAAGAGGAACAAAAACAGCCTTGGGATGTTTTTATTACACTATCTTGTTCAATTATTGAAGTGTTTTTATATATTATTTTTTAAAATTAAGTGACAAAAAAAATTTCTAAATCCCGACCCGACCCACCCAACCCGACCCCGTTCCGGCGGGATGTGGGATGGGACAGGACCTCTTCCCGTCCTGCGTGGCCCACCGAAACTTGAGTCCCAACCCTCTCCCCGTCCCGCCGGGACCCGCCCCGGCTCGGCCCGCCCCACCACATCCCGTTAGACAGCCCAGTTTGTATAATTTCTTATCCCCGCTTTTTTCCTCTAATTCAACATACAAACGTTCAAAAGCCGACATTTTTGCCTCCGTAAACTCCAGTTTTGCCTCCTTCCTCGCCATCTTATACAATTTCCTATTCGTCCACTTCTCCACCTCATCCTTGCTTTCTACCAATTTCACATACGCCATTTTTTTTCGTTTCCACCTTCTCTTGAACTTTACCATACCACCATCAGTCCCCTAGATGCCCACCACGACTACCCCGTGAGACCCCTAGCACTTCTCTAGCAACCTCCCGAATGCAACTGGTCGTCATGTCCCACATACCGGTCGCATCCCCACTACTCCCACAAGCCCCATTGGCCATCAACCTCTCCCCCATCTCCTTTGCACTAGCCATGATCAAACTCTCCCATTTGATTCTTAACCTGTCATTCACAACCATTCTCTTCTTCTCCATCTTGATTTCCAAATCCATCACCAAAAGCTTATGTCGGGTTGTAAGATACTCTCTCGGAATAACCTTGCAGTCTTTACAAAGACCATTTTCAACCTTCCTAAGGAGCAAAAAGTCTATTTGAGTCTTAGCCACCGAACTACCGAAAGTCACCAGATGCTCCTCCTTCTTCAGGAACCTCGAATTGGCTATCACCATCCCAGAAGTTCTAGCAAGCTCCAAAAGCGAGACGCCTCCAATGTTCCTGTCCCCGAGGCCAAAACCTCAATGCACATCGTCATAACCCCCTGGAAGTGCTCCGATATGTCCATTGAAATCCCCTCCTACAAATAACTTCTCAGTGGGTGGTATACCTCCCACCACTTTGTCCAAATCTTCCCAAAAACACATATTCTCCTCCTCATTCAAGCCCGCTTGCGGCGCATACGCACTAATAATGTTCATAGTGAACCCTCCAACTACCAAATTAATCGCCATCATCCTGTCATTGACCCTCCTAACCTCTACCACCTGAACTCTTAGCTCGCTGTCTACCGAAATGCCTACCCAATTCATATACTTCGATCTACCCGAGAACCATAACTTATACCCGTCTACATCCTTAGACTTAGGTCCTACCCATTTGGTCTCCTGGACACAAGCTATATTAATCCGCATCTTCTTAAGAATCTTAACTAGCTCTATGGACTTTTCCGTTAAATTCCAAATATTTCAAGACCCTATTCTCCGCCTAGCATCTCCCTTACCCCCACTTATCCCCCTAACTCCCGTCCCCGTCCCCGACCCTATACTCTTATGATGAGTATGAATATGTGATATATTTTTTAAGAAATTTATTGCTATCACACTATCACTACTATATATATAAGGAATGATCTCAAGTTTTTGTAGTCCCCGCATGTATTTTTTTGTCCATTTTACCCCTAATTGAAGCTAAAATTATCTTATAACTTTTCACCCATTTTGGTAAATCATGAATAATTACAAGAGTTTTTAAATGCTATAAGGAGTGATGATGTGGAAAAGGTGATAGTGACACCATAAAAGATCTATTTATTCAACCAAATTTAAAATTGATTAAAAAATTATTGTCTTTCTTTTATGTGAAAATAATTATTAATTTTTTGTTTCAACTTATCCTTTTCCCTACGAAATTTATTATAGGCAAGTAAAAACGTTATTGTGACATTCTCTTCTATCTTAATACATGCATAATTATTTAAATTAAAAGTTATTTCATATATAAGCAAAAAAAATTTAAAAAAAAATAAAAATATGCAGGTAAGCTATCCGAATAATAAGAATAATATAATTCCAAACAAGTAGGAAGGATCTCAATTTTTTTGTAGTCTTGACATGATTGTTTTTGTCCATTTTACCGCTAATTGAAACTAAAATTACCTTATAACTTTTCACTCATTTTGGTAAATCTGAATAATTACAAGAGTTTCTTAAATGCTATAAGGAGTGATGATGTGGAAAAGGTGATAATGATGAAAGTATATTTATGTCCTAGAGACAATCTGTATTAGGACAAATGTACTTTATACACATTCATATGATTATTAATGGAGATTAATATTTTGGCATTTGCAATTATTGAATTATTAATTGATTGTTTGTATGTAATATTCTATAATATTCATTCCTGGAGGTTACGCTGTTATTAATAGTGTGAGATATTAATATTATAACGTAACTCTTAAAATAGCCTCGACTAATGATCATCGAGAATGAGATATCGATGATATGTGATAAGTCGGCATGTTATCTGCATCACATCCTTAGAGGATGTAGTATGTCTCACCTGCTACGAGTAATGGTTACTTGTGATAGACACATGGATAATTTCGAAGTATTGGTATACCCTGCTGATATACTGTTTGTTATACTTGTCTAAAGTATGATCAGCGTGTGGAGATAGGAGACCTTAGACTTGAGGTCAATACGCACCTTGTCTACAAAGTAATGTACTTTGATCCTGTCCTAAGCTCAAATGCCTTATAGGTTGATATACGGCTTGTATTGGGTACATTACGATGTGGATTAAATGTGGTAGTTGAGCCAAGATTAGGATTCATTCCTTGAATGTATATTCGAGAGAACACTCATATTCTCAGTGATATTAGGTTGACTAAGTCATTGGCCAACGCAATAGACGTATTTAGAATATGATCTAGTTGTCAACTAATATAGATGAGATACAATGATTAAGCCATTTGGATAGACATTTGACAAATCCTAAGCTTGATCGGGTGTGTCGTGAATGAAAGGATTTTATCTTACCACATGGAGGTTAAGTTTACTGGATTCGCGTAAACGTACTTCACATATTGAGTTCGTCTTGCGTCGTCGTCTAGGAGTTCCGTGTAGACCTTAACTTGATTAATGTCGATATGTGAAGGCATGTAGGGTCACACTATGTCGATTGTCTTTTCGATCTAAGGATGTATTGAGAGAGTAATTAAATGTTTGATTTAGAATCGAGATATTTAAATGAATAATGATTATTTTAATTAAGTTAAAATTGGATTTTGGATTTAATTAAGAATGCGCAGAAAATAAATCGAGTCAGTGCAAGAACACGTCGAGCGCCGCGGCGCCTCTGCCTCGATTTTTGGGCCAGGCCCAAGGTCAAACCCTAATCCGGTTTGACCTAATTTTCACCTATAAATAGTGGCATTCTCTTCATTATTCAATACACCAATTTCAGATTATCATTCTAAGCTTTAGAGACTTAGAATTAAAATACTCTCTCAAATCTTTGTCGGATTTCCTAGCTTTCCGAAAGAGAAATACATTGAAGCTTGGAGCTTGCAATTGAAAGGGCAGCCACGTGTCATCCCTATAGTAGATAAAGAGTTCAGATACTATAACCTGTAAGTTTTATGCTTTATGTTACTGGTTTTGATTGTTGTATAATCATAACAGAATAAGTTGTTGGGGTAAGTAAAAAACAAAATTTTAAACTTTCGATGTGTCTTACTTATGTGTTTTGAACCCAACAAATTCCTACAAGTGACACCATAAAAGATCTATTTATTCAACCAAATTTAAAATTGATTAAAAAATTATTGTCTTTCTTTTATGTGAAAATACTTATTAAATTTGTTTCAAGTTATCTTTTTCCCTATGAAATTTGTTATAGACAAGTAAAAAAGTTATTGTGACATTCCCTTCTATCTTAGTACATGCTTAATTATTTAAATTAAAAGTTATTTCACATATAAGCAAAACTATTCTTTAAGAAATAATTAAAAATATGTAGGTAAGCTATCTGAATAATAACAATAATATAATTCCAAACAAGTAGGAATGATCTCAAATTTTTGTAGTCCTGGCATGATTTTTTGGGTCCATTTTACTCCTAATGGAAGCTTTAATTATCTTGTAAGTTTTCACCCATTTTGTTAAATTTGAATTATTACAAGGGTTTCTTAAATGCTACATGAGTGATGATGTGAAAAAGGTGATAGTGACACCACAAAAAAACTATTTATTCACCAATATTTAAAATTGATCCAAAAGTTATTGCCTTTCTTTTATGTGAAAATAATTATTAAATTTGTTTTAAATTGTCTTTTTTCCTATAAAATTTATTATAGACAAGTAAAAAAGTTATTGTGACATTCCCTTCTATCTTAGTACATGCTTAATTATTAATTAAAAGTTATTTTCATATATAACCAAAAATGTTTGAAAAAAGTAATTAAAAATATACATGTAAGCTATCCGAATAATAATAATAATATATAATTCTAAACAAGTGGGGAGGATCTCAAATTTTTGTAGTCCTCACATAAATGTTTTTTGGTCATTTTATCACTAATTGAAGCTTTAATTATCTTGTGAGTTTTCACTCATTTTGATAAAATTGAATAATTATAAGGGTTTCTTAAATGCTACAAGGAATGATGATATGAAAAATGTGATAGTGACACCACAAAAGATCTATTTATTTAACTAAATTTAAAATTGGTCCAAAAGTTATTGTCTTTCTTTTATGTGAAAATAATTATTAAATTTGTTTCAAATTATCTTTTTTCCTATGAAATTTATTATAGACAAGTAAAAAAGTTATTGTGACATTCTCTACTATATTAGCACATGCTTAATTATTAATATTAAAAGTTATTTTCATATATAATAAAAAATGTTTGAAAAAAGTAATAAAATGTGCAAGTAAGCTATCCGAATAATAACAATAATATTTAATTCCAAACAAGAGTGATATTTTACATTTTTAGATAATGGAATGTCTTGCAAAAGATGAGATAATCAACGTTTTATATAATTTAGGACAATTGGTTTTTCTTTTTTGGCAAATAAATGATTTCATAATTAGCAAAGTTAGCTAACAACAGTATCTGAAGCATTGCTCCACTTGTGCCCATTGTTTGCAGAGTTAATTACAATTTCTTTCGAAGCATTGCTTCGGGATGTTCAGAATTAGCAATTAATACAACATTATTAGAGTTTGAAATGCTTCTAGTGTACATAGTTTCTTCCATGTCTACCCCAAAAAGCGGATAAATGATTAGTTAATTAAACATATACAAAAGCTACATCATTTTAAAAAATACATTATATATTTCTTTAAAAGTTAAATTAAGAAAAAATAAAAAACACACCATTTCTTCACATTAATTTTTTTTAAGGAAAAGGAAAGAAAAGTTAGAAAAAACAAATAATTCATTAACTTCTCAATTCCTTTCGTCACTTCAGGACTTTTAATTATTTAATTCTAAATGCTATTTTATTTATAAGTTAACTTCATTGACGCTATCATACAACAATTTGTGGCATTAGATATTTTTTATATTACTTGAATAACGTGATTATTTTTTAAAATGGGTTAACCAATATAAGTTTAATTGAGAAAAGAATAATTAAGTTAATCCAACATAAGGTAAAACTCAATTTAAATCATTAAGGACTTTAATCTCAAAAAATGTTAGTAAAATAAAAAGGAGAGTAGTTTTGGTGGATGCATTGTTTGAAAATCAAAAGGAAGTCTAAATTTATTCTAATAAAAATATTATTTTTTAATTTACAAAACAATTTATACGATTTAATATTATAGAAATATTGAGAAGTTATTGAACTACCTTTATGATTGATATAATATTATAAAAATAAAACAAAAAGCTAGAGTATAAAAAAAAATTGCAAATATAAATTTTAATGTAGTTTGGTAGAAGGTTATAGACTTTTATTTAAAAAATGACTTTTGAATTAATAATAATTGCTTTCATACTACATGTTTATTATTTGATAAATTTAGATAGAACTTTGTTAGTATACTATCTAGATTCTTACCATCTTCAGGGTTATTAGATGATGAAAAGATCCCCCGAAATGGTATCAGAGCTTGTAAAAGAATATAGTTATTAAAATGAAGAGATACCCATCTTTTGAGAAGATTAACATGCTAAATAAAACAAAATGGTTATGCAAACAGATAAGGCCCTTATCTATTGATAGAAAATAGAAATCAAAATGAATTGATAATGAAACTTCAGGATGAATTGCTAATAAAAGGAAAAGAAATATTATCGTTAGAAGAATTAAATAAATTAGTAGATGATAACATAACAACTTATAGAGAATGACTACATTTAAATAGTGAAATATATATGTGCAATCATAAAATAGAAGGTTTAAAAGAAGAACTATGTGTGTTTACAGAATAATATGGATGAAAACAAACTAATAGAACTTCAAATAATAGCTGAAAACTCTTTACATACAATAGAGATATAAACTAACATATAATAAGTTGTAAAATGAGTATAGATCTTATAAAAGATAGAGATCAACGTTTACAAGAAAATTCCCAACAAATATGTGAACAAGAAAACATTATTAAAACCTTAAGAAACACGATAGCACTAAAAGATGAAAGATTAAGACAAAAAGAGAAAGAAAATATGAAACTAAGAGAAGAAAAAATAAGAGAAATAATTAGACGAGATAATGAATTAAAAGACCTAAATGATGTCATAGAAGAACAATATAAATACATTAACATATTAAGGCGTGGATAAAGAAAAAGAAATAGTAAAGATTCTAAAGAAACATATTACCAAATGAATACGTATGAAGGAGGAATAACACAAACATTAAGCTTTAAATAAAAATATATCAAAAAATACAAGATGAAAAAGAAGAACCATCTATTAAGAAAATATTTAAAATTAAATGATTTGAAAGAAATAAAGAAATAAGATATATAACACAAAAGAATGAAAATATAATAGACACAACTAGTGTAAATGGAAGAACAAAAATAAATTTGATAACAAATGAAGTAATAAAAAGAGAATTAGCAAAATTATCTACTAAAGAAGCTAAAAAATATAGAAACATATACTTTGTAGGAGTAGAATTTCCTATAAAAGCATACTTTCAGAAAAATATAGATACACCTATACAAATATACACACTGAATGATAGAATATTAGGAAATTTACAAGATGCTTTAATATCAGTAATAAAAAGAAATTTAATATATCAAAAACTAAAATTTACAGTACAACCAGATTTTAGTATATCATTAAAAGACGAACATAAAGACTTAACTTTAATACTATATTATAAATTAGATGAAATAAATATGTCATCAGGTAGTAAAGTTATAAATATATAAACAAAAATGCTATATGCCATAACAGAAAATTATCATGTAAAGAAACAACACGAAATGAACATTTTAGTACCAAAAATGTACCAAAAAATATTAGAACAAATAGAACATAAAGAAAATTCCAAGATAATCATACCAGAAAAGATATATATGGATTTTAGTACTAGAACCCTAACACCATAAAAAAAATTAATACAAAAAATAGAAGGATCTAAACTAAGTATTACAAAAGAACCGATGATATCAAGACAAACTAGCTTAAGACTCATACAACCTATAATATTAGATTTAATAAATATACCCAGTAATAGATTAAGGATTAAAGTAATAATATTTAATGGTATAATAACAACCGATTGTATAACTGAAATAAATACAGGAGTTATTAAGAGTTTTATACATATAAGTAAAATTAACGATTGTAATTTAATAGAACCACAAACTTATAATTATCCTGAAAATGAAAGAGAAATAATAATTACCAAAAGTATTAATTTAAAATTCAAAATCCAAAATCTAGAATATGAAATAAATATCGGAGTAATAGAATATGATAGTTTTAATAAATTATTATTAGGAAGTGACTTTTTAACCATGATAGATTACAAAATTGATAACGGATGAATTGAAATGAATGATCAAGGAAAAAGTAGATTTATAAATAAAATATGAACATACAGAGAAAAATAGTAAAGAAGAAACAAAAATTAAAAGCAATACAAACAGCTTTATCAGAATAAATATTTTCTCAACTTAAATACCTAGAATACAATGCAAAGGAGATGAAATTAGAAAATAATATAAAACAACTGGAACAACAATGTGATAAATTTGATAAAATATAGATAGATATGGGACACGGATGGAAGAAGCGAATAAATAATTATGAGTAACCCTAACGAAAAAATTGATGAAATATGGAAAGAAGTAATAGTAAAAGAACAAATAAAAACACCCTAGTAATAATTGATGAAATAAAAGAAAACCAAACACAAATGCAAAAAATAATAAGAGAAGAATTGACAAGATTATGAAATGTATATGAGATAACAACAATTAAAATAATATTAGAAAAACTTAACATATTAGTAGCAGATATAAATAAAGGTAAGAAAGCAATAGAAGGAAATGAACATAGTACAATTCAAATAGAAAAAGTGGTTACCACTACAACTAAATAACCAGAATTAGTACCAATAGATGCTTGAAGAAGAAGTAAGGAACCTATAATGGTAGATATAAGTGAAATAAAACCTAAATTATCAAAATCAGTAGAAAAATGTTAGATAGTCTAGCAATATTAAATAAAAAGGGACAATTTTAATGAAAAATCAAGAACATAGCGTAATTACATTTCTTAAAAACCATGGAAAAGATATAATAGAGAAAGAAATATACAAATATGAACCTATAAATAAAAAAGACCTTAAAACTACACCAAATAATAATAACAATTCAAAAGGTGAAAACATCTACTTAAATGACACAGAAAAAACTATCGAATACTTATACCTAAAATTAGATAAATCGGAACAACAAATATGTGAATTAAAGATAAAAAATACAAAATTAAGATCACATAATAATGAAGAATGGTTAAGTAAATATAAAAAATATAAACATAAGTTTAAGGATACAAAGAAAATACTAAAACAAACAAGAGAAGAATTGAATGAAGTAAAACAAGAACTTGGAGAATTAAAAGAAGAATTATATATCCTTAGGGAACATATAAAAGGTTAAAGGGGGAAAAGAAGGTAAGAAAACGTATTAAAACAAGTGATGAAAGTACAACTAGTAGTGAAAAAACTAAAAGTGATACAGACAAATATAGTAATATTGAATTAATTAATCAATAAATACAAGTAGCAAAATTCATAGGAGAGGTAGAGGAAGAAGAAAACTGAGAGATAGTAAAAGAAAACAACAAAATAATAGAAGCTTTGCAAAAAATGAAAAGTGTAAATGCAGTCATAGAAGAAGAACCTGAAAGCGATGTAGAAGATGAATTTAATAGACCTATAGAAACAGAAGTAGAAACAAATGATATAATAAATGAAGATACTAATGATTATCATGACGAAGAACTAATAGACCCTAATTTAGAAATAATAACAAGAAAGCGTACTAGATTACCAGAACACATACTGGTAGGACAACAAGCTGAATTTAAAGAATTTGTAGGATCAATGTCACAAGGTGTAAACTTTAATGATATTTCCTAGATTTAGACAATGTTTATGATGAACAAGAAATAGGAAGAAGAATAAACGATTGGAATCGTGAAATGTATATAGCATTAATGAACTCCACACATACTGACAACCTAGATTACATTTATGACTTAATATCTAAAACATTAATTGGAAAAATAGCATATTGGATGGAATCTATAGCATATCAATTAAGAGGAGAAGTATTTAGTCATGGAAGAGATTGGAAATCTATGCTAATGATATTTGATGTTGTACTAAAAAGAAAATTTTTAGGAGAAAAATGGTTAGTAGCACGAGAAAACGTATTTACAGAAAAAAAAACTGAAATTATAATGAATCTAAATAACATGAAATGTTGTAAGATTAATAAATTATCAGAATACACAATAAGTTTTAGTAAATTCTTTTATGAAGCAAGATTTTTACCACAAGAAGGTTTAATATATCAACAACTTTATTATGATCACTTACCAGCACCGCATAATACTGAAGTATCATAAGAATATACCAACTAGAACCAAAAGAAAACACATTAGGAGAAAGAATAAGAGTAGTAAGAGCATACTTAATGCGAAAATGTGAAGAATATAGAATGCAACAAAAAATTTAAAAAGATAAGAAACTAGGATTAAGATAAATATGTGGATTTACGGAAAGAAGACTAGTATTTGGATATGATGATAAAGGAAAGAAAGGAAATATAAGAAAGGTCATAAAAATAAGAGATATCAACGAAAGTGATATAAAAAATATATAACTACAACAAACAACAACACAAACCTTATTACAAACCTTATAGGAAAAAGAGGTTTAAAAATATAGAAATACCCCTGAAACCATGAAATTTTTTAAATATTAGAGAAAATTTAGGAAAATAAAGTATATAAAACCATTAGAAGAGGAAAAACTTAAAAAATGTAAATGCTGAAATTGTAATGAAAAAGGACATTATGCTAATAAATGCCCTATACTAAAGAAAAAAGGTGTAAAATATATAAATACAACATAATTTATAATGAGCCTACAACAGATAAAGGAAGATAATGATAAATAGTATGAATGTGTGATAAACTGATAAATTAAAATTTTTTACATCCAAACTTGCAACCATGCCATCCACTATACCATCCTCCATAACAGCCTCATCTTTTCAAATGCCAACAACAGTATCAATGTGTGATAAACTGAAATTTGCACCTGAATATATTATAGCTTACGAACAAATAAACAAATTTTATGACTACAAATCTAACCCACATATTTTACGATGTGCAGAACTTACCAAATATCCAAGATTTTTGTGTGGTAAAAAATCTAACCTGATATAGTTTCAAAATTATTTACTTATGGTTTTATAAATAAAATAATAGTAGATGAAACTTTTTACAATATAGCTAAACTACCTACTATTATAGTAGATTTTGTTAAAGCAATGATGGAATATTTTGGAAAAGGTATCTATGGTATACAACTATTTGATGCCTCAACAAATTTAACTGGAAAACCTATTGTAATATGCCAATTGTTTAAAACTGGAAAAAATAGCAACATCAGTGGAGATGATGAAGACCTAAAAATGAAGATACCATGTAAATTATAACAATTTCAAGAATGACTAAGTGTCAAAAGAGCCATTGGACTGATGACCGTGAAATAAAAAATAGAAGACATGTTAAAAGCTAGAAAAGTCGGCATCATTGGAGTAACCAAAGGTGGAGGAGTTGAAGAAATCATTACCATGTACTACAACAACGATATACTATCCCAAGATACTATACAACTTACAACACATGCATGACACGATCATGAACATGCAACACAACCATTTCAATGCAACTATGGAGCAATACAAGCTTCTAACAGGACAGAGGAAAATGATTGTTATCAACACAAGAAAGATACCAATATTACTCATTGTGAAAAAAGAAGAATCCTCTAATCCTTTCACATGAAACGACCCAATGTAGTCTAACTACAACAAGCACATATATTACCATCATACTACTCAAATGTGATACCGTTACTATTCTATAGGAGTATCAAGAAAAAAAATGTGATACCGTTCCTATTCTATAGGAGTATCAAAAAGAAAAAAAATAGAAATGAAGACAACAAAAATTTAAAGACAGATTGCAAAGACATTTGTGGAAGAAATCCACTGGCCTCAACAATTCTCGCAAAGACATTTGTGGAAGAAATCCACCGGCCTCAACAATTGAAAAAGTCGTCAGACCCACGATGAATCAAGGACAAAAATGATAGCTGACGACGTTAAAAAATTGCAACAAAGACAAACAACTTTGAAGAAAAAATCTGCAATAAGAGGAGACAAATTACTATTTGCTTTTAGACTTTTGTAGCAAACTACTATTTGCTTTTAGACTTTCATAGCAAACTACTATTTGCTTTTAGACTTTTGCAGCATAGCAATAATGAAAGCAGTCGAGGTTATCTATATAAAGAGCCTCAATGTAACCTCTGAAATTAACTTTTGAAATACAACAACTTCAATCTTTTGAATATTCTCTCTCATGTCTAGCTAAACCCCCTCTTAGTCTATAATCCATATCAATAACAATATCATAATACCAGAGAAAGTTTACTTTGAAAACTTATACTTAGAACCATACTAGTCCATAAAACTACATAACTTAAAGAATTTAAGAAAGAGTCTATTGAGTAACTCCCAGCACCTAGGCCAATTATCCCGTTGATGTTCAGAGTGAAGAAAAAGGGAGGCAGAGCTAGGGTGGGTTGAGTATCTCCAGTGATCTAAAAATTATGCTAAGAGGTATGTTTTCATACTATGTGTTTCTAATTATGATCTTGATAAGTATAATCTATGTAGTTATGATGTTAATATTGGTAGAAGGTTATAGACTTTTGTTTAAAAAATGACTTTTGAATTAATAATTACTGCTTCCATACTACATGCTTATTATTTGATAAATTTAGATAGAACTTTGTTAGTATACCATTTAGATTCCTACCATTGGTTCTTTTTGGTAGAATTATTTGTGCTTTGCTCAGTAAAACATATATATCTCTCTTTTTGTATTGTACGGGGATCCAGGAGGGAACGGGGATATTCCCTCTATCAGGATCTTTATTAAGCAAGACAAAGCTAAAAAACTGAAAAAGAAATTAAATCACAGTAAAGTTCACAAACGAGGATTTATCTAAGTATACTATAACCGCTATACGAGTCAGTACATAAAATGACCTAAAAAATGCCAAAGAAGAATCAAACGGTTAGAAAGGGCACCCGTACAACTTTGTATAACTCTTAGAATATCTTAGGACCAGGGTGATATGTATTGTGAATTCTAAAAAACTTTTTTATTACCATATCATCACAAAGTATTTCAGACAGTAAAGGTTATTAGCCTATCATAATGAAAAATTAAAATCAGAGAAGAGAGAGGAGAGAATTACCGAAATCGTGCATAGAAAAAGTACAGAAAAGCTGAAGATAGTATTATAATTTCAAACTATTTTTACAATGCTCTCTAAGCTCTGCCTCTACCCATGAAAAAAGCCTCTATATATAGGCAAATAACGGACTTGAAAAAAGATTACAATATTACAAAGGAACAGTAAAAGGACCTAATAATTACAAACGACAAATAACTTTTAAAAAGAAGATAACTCTTTTCAAAAATAAAGATAAGATTGCTTTCTTATCTGTGAAAAAAAACTTTATAAAAGCTGGAAAGGGACATTTGTGCTACTGTATGTAATTACGAACACATGTGGCCTTCATGGATGTCACATTAGTCTGACATCGGCTCTCATTCCTGCTTGAATGAAAAGGCCAATCAATCTTATGAACTGCATGTAATTACGAACACATGTGGCCTTCATGGATGTCACATTAGTCTGACATTTTAGACTTTTCTTTATCGTCTTTTCCCCTATGTTTGGCCTTGTACTTCTGCTGCAGGGCCTCAAATAGGCTATCAAACAGATTTTCTGTCGTCGGGACATGATCCTCTGGAGCTTGTGATTCTCCGGCGAGACAAATAAATTTATTATCATCGGGACCATCATTCATGGAGGCTGTAGATGCTTCAGAATATGGATTATCATCTATCTTTGGCTTGAAATTCTAAACAAATTATGTTTTTACCTTATCAAGGTAGGAGGAGATTAGATCTGCCTCTGACGCATGGGGATTCTTAATCTTCATGAATTTTGCCAGTTTGGCAAAAAAAAGATGATTCTTCTTCCTTAGCTTGTTTCTCCATATGATGGATTTGTTTGAGATTATTAACCATAGAAGCTATGTCTTCTTCTAATTGCCAATCATGTCAGCATTTTGAATCTATAAGATGTGGTTCTAGTAATTTAGATTAGAACTTATAGAGGAATTTCCTCTTAAGGCATAATATGCCTTGTGAATTTCTTCCCACTTCAGGGATTCACTTCCAAATCTATGGGATTCATGTTTGCATAAAGAAAAATAATGATGCAGAGCCTTCAATATAATCTGAGGGATTGTCGGGTGTAACACTGGGAGTTACTTGCACCCAATCCTTATAGAAACCCATATAAGACTCTTGTAAAACCTGAATTTCAGGCCCAAATATGTTCCACCATGAGAAAATCCAACAAGGTAGTAATTGACTATTCTGACTATTTTTAAAAATATAAGGATTAATTTTATCCACCAAGAATGGAAGTGCTTATGATTTTCATAATAAAACACATTTGTGAATGCCTCGATATAGTTATAGTAATTAAAAATCATTTGTATAGTTGTACGAGGAATTATAAATTCCTTTGACCTAAATTGGCTAATTCTCCATTCATATGGTAAAATAATATTTTTAATATAAATTTTTGAAAAGCTTCTCTCTTATCCTGGCTTATTATCCGCGAATGGTGTGATCTCAACAAAGCTGGTGGTTATGAGAATGTTTTTATAATACATCTTATTTTTTCATCTGGAAAAGGATGGTAGAAATGTTCTATATAGCGATTCATTAGAATTCAATGATCATTCAGATAGTTTTTGTATTCATGATGCATATAGAGAATTATTTCTTCATGAGACTTAACCAAATATTGGTTCATGTCGTATGTCTCTTGTTTTTTGACTGCCTGAGCATAGGAGCTCTTAGTTTGACTGGATGAGCCTTCCGTTTTCATGGGTATAACCCTTGGAGTATTTTTGAGAATATTATTCCCTGAGGGACTGGTTCTGGCTGAGCCTCAGCTCTTACCTCATCTACCCCTATTAGAGGTAGTATGTGCCCATTTGGGCGGCATCTTAGCCCGGTAAAAATTCACGAGTAAGGAAATCAGGAAGTGAATTATTTTCACATTTAAGATAATGAATATCAAAATCAAAGGGGGCTAAATGAGCCTGCCAGCGAGCAAACTTTTATTTTGAAACATTATGCTTAAAATCCTTTTGAAACATAAATTTAGTTGCATGACAATCAATTCTTATTAAGAACTTTGAGTTATAAAGATCATCCTGAAATTTCAGAACACATTTGACTATAACAAGGATTTCTTTAGCTATAGTAGCATAATTTTGCTGACTCTTCGTCCATTTACCCGAATGAAAATGAACAAGATATTATTGTTTGGTTTGGGGATTGACTTGCTTAAGTATTCCTCCAAAACCAATACCTGATGCATCAGTCTCAATAATTTTTTCCAATTCGGGTTAGCAAGCATAAGATGGCAAAGCCTTTACCTTTTCTTTAATCTTTCTTACTGCTTCTGTATGGACTTTTGTCCAAGGATTAGGGGTCTTATTTAATCTATCATATAGGACAGTAATATTTGAAGATAAATTTTTATAATAAGGGGAGATATAATTTAAACTCCCTAAAAACCTTTGTAATTGGGTTTTGTCAAGAATTTTGGAAATTTTGAAGCAAAGTCAATACTTCGATTGATAAGAATACTTTTTCCTTCTTCAATATTATGACCAAGAAATCTGACTTTGATCTGAAAAATATTCATTTTCGGTTTAGATATTACCAACCCATTCTTTATAACAATATTTTTGAAAATTTTAAGATGTCGAATATGATCATGTATAGTTGTTGAAAAAACCAATATGTCATCAATATAGATAATTATAAAATCATTATATGGAGTGAAAAATGATATGTTGAAATTCAGATGAGGCATTTTTTAACCCAAAAGTCATAACATTCCATTCATAGTGTCCAAAATGAATGGTAAAGACAATTTTATATCTATCAGATTCATTAATTTGGATATGCCAATAGCCTGATTTAAGATCAAATTTGGAAAATATGTTTCCTTGATATAATCTGCCAAGAAGATCTTTTTTATTAGGGATCGGATATCTAATCAATTTTAAAACCTTGTTTAAGTGTTTATAGTTAATTACCAACATGAGAACTCCATGTTCCTGCTCTGAATGTTTATTAACATAAAAAGCTGTGCAACTCCACGGAGAGGTTGAGGGTCTAATTAACCCTTTATTTTTAAGAGTGACAATTTCCTTTTTACATATCTCTAAATATTCCGAATTCATTTGACAGGGTCTGGCCTTTGCCAGAATATTCTTTTCAAGGAAATCATCTTCATAAGGAAGATTAACAATGTGCTTTTTCCTATTCCAAAAAGCAGTAGGTGAGTCATTACAAATAGAAAGAGAAAAATCATGTTTTATTCTCTTAATCTTATCTTGTAATTTAGTATTTTTTAATTGGTCTATAACATTATAAACCATTAACTCTTGTTGTAAAAAAATCAAATGATTTTGTTTATTCTGAACAAGACTATTCAGGGTCTTCGTCTTTGGTTCAGAAATAAAAGGGAAATTTATTGATCTTCCATCGAAGGTACCTATACTACCCTCAACATTAATTTACTTAATAGGCATAATCTTCTGAAAGAAAAGAGTACCTAAAATTATTTCATTAGTTAAAATTTTAACTAAAATAAAAGAGGTTTTTATACATCTTTTATTATGGCATATATAAGCACAAAAAAGTTTATATGAAACTTCTAAATTTTTCCCATCTGCACCAGTTAAATTATGCCTGGTTTACTGAAGTATCTTGTGGGAATTAATCCTTCGTGAATACAGTTTATCTCTGACCATGACTCCTTCATCAATTAATAAATTGATCTTAGTTATTCATTTCAGCGAGGAATATAATTTTACTGTACTAAGTAATTCCTTGTCTTCCTTACTATTAGAGGAAGATGGTTGGTCAGGACTAGGTTTATTACCTAATCTTTCTGACTCCAAAAAAGTAATCTTGTCATATAATTTTGATGAAGCAGTGTTATTTTTACCTTACGATTATGAATAGCTTTTTTCAATTCTTGTAGAGTTAAAGGGGTATTGGGATTCCTTCGTTTTTGCAATTCTTCAAGAATTTCTGAAAATTTATAAGGCTGGTTATTTCTTACCTTGACTTTAGGAGGTATAGGAGGAGGTCTTTCCTTATCCTGAGCTTTAAGTAATACCTCAAGGATTTGGGCTCTTTGAGTCCTATATGAAATATTTTCTAGAATGTTAGTAATTTCCTCACCATTAATAACACTTAAGCTGAAATAAAAAAACCGTGCTTGGAGCTTATAAAACTCTTCATCAGTTTCTGACTCATTACTGATTTTTTTGACATTTCTCATGTTCGTATGCACAAGGAGTGTCTTCCTCAGTAGAAGAAGAATCTCTACCATCATTATTCTCAGAACTTATTGAGTTCATATCTAACGAATCACCGGATTCTTCAGAAGAGACAAGGACTTTCATTAAAGCGTCCTTAACTGTATCATCTATATCAAAAAATTTAATCCTGTCTATTCATTTCTTATTTCTACACTTATTAGCGTAATGACCCTTTTTCCCACAGCTATAACATGTAAGAACTTGTTTTTTCTTTTGAGGAGTATAACCCTTCTTTTCATTCCTAGCTATTCTTTGGGTTGTTGCTTTCTTATAAGACGTAGACTTATATTTATCATAATATTGTTTATTTTGAGGGTTTTCATAATATTTCTTTTTTACCTATATAATATGATCTAGGTTCATTAAAACCAAACTGCTCACAGAATTCTCCTAATTGAGCTTTTTCTGTAAGTTTCTATTTTTTAAGCTGTCTTTGTAACTTCATGTCATTACACAAAGTTAAACCTTCTTCCGTGCATTTATCGATTAACTGCCCATATGAATACATATTACATTGGATTTCGGAATCCCCTGAATCCTTTCGAAGAGTTCTTTTTATTCTTTCAGCAAACAAATAAGGGAGGCCATCTATGAATTTGACTTTCCAAAAATTGCTATTAGCTTCTGGAAGATTTAAAACTCTACTAAGGAATATATCCTTATACCACCTGAATGAGGTAAGGGTAGGGCATCTATGATTCTGTAAAAGAGACCTAATATTATCATAATTAGTAGAATAATTGCATGTAAAATGCTCTAAAATAGTAAGAGCTAAGATCATAACTGAATTAGGCTGAGTTTCATTACCCTCTTGTTTTACTGCATTAACAATTGTGGATTTTTGGTCTAAGGTAAGATAATTATCACGCCATACTTTTAGCTAATATGTAAAACCTGCAGTAATCATTTGAACTATATGCGCTTTAGGATGATTATTACCCCGAGCTGTGGCTGCATACATAAGGATTTTATGGATGGTCTTAAAAATTTGGCTATCAGCTCTACCGTCAATATTTCATTCAATAATTTATGTTCATGTATAGACAGAAATATCATCCTTATAGTTTTGTTCTTCTATTAGAACATCTAAATGAGTAGGGCGCGGATAATAATAATTTTCTGAGCTTAATTTAGGAGTCCATTGACGCCTACCTGAGTTTACACATACAACATAAATTTGCATCTCGTTATATGACTCAGATAGATTATCAGTTTTAATCATACGAACACTTGGAGTAGAACTACTAGGTTCACTAATTTTTAACTTGGACTCAAATTTTGAGAGTAAATCCCCTAAATCACATACTAATTTATTGACTTTTTCCTTAGGTGAATGCCTTCCATTGAAGGAGGCGGTTGAAGACTAGCTGGAATTTCCAAGACCTTAGTTGACCTGACTTCATCAGTGTCAACTTTGATTCGTTGATTCTCTATAAGAGATCTAAGTTGGTCAATCTTGTTATGTAACAAGTTCATTTGTTCGCTGATTATCTTTAAATTAATATTAGTGTAATTATTTTGATGAAATAATTTATTGATATGATTAATGGTTGGACTACTAGGAAGGGTCTGATAAATAAGCTTCATATACGGTTGAGCTTGTAATTCGGAATTACTTTCTTCCCTTTTTAATGAAAAAGATTCATCTGGAGGATAAATGATTTTAAGAACTTTCTTAGTCTAAATGTCATTGTCTTTCAATAACATTCAAACTAGGCAAGGCATAATCCTCAATAAATCATCTAACAAAAGGCTTATAATCCCGTTGTTCTTGTAATTGATCATAAAACTAGTTACGAATAATAATATGTTCTTCTTTATTAAAGAAGGCAAAAAAACATTTCCTAAAGAGAGCATAGTCTTCCCTAAGAAATATTTAGTAATGTTTTTTCTTAAATCTGACCATGGACTATAATTTAGAGAAATAGTATTACTCGGGTCGTTATTCATTAAAAAATCTTTAAAATTCATCTCCGAGGGAGTAGGATTAGCCATTTGATCCGTCCTAATTCCTACATGAATTTGGTTTTCTCCTAATCTGATTTTATTAATATCTTATACTTGAGAGATTTATGAAGGAGAGGTGACTTTATATAAGTCTTCTCGGATTTGGGAGGTTGACGCTCTGGATGTATAGGGTCTAGGAATTTCATCTATAGGAGATATCTAATAATGAGATGACACATATCTACCTATTTTGGGTAGTTGTGCAAATTGAAGGTGTATATTACCTTCAGTGGTATGAACAACTTGAGCAATCTGGATATCTATCCTAGGCTAGACATAGACTATTTTTTTCAATTAACCAATCATTTAGATATTCAATTTCATCCCAATGTATCAGCCTTCTAGTCGTTATCTTAGATCTTTTAGATAAGTTGGTTTCTATTAAAACAATTTGTCTTTTTATTTTATGATCAATAATCCTACAATTAGGATTCATAGTGTCTAGAACACGAAAATAGATACGATAACAGACACACATAACTTCTGTTTCTGGCATGTAATTATACTCATGAGCTTTTACATATAATGTTAACGCATGTAAAATATTTAGATCAAACAAAGATAAAGTAAGGTTTGATCTGACATCAAAATAAATTGAGCCATAAACTAAGCTTGACTGCATAGCACCCTTGAGAGATAGTCTCCAATTTAAGTTTCTAGCATCTCTTAAGACTGCCATAAAACTTTTAGGTAAACCTTCTAATGTTAAAGGTTTGAATGCAATTTGTACTAATCCAATATGCAAGAATTTATAATTCTGCTTTTGATACCTTTCTATATCAAAATCGGAAAACAACTGTATGGTTCTTTCCTAGTTATCCATCTCGA
Organism: Anisodus acutangulus; assembly: GCA_029783415.1. Classification (NCBI taxonomy): domain Eukaryota; kingdom Viridiplantae; phylum Streptophyta; class Magnoliopsida; order Solanales; family Solanaceae; genus Anisodus; species Anisodus acutangulus. Next base: position 42,320,415 of record CM056502.1, read on the forward strand.
CAGATTCTTCAATTGTTTTAACAACATGGCGATTTCGCAAATTTTCAAATATGCCAAAATTATAAATTTCTTTAGCGGCAATAAATGTAATTGTCCATTTATTTAAAGCATCTAACTGCTGTGGAAGGTCATACTCTTCCAATCTAACATTTTTATATTATGTTTATAAGACTTAAAAATATTCATAATAAAGAAAAATTACTGTCTGGAGATAAGCTGTTGAATCCATGGCTCTGATACCATTTGTACAGGGATTCAGGATAGAACATGGATATCCCCTCTATCAGGATCTTTATTAAGCAAGACAAAGCTAAAAAACTGAAAAAGAAATTGAATCACAGTAAAGTTCACAAACGAGGATTTATCTAAGTACGTTCTAACCGCTATACGAGTCAGTACGTAAAATGCCCCAAAGAATGTCAAAGAAGAATCAAACGGTTAGAAAGGGCACTCGTACGACTTTGTATAACTCTTAAAATATCTTAGGACCAGGGTGATATATACTGTGAATTCTAAAAAACTTTTATCTCTCTTTCTGTACTTAGTAAACTTTTTCCTTTGTGTACTTTATTGAATATTTTTTCTTATTTAAACTATAATTTCTTGTTAAGATGTTCTACCTCGAAAGACAAATATCTAAATAAAACCTAAAAAATTCTTGTAACACTCTGCGAATTTGGATTAGGTGTATGTAACAGCCCATCCCACTAGTGATACTGTCTGCTTTGGGCTTAGGCCCGCATGACTTTAAAATGTGTCATTAGGAGGTAAGTCATGCTTACTTATATACCCATCATCTTTCATGTGTTTTGTCGATATGGGACTTTCGTCTTAAGCTGTGGGGCGTCACATACACCCCCTCTTATTGACTCAACGTCCTCGCTGAGGTTTGCCCCACCGTATGGGATTTGTCTAGACTCAGCACTGAGGGTTTGCCCCGCCTAATTGGGATTTGTCTAAACTCAATTGAACTCTGGCCCACACTGACAAGGCTGACACATGAGTGGCTCTGATACCATCTGTAACAGCCCAACCCACTAGTGATATTGTCCACTTTGGACCTAGGCCCGCACGACTTTAAAACGCGACACTAGGGGGTAAGGTATGCTTACTTATATACCCAACATATCTCATGTGTTTTGTCGATGTGAGACTTTCCTCCTAAGTTGTGGGGCGTCACATAAAATATTTAGATCATTTCTCGATTTGTGCGTGTTATCCTTGTCCGCTTTGGGTCTAGGCCCCATCGCTTTAAAATGTGTCACTATGGAGTAAGTCATACTTACTTATATACCCTGTATCTCTCATTTGTTTTACAGATGTGGACTTTACTCCTAGGGTGTGGGGGCGTCACATCAATAAAAGTGCTTCCTCCATTACACTGATTTTGGCTTTACTGGTGGACTAGCAGCATCAGCATTAGGCACAATATACTTCACTGGTGGAGTTAAACCGAGGATGATCAGCACCATAAAGAATATACTCTTGAAAGAACAAACAGTATCACTATTAGTACTGCAAATCAAATGCAAACTAAACTTATTCATTTTAAGAAATGGTAGGATACGATTAACGGTCTCCTTTCATTGATTTTGTGCTTATGCATGTAAACCTTGTCGAATACCACTATCCAATCAACATCGTCGATTACCGTTTTTTCCTCAATAACGTCGTCGATTACCGTTTCCTCCTCAATAACGTCGTCCATTACCGTTTCCTCCTCAATAACATCGTCCATTACTGTTTCCTCATCAACGATATAGTCGAAGATGTTGCTAGATGCAATTGCAGTTTGAACTTGAGTTTCCAGCTTTGGAAACTCAAATTGAGACTCGCCGGAGCCCTTGCTAGACTCACCTTTACACGTTACAATACCAGGAAATGCGTTAATCCACTCTGACAGAGAGTTGCGGGAACTGAAGTTAGATTCAACAACTTTGTCGGTCGACGGCGTGAGTTCATCAGACTTGCAATCGAAAGATTCAACAACTTTGCCAGTCGACAGCGTGAGTTCATCAGAATTGATATCGAAAGATTCAACAACTTCACCAATCGACGGCGTGAATTCATCAGACTTGATAACAGAAGATTCAACAACTTTGCCGTCAACGGCGTGAGTTCATCAGACTTGATATCGGAAGATTCAACAACTTCTCCGTCGGCGGTGTGAGTTCATCAGACTTGATATCGGAAGATTCAGCAACTTCGCCGGTCGACAGTGTGAGTTCATCAGACTTGGCATCGGAAAAATCATCATCGGAGTAGTATTATATACTGATAGGTACATCCTCAATTACTCTTTCAGACCACACATGCATATGCTCAGTTATAATTTCTTTCAACACAGTTATTGTAAAAGTGTTTTGCATTTGGTGGGGAGGTTTCGTCCGCCCATATTTAATGACTTAAACACTAGGGTTCGCATGTTGGAGGCATTGTCTCTTCACACGTGCATAATCTACTAAGTGAGTAGATGACCTTAGGGCCAAAGATCGTCAAATTTCGTTAAGAAATGAAAGTGAAAGAGATATTGATCCACGAAGTAAGGTGTTTGAGACATGAAAATATGGTGTGGGACAAATCTACCACATCGGTGGGAAAAAGAAGAATTGTTCTCTTTATAAGCCTAAAAAATGGATAAGGGTTTGGGATTCCAAGGGGTAACCCATGTGTTTGAAGGAGGGAGGACCAATGTGTGCTTGGGTTAGAGGCTAGCCCCACACGCGGGCCGCCACCCGCCCTTCCGGTCCGGACGTGGGGTTTCAGGAAGCAGCCAGAAAGCAAACAGTTTATGACATTAAACTTCTGAAGCGTTTTGCACTAACTACAAAACGTTTCTGGCCATGATTACACCTCTTTTAAAGGACCTCTTAATCACCTCTCCTCCTCAAAAAACACTATAAATTACCTGAAACAAATTTGAGGTATAGAGAGGACGAAAACAAGAGAAAATCAGTCTAAAAGTGAGCAACAGAAACTCTTCCTTCCTTTTCCCTCTAAATCAGCAAGTCGTTTCATGTTTGTTTTCTTCGTCAGAATCAACCTATTTGCTTTGTAGTGTTGATTATTTGTTGTTTTATCTTGGGAGACTATTGCCCGCAAACGTAAAAACATATATACGGGGCAATCTTGTCTTAAAGACAGAAAGTCATCTCTCGACTCAGCCATAGTTGTAACAATCCATATTTAGTGTTTCTTGATTTCAGGTTATCAAGATTCAAGACTCAAAAAAGGTTGCGGCAGTTCTAAATATTGGTTGTTTGTTCATCCTTACGAACACTTGTAATATTTATTTACTTCCCGTACTGCATTTATCTCCAACAAAAAGTTCAGCCTACTAGTGATATGAATTTTCAGTAAAGATTTTATATGAATTTTTAATTGCTTTTAATTATAATCATTCATGTGTTCCCGTTTAGATAAGTGGTTAAAAATAAATCAAACGAGTTTTAAGAAGAGATATAATTTTAATGAACTTGCAAATGAAATGAAATCTTCGGGAGTTGAACGACTTGACATCATCTTTAGTCTTTATAATACAACAATAACAACAACATACTCATTGAAATCCCACAATCTGGGGTCTGGAGATGGTAGAGTGTACGCAAACCTTATCTCTACCATGGTAGATAGAGCGGATGTTTCCGAAAGACCCTCGGCTCAAGACAAAACATAAGCGCAACCAAAACAAGGGAAACGGTCAGACCCGGACAAGAAATTTAAAGCAGTATGAAATGATGGTAACAAAAATGAATAAGTCATGATAGAGCATTATGAAAAAAGAAACAGTAACTAACGCAGGTAAATAAGGTAAACAAAGTACACTAAAGAATACATAACAACAAAAATCAAACGACATAGGACTATAAAGCAATACTGCGCCTACTAGTATGATAGGCTAAGCAGAACTGCAATAATAACACTACAACTACAAGTATGTAAGCGTAAATAAGATTACGCTCAACTACCTACTACCCTAATCTGTGTCCTCCACAACCTTCTATCTAAGGTCATGTCCTCAATAAGTTGCACATGCGTCATATCCCGTCTAATCACCTCTCCCCAATACTTTTCCAGCCTGCCTCTACCCCTCATGAACCCATCTATAGCAAACCTCTCACACCTCCGCACTTGGGCATTTGTGTCTCTACTCTGCACATGTCCGAACTATCTCAACCTCACTTCCTGCATTTTATCCTCCACCGAGGCACTCCCACTATGTCTCGAATATCTTCATTTCTAATCTTATCCCTCATTGTATGCCCACACATCCATCTCAACATTCTCATCTACACAACTTTCATCTTTTGGATGTGCGAAGTCTTGACTGGCCAACACTCCGCCACATACAACATAGTCGATCTAACCACCTTCCTATAAAACTTGCCTTTTAAGTTTCATTGGCACCTTTTTAGTCTTTGTAATGTAATCCACAAATTTTCAATTGATTTTTGAGATACTTCCCCAACACAATTCCAAGAATTGCTTTCCAATCTATCCAAGTTCTTCTTTGTTGGATTTTTCTTGTTCTTTCTTTGAATTTGTTTTGCAACAATTGGATTTGTCTAGCTACAGTAGCTTCAAGTTTGGAGTGTACGGCTTTCTCTAGTTGGCTTACTGCGGCGGCTAGTTCTTTCTTCATTACCCTTTTCCGAATAAGCATATTGCTTCTTTTCATTTAAAACACATTCTTTTCCTACAAAAATATATTTAATTAAAGAATCCTTCTTTTATTTCTTTTCTTTTAAATCTCTTTGACTAATTAAAAAAAGTGAGAAGTAATTGTTGAAAATTTACTAATGTGGAATTAAATTTATCCCATTATTTATGACTCGAACAATTGGGGCCCCGCACGTCGTAAACGTCGTTTCCACACACGTGCACTCGTAGTGCCAAATATCGTAAATTTCGTTAGTGAAAGAGATATTGGTACGTAAAGGGCCAGAAAGGATAAAACTTTTGGTCCTGACTTTGTAGCTTATATGGTTGATAACGAACCGAGGACAGTTGTTGAAGCATTGTCTACTCCAAAAAGCATCGCTATTGAAAGAAGCTATTGAGAGCGAAATAGACTTCATCCTGCAAAACCACACGTGGGAGTTGGTTGATCTTCCTCCGGGAAACAAACCGTTGGGTTGTAAATGGATACTCAAGCGGAAGTATAAAGCATGTGGGTTTATAGATAAGTACAAATCCAAGTTGGTAGTCAAGGGCTATAGACAGAAGGAAGACCTTGACTATTTTGACACGTACTCCCCGGTGTCTAGAATGACGTCCATACAAAGTATTCATTGCGATCGCAACATTGCGTGACCTTGAGATACATCAAATGGATGTCAAGACAGCCTTCCTAATTGGTGATTTGAAAAAAGAAATTTATATGGAACAACCCGAGGGGTATGTGGTTCCAAGGCAAGAGAAGAAAGTCTGTTGACTTGTCAAATCTCTATATGGACTGAAACAAGCTCCGAAGCAATGACACGAAAAAATTGACAGTACCCTACTATCGAAGTGTTTCTCCATTAATGAGTGTGACAAATGTGTCTACATGAAAGGTAACTCTGATTCGTTCGTCATGATATGCATGTACGTAGATGACATGTTGATCACATGAAGCAGTTCTAGCTTGATCCTAGAGACTATGAACACGTTGAAACAATGTTTCGACATGAAGTATATGGGCATCGCAGATGTCATCTTAGGGATAAATGTCTCTAAGACGTCTGACAGACTGGTCTTGTCTCAGTCTCACTACATTGAGGATGTGTTGAGAATATTTGAGATGTGTGACAGTTCGCCTATGAAGTCACCACTGGATATGAATCAAAAGATTGATAAAAATCGTGGTGCACCCGTATGCACAGGTGATTGGGAGTTTGATGTACATAACAAACTGCACCCGTCCTGATATCGCTTATGCAGTCAACAAGTTGGCTAGGTTTACCCGTAATCCAATGATCACTGGAAGACGTTGAATCGGGTACTATGGTACCTGAAATACACGCTAGCTTAAGGGTTACATTATTCGAGATATCCAAATGTACTAGAGGGGTACAGTGATGCAAACTGGATATCTGATATAGAGAACATCAAGTCCACCAGTGGGTATGTATTTACAATTGGTGGTGGGGTTGTATCTTGAAAATCCTCTAAGCAAACTTGCATCGCCCGATCCACGATGGAATCAGAGTTTATCGCCTTAGACAAAGCAGGAGAAGAAGCTGAGTGGCTTCACGACTTCTTAGAGGATGTTCCTTGTTGGAACAAACACGTACCTTTTGTAATGATCCACTGCGACAGCCAGTCGGCTCTAGAGAGGGCACGAAGTTCTATGTATAATGGCAAATCACGTCATATTCGACGGAGACATAAGACCGTTAGGTAGCTGATCACTACGGGTACTATCTTCGTTGATTATGTAAAATCAAATGATAACATAGTAGACCCTTTGACTAAGGGCATACCCAGAGATCAGATGTTTTGCATGTCTAGGGGAATGGGCTTAAAATCCAAACAATAAAGGACTGATACGGTGGTAACCCAACCTTACTGACTGGAGATCCCAGGAATTAGGTTCAATGGGAAAACTAAGCTGTAAATGTTCTGTTGAGCGCTTCGGTGAAAGCAAGAGCACTTCAGGTTATGATTTTTGTAAAGAACATTAACCCAAAGTCATTTTCGCGATAGACATTAAGTGTTATCTGCAGTGTGGGTAAATGTTAAGTTTTCAAAACCTTTAATGATCCTCAACAGTTGAGGTTAAGCTTGGGGAATTTTTTAGTGGTTCCTAACACTGGTGAAGTGGGGTATAACATGATACCTTGTAGGAGACCACCTATTTAAGAGCGAGGACATACCGCCTCAAATGAACGCACCTAAGAATCCAAGAGTGTCCACGACCACAACGGACAAAACATTAAGAACATAGTAAGAGAAGTTGTTGTGTTGATGCCATTATCTGGGCTTACATTAAACACTGGCGGTTCAAGACATCACGTTCACCGCGCAGTAAGTAGGTCCGATGGAATTCAATTAGGTAAGGTTCAAAGCGGAAGTTACCTCTCCTGATGCAATATCTTTTCGCTGAAAGATTGCTGAAAGTAACCACCTTGTGTATGCGCCAAAATCTCTTTCAAGAGGGGATTGTTGAAAATTTACTAATGTTGAATTAAGTTCATCCCATTATTTATGACTCGAACAATTGGGGCCCCGCACGTCGGAAACGTCGTTTCCACATACGTGCACTCGTAGTGTCAAGTATCGTAAATTTCGTTAGTGAAAGAGATATTGGTACGTAAGTAAACGTTTGAGACATATAATGATGGGCAGTCATTGGCCGAATGACAAGTATTCCACGTTGGTAAACGAAGGAAGAAGTGTGCATAGTGTAAAGATGGAATGGGTCGGAAAGTCGAGAAGGGCCGCGGCGCTTCCCTGGCAGAAAGTCTTAGACAAAAATCTGATTTTTGGAGACTTTTGGGCTGCCCTCAATGACATTCATTCCAGCATTAATCAGCCATTATTTGGGCTAATAAATGGGTGTCATTACTTGGGCAATTAATTGGTGATTCAATGCCATTACTTGGCACTTGAATAGACAATTCTTACACTATAAATAATTGATGCCTTTGACTCAATTGTTAATACACTTAAGAGAAAATCAAACCAGAATTTTTCAGAAAACTTCTTCCTGCACTCTTTCTATATTCAAGTTCTTCACAAGAGACAATTGAGTTTCTTTTGCTCATTTGTTAGTTGCTGTTTTATCTTGGGAGACTATTGCCCACTAATGTAGAAAGATATATACGGGGCAATCTTGTCTTAAAGACGGAGTGTCATCACTTGACTCAGCCAAGTCACAAGAGTTTATATTTGTTCTTATTTATAGTTTTGTGAGCAAAATATTATAAATTTCTCGTTGTGAACTTAGTAATCTTTAGTGGTTTATCCTTTTTAGCAATTATAATATTTACTTACTTCTCATTTACTGCACTTGTTGTTCTCACAGTAATCATCTTTTTCTTTTATGAATTAAAAAAGAATAACTCCATGTATTTTTTAAATAATTTGATGATATTTCAATTTGAGCATTTGGAGATATTATTATCGTTGTTCTAACAAATCTTTAACCACGTACCATAACATCAGGTATTTTGCGATTCAAGAAATGTGATAAAACTTAAAAAGGGATATTGTTATAAAAGAATAGAAACAATGGCGGAGCCTACTGCTTATTAACCAATACTTTGGTTCAATGGTATTTAAATTAAATATATCAACGGCAAGAATCGGGTCGGGCCCAATCTGCCCCTCTAAGGGCGAACCCGATCTGAATTCGTAGGGCTCAGGGTCGGTTGGGTGAAGCCGAATATAATTCATTCCCTTGTTTCTAAAAAAGTATCTCTTTATGGACTAGATGATTTAGTTATATTTTATATAATATTAAAATGTCAAAGATCGATTTAAGTTTACAATAGAAATTATTATATTAAGAGGAAATATTTTTGTCAATTTATTGTACATTCTTTTTTATAAATCTTAATGTTAATGTTCTTCGCTTCTAGATAAAAGAGAAAAGGATTTTCAGTATATATTTTATATGAGTTTTTAATTGCTTTTACCATTACAGAGTCCTTCACATTTCTTGTTTAGGCAAGTGATTTCAAAGAAATCAAAAAGAGATTTCAATTTTCATGAACTTGCAAATGAAATGAAATCTCTGGATATTATAATAAAGTTAGTGTTTTGATTTATTCACTAGTATGACCTATAAAAGTTGGTACAAAGACTTCTATGCTAAAAAGAAGCCTACAAAAACTTCTATTCATTTTTAGATGGATAATCTCTTCATGTTAGGAGTTAAATGTAGCTAATAATAATAGTTACGTCAACTCTTCATGATCTGCAGTGTTGATAGTAATATTTAAGGCGTTCGGGCTAATTTTATTTTTTCATTTTTTATTTACTTTTAGCTAATGTCTTTCATATATTTACCTCTAGTGAACTTTTACTAATAAAATACTTTAAATGAAAAAGTACAAGTAAGAAGACTCTTTACCTTTTAATTTTTGAGTTATTTCTTTAATTAGTAAATGGTTGGTGAAATCTAGATGTAATAGGAAACTCCTCGTATAAGAAGGATAAGGAGAAAAAGATAAATACAAATACTACATGAAATGAAAATGAACCTTATTATAAAGAACAGAACGTTAAAAATAAAAGACAAAGAAACTTATTGTAAAACATAAATTTAACCCTACGTAGTCAATACTGTAAAAAAAAGTACTTATTTAAAGCTTATTGTACGGTGGTATGTTTGGAAACTTTGAGAATAAACAAAAATGATGTTACATTACAAATAAAGGGTATGTAATTCCGTGGAAATTAACAAAGAAGAATCTAATTGTAAAAACATAAGTTTGATCCGCAACGCCTACATATTCAATAAAGTAAAAAAAATTAAGAAGTATTTAATATTTAACAAAATCAAGTCTGATTTGGGAATTAAGGTTGAAAAAGGTGGGTTTGAACTTTCAATTTCGGTCATTCAAGTATGAAGTTGGAGATTTCGCAAGCCCAATTCTAAGCCAAAATATCTGACGTAGAATAAGTTTGAAATTTGGTTTTGAATCCGAATATCTAAAATTGAGCTTAACCAACTTTCAAATTAAGATATACCAGACTAAAGTTTGAATACTTTCAACCCAACCAAGCATAACAAACAACAATACAACAACATACCCCGTATAATTCACAAGTGGAATACCTAATCAAGCCCAGCTTCAGACTCAAATGAATGAACTTGCAAATTTTGTTACTGTCTTTCTTTTTCTCCAGCTTTGTTAATTCCTAATTGTGGATACATAACAAGTTATACTAGTTCATTGAGGGCATTACATACAACAAAACACCTCTTATAGCTAGAACTAGAATTATCAATAGCTAAAAGCTTTTCATCATTTGGTCTGCATTGATTCATTATATAGTGCATCTACAAAAGAGCAGTAATTATATTATTACTATACAATTTACGTATATAAAAAAATTACAGTAGTAATAGTAATAATTTTCGGTCTTCTTCAAGCACAATTGTAGGGATGGCAACGGATCGGATCTGAATCTAGTGATCTGGATCGGATCCTACTAGATCCAGATCCGTTTTTCATACCTGAATCCATATTCAGATCCAGATCCGTCGGGTCAATAAAAATCAGATCCAAATCCGGATCCATCGGATCCACAGATCGGATCTGGATCCACATGTAAAAAATTTTGTCATGCTAAGAATGTAACCTTGCTAAGAATTTTTTTTTGAACTGACAAACGATTTTTACTTAGCTAACAGTTTACTGTGTTTCACTTTTTCATATGAAATATTTTGTTCGTTGTCTCGTTTTGATTGTGAGCTATTAATTAAAAATGTTGGACAATGACAATAGTTGTGAAAAATCTGACTAGTATTTCCACAATGCAGAACTTGCATGTGCTTGGAATCTTCACAAATGAAGTGAATATAATTTTAACTACTTGTCTATGGAGATGTTAGTCATTCACTAATATAACATTGATTTTATTATCGAAGTTACCTCTTTATTTTTTGATTTTTGATTTAACGCGGGGATAAATTAAACTTATTTTGAGAATTAAACTTGCAAGGATGTGCTTAGCAATTTTAAGAAAATACTTATAAAATTATATTCTAGGTTATGAATATATTTAATAAAAAATGGATCCACGGGTCGGATTTGGACCGGATATGAATCTCAAATACAAGATCCATATCTAGATCCGATCCGTCAGAAATGGATCCGGGTCCGATCCGGATCCGTCGGGTCCAAATTTTGAAGATCCATATCCTATAAAACGGATCTGGATCCACCGGATCCGGACCGGGTCTAGAATCCACTGCCATCTCTAAGCACAAGTCCAAGCCAAACTTAGAGGTGTCAAATGGGGAGGTGAAAATGGGTTGAGTTAATAAATGAGTGAGTTATTGACCAGCCCAAAAGTTACTTGAGCTGAAACGGATTAGGCCAAAATGGGCTGAAATACGAGTCATAACCCATCCCGTCCAATTCTTATTAGCTTTTAATTACTTTATTTGTTCTTTTATAACATTTTAGTACCTTATAATTTTTTTTATTATGAATATATAAAAAATATTTTTACAAGATTTCACATGAGTAAATTTGGGCTACATATCAACCCAACTTGCCCAAATTTTGATGAGCTTAAACGGGCTGGGCTGAAAGATGGACGAGTCAATAACCTGTCCAAACTTGAAGGAATTGAGCGAGTTATATTTTCATGGGCTAATTTTACCACCTCTAACCCATCTTCATACACATGTGTGAAGTTTTCTCTCTTGCGTTAAAAGTTAAAAAATTTGAATAGATTTTAAATAAATCCTTAAAATCGGTTTCTTAATACAAATCATACATGAGAAAGTCCCGAAAAGGAGGCCCATTTAACCTTGACCCAGCCCGTTTACTTTCGGCTCAAAACCCAACGAACTATTGCCTGCAAGATTTCTTGTGCCAAGGGAAAAGCACACGAACAAAACTCTGATCAGTCCTATACTCTGCTATATTTCACAAATTGAATATCAATTATTCCGACAATGAACGTAAGTTTTTTTTTTGTATTCTCTAACAATATATCAAATAACTTTGTTAAAATTGATTGTAATTTTGTTGTCTAAATGATGATGTTTGTAGGTGATGGAATCAGCTCCGGCTAAAAGTAGCTTAATGAGCCCTGAATCCGATATTCAGAGAACACAGTATGCATTCTGTTTTACTCTGTGTGTTGTGAAATTTACAGATCCAATTAGCCGTGATTTGCTGTTTTACAAAATAGGATTTTGTTCTTATTCTAGGGCAAAATTACGCTCCATGTCTGCTGAAAAAGAATATTTACACCACGTAGCCCATATTTTGAGTTTGTTACCCGATTTAGCCCATATTTGTGATACTATTATACACTTTTATACAAGGTTGATATATTATGTATAATGCCTTCCCAGGTATAATGTTGTATAAACTGAAAATATGGAGACGTGGCGTAATATTTTATGTTGGGCTGTATATTTTTGATAATTTCCCTGTTTTATACTCCCTTGGTCTCAATTTATGTGTTATAGTTCGGATTTTGATAGTCAAGCTTCTTAATTTTGACGGTGAATTCGGATATTTGAGATGAAGTTTGCATATTTGAAAACTAAGTAAGAAGTACTATAAGTCACAATAATTAATAATTCGAAATACTGAAAAGGCATATGAATTAGTTAAAATCAAAGAATATCTCTTGAAACATGCTACATAAATTGGGATGGAGGGAGTAAGAATTAGTAGAAGTAGGTTTATATTTTTTTATTTTTATTGTTTAGTCAGCTTTAGCCTGCTTTCTATAGTATTTTTGTCATGGCTTTTTTTATTCTGCATTGAATTGCTCGTTCGTGTGCGGAGGGTCTACCAGAAACAACCTCTCTACGTCCCAAGTAGGGGTAAGGTCTGCATACATTCTACCCTCTCCAGGCCCCACTTTGTGGGATTTCACTGGGTGTTGTATTTTTTGGGTGTTTAGTTCTGTTAGCCAGGCTTAATTTAACTCTTCTTTATATGTGCTCTTAAGTTTACTACCAAGAGTTACGGGTAAAAATTAACGCTTTTCAAGCAAAGTTTGTTGAACTTTATTCACGTGGTGGGAATGCCTTTGGTGTAGCCAATTTAGTTGTTCTATAAACATATATAAAGGTGCTGGTTTGACGAGCATTGGATATCCAGGAAATCATTTTTAGTGCAAAAATATTTTTTTGATTGTTTTCTGTAGTTTGATTAGGTGTAAAAGTAGGTGACATATGGTAGTCATACAAGATGGAAGAATATATGGTATGCAGATATTTTCTGGCGATACTTTTTAAGTATTAAAAGTAGACAACAATGTTTAAGCCTTGGTTAAAAAATGATAAGAGTAAGAGTTTGGATACTCATAAAGTGAAATGATTTGTGCTCATAAGTAACAAAATAAATTCCCCCTTTTAATGCATCTGACGATAGTTTTATCAAGGAAAACATTTTCTGCGATTTCAAATGCACTCTAAAACTGGATTGATTGATGTCTTCACCGGAGTTCTTATTTGTGGCATATGGTATTATGAACCTCTATGTTTTCTGAGTAGAAGGAATGAGGTGCCGGGTTAAGTCTGGATGACATCTGTGGCCCTTAATGGATTTTGCTGCTTAGGCTACATCTGGTCCATGAAGGACTTCACAAACTGTATTTATCTGATTCAGTTGCTTATGCTCTTAACCTTGTGTGGTTGTTGGACTTCATCATATACCCCAAGTATAGCAGTGGGTGAGCAAGGTATTAAGATCATTTAATGAGTAGGAGAGTGGTATAAAGGATTAAAATTATTGAGAGAGAGTATCTGCCTTTAGGAAGGGGTTCATCTCTTTGTATATATCATATTCTTCTCTGCATGCATGGGATACCTAGATGTTTCAAGAATACCAATAATGTGTTGATCAAAAGAATTCCAATAATATCATGAAGCAATTTTTATGATTGACGAAGAAGTTCTCTCCCTTTTTTCATCAGTAAAACAGAATAGATTCAATTTTCCTCTTTAAACTTCATATTTATATCTCACTCATGCATTGAGATTGTAAGTTTTCCCTTTATAACACCTCGCTTACTTTGCTCTAGATGTTTGCAATTTTAACTTGTATTGTTCTCAATAGGTTTCCATATGTGACTGGGACATCAATAGTTGGCATCAAGTACAAGGATGGTATTCTCTTGACTGCTGACATGGGAGGTTAGCTTCTAAATCATAGATTTGGTCCCAATCAGTTTTATTTTTCCTGGATGTTTGGACATTATAGTCCTTTTTTTTCTCAAAAAAGTATACCCCGTATATTACATGGTTTCATCACCAGGGAAAAGGGATAGAGTATTGAAACTTGAAAGATTCTCTTGATCCTCTTAAGGGAATTTTCTTTTGACATTTTAACATTATCTGATTTTAAGTAATGACTAATTTACTCATGGGAGTAAGTTATAGTAATGCCACTTCTGAAGGAAAAGGGAGCTTTCTCTAAATACTGAACTTTGTTTTAAGTAATGGCTGCAATTGTTGCCTCCATAAGCATGTTATTTAAAATTTGGAGATTGAACTAGTGCTTTACTAGTACATGAAATTTATCTTTTCCAAGTTGACCGTGTACTTGGCAGCGAATATTTCCCATGTGTGCCTTGGAAGAAATTCTTTAGGCTGTACTAATCCATCCTCAGAACATATGATTATTGAGAGTGTAAATTGGGAAAGCTTCTTTGTGGTGTCTAGCAGACATTCTTCCCATTCTATTCCATCTAACCTTTCTTCTTCTAAATTGGGAAAGCTTCAACCTCATTTGACTCGGCATCCATGTTTTGAAACTTTTGGTCCTGCTGTACTTTCTTGATCTTCTTTAAGAACATGATAATCAGTTCCCTTCGTCTTCCAGGCTGATTCCAAACTTCTCCAATAATTTGTCTAGTTGCCAGTTCATTTTATCCAGTCTTGCCCCCATCCGAACACTAGCCGATTGAATTCTCATTGCAAAATCCTCATATCAGTTTCTTCTGCATTGGCTGTCAAACTCTCAAAGGTGCCAAGATTGGGCAGATAGAGGAAATTTATTACTCAAAGAATTTGATACAACTACAATCTTACTGTACGAATGAAATAGCTACACTATATAATCCCTAGCTAGCCTTGAGCTTGAACAATGGAACCCCTGTAACAAATGAATAGAGTTTAGGAAAGGAAGAAGAGAAGAGAAGAGAAGAGAAGACGAGATCGAGGGAGAGCATTGGAGGTGAGAAAATACCGGTAAAATGTCTAACTGCCCAGCTCCTAATCTGTTGGAGTATTTGGTTGAGCTGGAATAAATTCTGAGCATAGATCACTTCTAATCTCCACCGTCCAGATGCGACGAATTAACTAATTCATTAAAAATCTGTCCTCTCCTACGTCGCACACGTGTCCCCGCCAATTCTAAAATCTAAAACCTTATTTCACCTCAGCTTCTCTTACGGACATAACAGCCCCCTTCTGTCCAAAAAGAAAAAACCCAAAAAGGAAACAAAATAAGCGCTAAAAGGAAGAAGGATGTGGTAGACGGTAGGTTCACCAAGTCAGATCGTGATTGTAGTGAAACAAGACTATTACCAGGTTTTTTTTTGGTGTTCCATTGTCCTGCTTACTGGCAAGAGAAAGGTTATAGTTTTATTCTTAACCTTAAGTGATGTTTGGTTGGCAGTGGAGAAAATAATCTCCACATTTAATTTAACACTTAATAATTTCTTTCCACATAAAAGTTAGCATTTTTCCATACACTGTTTAGTTCCACCTTTTCTTTTCAGCATGACTATGCGGAATCTAATGTATTATTTTAGGAATTAACATTTCAGACAACTTAAATTCAGGCTCTTAGTTGTGGGAGTGTCTCATATAATTGAAAATGTACTAGGGTCTAGCTCTTCAGAAATGCTAGCTTCCTTTTCAGGAATTAGGCATTGGAGATTTACATAGATAGCAGGTGTCTTTAGTCAAGGTAATTAAAGAGCTAATGTGAGAATGGTATTAGCGTTGCAATTTCATCTATAGCTCAGCTGATACATGCTAGAGATAATGTAGTATGTGTTGGTTATGTTGATCATCTTCAGTGTTTTCCGTTTACAGGTTCTTATGGTTCAACGATACGTTATAAGAGTGTGGAGCGATTGAAGCCAGTAGGAAAACACTCCCTTCTTGGTGCAAGTGGTGAAATTAGTGATTTTCAGGAGATAATGAAGTACCTTGATGAGCTTATGTAAGTCTGTTCTACTGAGGACTACACCCTGTTATTCTAGTTTATTACTCCCTTAAAACATGTATGAGTTTTGATGGGCAGCAGTTTGGCCTATCTGCATCTATTGGAAAATTCTTAGTGACTTCTGGTATTCAATACTTCATGAATGCAGCTTGTATGACAACATGTGGGATGACGGAAACTCCTTGGGTCCCAAAGAAGTGCATAACTATCTAACACGTGTGATGTATAATCGTCGCAACAAGTTCAACCCACTTTGGAATTCACTTGTACTTGGTGGAGTGAAAAATGGACAGAAGTATCTTGGAACAGTAAACCCAATACAGTTGTCTTGCACAGTTTTAGATGCTTTGTCATGATTGATTCCTTAGTGATAATGTTTTTTTAATTCTTTAGGTTAGTATGATTGGTGTGCATTACGAGGACAATCATGTGGCTACTGGATTTGGGAATCACCTTGCCAGGCCCATTCTCCGTGACGAATGGCATGAAAACTTGAGTTATGAAGAAGGCGTTAAGTTATTGGAGAAATGTATGCGTGTGCTTTTGTATCGAGACAGATCTGCAGTCAACAAGCTTCAGGTACAGTCCTTCTGGGGTTTGATTAGTAACTAGAAAGACCACGCTTTAAACAAAATCAGAATGACACGTCTAGCCTGCCAAGACGTGTTCCCTGAATTTCTTTCAGGAACCTGTAGCTTATGAGTTTTCTGGTACTTATAGTTTTATATCCTGATTCTATAGTTTTAATTGTGGGTCTAAAGCTCTGAATTTAGCGGTTGTCGGACCCACAAGTACCAAAACTGAAATAATTTGATTCTGTATCATCATAAGTATCACTGTTTTCCTTTTCTAAAATAAAAGGGCAGTCCGGTCCACTAAGCTCCCGCTATGCGCGAGATCCAGGGAAGGGCAGCCCGATGCACTATTTAATTCTAAAATTTCTAGCACCAATCACCCCTTTTAATTTTCTTAAGCAACGGAACAATAAAACTGCTCTAGTGAAAGCAGAACTCATATTTTGTATCTTTAAAGTCCATAGTATTTGCTTCCTAGATTTGCTCCATGTTGATATTTTAACAGGAAAGAGGGAAACAGTAAAAGGCTTTTGGCTTGGGAGCTTAATCAGTGTGAGAAATTATGAGAACAAATTATGATGGCACGACCCTACGAGATGAGAAATTATGCCGGAAAAGTTGTCGAACCTCTAAGAAAGTGGTATGGGTCAGCTCGGAATCTCTGTGCGATGCTGACATTAAAAATAATTTTTTAAAAAATGGCCGAAAATAGCCTGGAATCACCGGAACCTTAATTCCGAAGATCGAAATCTGGTAACTGTTCACGCTGGAAAATCACTGTCCACGTGACACTGTGCACGTCGATTTTTTTTTGTTCCGATGATAATATTCTATTATCTTAAGGAGAATATTTTATTTATAAATATCTGAAAGTTCTCTATAATCTTCACTCTACCATTATCTTTGGCCAGACGGGCGACACATTTTCTAGTGCCGCCCGCTGACTGCGGAAACTCTTTGATTCTCTACCAAGATCGTAGAAGCTCTGATACCATGTTAGAAAATATGGGAGAAAATATTATTAAATTGTTGTATCTACGTGATTATATTGAACTCTATTTATAGACACTCTTTTACAATCCTTTTCCTACTAGGATACTATATATGAAATTATTTTCCTAGTAGGATACTATATATGAAATCTCTATTCTAACAATCAGAAACTTGTAGAACTTGCTGCAAACTTTGCATTTGGAGTAGAATGTGGTGATCAGATGCATTAATTGCCTTTGGATTGTGAGATTTCTTTGCACTGTGTTTATGATTTCATTCTGACGTTTCTTGGACTTGCAGATTGCAAAAATCACAGAAGAGGGGGTAACAATTTCTCAGCCATACTCATTGAAGACATTCTGGAACTTCTCTGCTTTCCAGAATCCAACTGTTGGTGCTGAGGGTTCATGGTAATGGCTGGCTGCTGCATTGTCTAGGTTTGTTGAAGTAAAAACACAGGCATCACGTGTTGCAGATTTTAGGACTCGCCTCATCTTCATGGAACCGATGTCTGACATAACCTGTATAATTTGAATTTCTATGGTGTTTCTAGGCTTTTTCATTGTGTAAACTATAAAGACATGCCACCTGATGCTTCACTTTTCCTTCACTATGTGGAACTGTGTTTATGATAAATTGCAAATTATTTTGGCATGCCATGTCTTTATCTCAGTTATAGAACACATTGATGTCTCATCTGGTTGATATATTTGCTAAGTTCATGGTAGGAATATTCGCCTTTATCTACTCTTAAGCTATATTGTTACTCTTTAAAAATGCTGTGAGTCCTCCAAGAAATGCACTATTTCTGCCTTCCTGGAGGATTCGACATTTACCCGGAGGTATTTTTGAAGAGTTCAAGCTATGTATCTTATGCACATCTGGAGGTATAATTTTTGAAGTGTCCGAACATCATAGCTTTTAAGAGATAGCTTCATTATACAATTGCCATTGTTAGAGATAGCTTCATTATACAATTGCCATTGTTGAGCATTGATAGCAATCTCATTTGTTGTGATTTTAAGCTTTTTGACAAGCTAGGGTATGATGAGAAATTTAATTAATATAAAAACTACAGGGAAGTAGGAATAGGAAGTAGGATAATTATTAGATATGTTAGCGAATTGCTAAAGAACTTCAAGGTTAATTCTTTCAGCAATCATGGTACTTGAGTCATTCCGAAGAAAGGAAGCTTCACGTACCTCGAGTCTATTATTATCCAAGTGAATGGAGAGATTGATGATGATGTCACACATCGTATTGGGCATGGCGAATGAAATGGAGGCTCGCATCTGGCAAAACTTAAAGACAAGTTTTATAGGGTGGTGGTTAGACCGACAATGTTGTATGGGGCGGAGTGTTGGCCAGTCAAGACATCGCACATCCAAAAGATGAGAGTGGTGGAAATTAAGATGCTGAGATGGATGTGTGGGCATACAATGAGGGATAAGATTAGAAATGATGATATCTGGGACAGAGTGAGAGTGGTCTCGGTGGAGGATACGATGCGTGAAGCGAGGTTGAGATGGTTTGGGCATGTGCAGAGGAGAGACATAAATGACCCAGTACGGAGGTGTGAGAGATTGACTATGGACGGGTTCAAGAGGGGTAGAGGTAGGCCAAAAAAATATTGGGGAGATGTGATTAGACGAGATATATAGCATCTATGACCAAAAGAACTCAAAACAGGTGATGTCCAAATATTACAATGTAAAATGTCAAATGGCATAAGAGTGCACGAAGTAAAAGAAATAAATGTCAATTTAACATGTTTACCAAGTGCACAAGAATGACACTTATTTAGAGTCTATGTTTGGTACAAGAAATAAATTTATTTTGTTTAAGAGAGGCCAAAACAGACTCTCCCGGATGTCCCAATCGTTCGTGCCATAAAGATGGTGCCAAGGCTGCAAAAGTAGATGAAAACTTGGGCTGTTGATTGGGTAAACTTATCGGATAGAGCTCCCCCTTGCTATCATATCTCATGAGAAGCTTCCCCGTTTGAAAGTCATGCACGGAAAATCCAAAAGGGTCAAACCGAACAGATACCCAATTATCAGTAGTAAACTTTCTAACAGAGATCAAGTTTTTGATTAATTTAGGAGCATGAAGGACATTTTTTAAAATTAGTAGTGGGTTTGGTGGTGACAATTTGCTAGAACCATACCCTTTTATTGGAATTGAATGGCCATTTCCGACAATTATACCATTATCATTGCTCAAATTAAAATAGGATGAGAGATTACCTTGGGAGGACGTCATATGGGACGTCGCTCCGGAGTCCATATACCAATTTGAATCCGGTGGATTGAGTCCGAGGGTGTGCATGGCAGACTCAATATCCGTGGGTTGGGCCACTGTTGAATGGGCCTCCTGCCACTGGGTTGGCGGAGGCCCAATGTTGCTGCCTACCGAGACTGAACCAGCTAAATGGGCCTGCTGGGTCATTCTATTATTCTACCCAGAATTGGAATAATAAATGTTGGGCTGGGACTGGCCAATGGGCCGCTGGGGTGGCCTGTCCTAATTTTCTGTTGGGACTGGGCTGGGCGGTCTAGTCCATGGCCACTGCCAGGCCCAGTTGCTCGCTTCCACCGCCGCCATTGCTCGCTAGTTATGCCGCGTCTTCGCCACATCGCCACCGGAGTTGGTGTTGCCGCTATTTCCGCCGCCACCGGAATTCTGATGGCCTTCACCTTTGTTATTTCCGCGATTTCCACCCTTATTCTTATTATTACGTCCTTTTTGTCCCTTATTTTGTTGAGAAGGATCAAAAAAATTACCATCATTTGAGGAAGTGATAATCATGGCGGAATTTGAAATAGTTGAAGCCGTTTTTGGAAAATCGGACTCTTCAAGCACAAGCATGGACTGTGCTTGATAAAATAGAAGTAGAGGATTACTTTGACGGATTAGTGTTCCCACGCCGCTATACGCATCGGTGAGACCGACAACCAATTGTAAGACTAACCGGTTATTAGTAACCGGTGAACCCACATTTCTCAATTGATCTGCCAACACTTTGAGGCGTTGACAATATGCAGAAACATTAGGGAAATCTGCCATGTCAATGGTTGAGAACTCCTGATCCAATGTAACAACGCGAGAGTTTTGGTTATCTTGAAAGATATCTCGCAAGCGTTCCCAGGCCGCCATGGCTGTTGAATCCGGTTCCATTATTGTATGCAACAAGTCAGTGGATATTGTTGCATAAATCCAACCAAGAACCGTGGCATCAAGTGTATCCCATAATTCTTTGTCCGCATCGGATGTTAATTCCTTCCCTTTTCCATCTTTTGGAGGAATTATATGATGAAGAACTTTGTGAGCACAACAACATATTTTGAATAATTCCGCCCAAGTTGCATAATGAACGGTTTCCATTTCTAGTTTGACGGAAACATGAGTTTTGATGTTTGAGACAACAAGGGTAGGATGAAAGGATGATTTTGATTCAGACATAATTGGTTGGGATCGAGGATGATCAGTAATGGAGTATCGAAAAATTAAGAAAAATGGAAGAAAATTTTCGGCCAAGGCTAGGCTTTTTGGGAGGAAGAAGGCCGAAAATTGGTAGAAAAAATATTTTGAATCTTTTCCTTAAACTTTTGATACCATGTAATAATTTGAAAATGTTTTCCTCAAATGTATTCTTCCATTAAGGGAATAATATATACACAATATACACATAAATGAGAGGAGGAAATCAAGCCTCTAATCTTCCTAATCAATAATCAATCGCTAATAATCTTCTTCCCAATTTACATATTCCTAATTATTATTTTATTATTTGCCATACATAAAATGATACTATCATTAATAATAATATTAATAATAATATTCTAACAATGAGCTTTCTATTCATTTGTCCTCACAAATTAACCCCATATTCATTCATTTGTTCCAACTTATACTTACAAAAAACATGACTTAATTAATAATTGCTAGGAGCAACGCTAAAAAAATGTTTTTATATAACTTTTTCTTTTTGTTACGAAAAGACCAATCTTGAGATTTGATAAAATAAATATAGCAGAATTCCTTTCTTTATGTTTCATATAAAGGCATCTAAGTGTGTTTAGAACCACACGATGAGAGAGGGGAATATTACAAGTCTTGAAAAATGTAAGGAAGTTAAATAAGTAGCTATTTTTTCGACCGTTTACGAAAGTGCTAGAAAAAGTGGGACGAAAGACAATGAAATAGAAGAGATAGAGACTTATGATTGGGATATTTTGAGTTTGAAAACGTTTGGGTATTGTCAATTCTTCTCGGAAATTACTTCGTGAAGCTTAATCCTAAGTTTGAGCTCATCTGAAGTTGAATTGATGCAGTTTGGTTAGAAAACGTTATGGTTGGTTAGAAGGGAAAATTTACGATCCAATACTTTTGGGTAATCTAGTTTACAAAATAACCAATTTATATATTTATAATTAAATATGCATATACTATACATAAACATGTATATTATAATTGATGGGCTTTAAAGACCGCCTAAGTAGTGGTCTTTAAAGATGAAGTGTGAATTGAGAAATGGAGAGAAATAAAATTGGAAGGAAATGAAATTTGAAAAATTATTTTTTCAACCCATATTGGTGGTAGAAAGTAACATTTGTGTGTTTATATGTAAAAACACATCTTCTAGCTAATAAAGAGCTGAGAAGAGGATCACCCCTCGCGCCGTCGTCGTCGCTCGACATTCATGTTAATACGGTAAATGAATCAGATAATGCTGAATTTTTTGAAAATATTTATTCGTATAAAAAGAAATGTGAGTCATCTAGCGAAAGATCTAAACGACCTCGGGAAGAGACGAATGAAGTTACGCCTAACGAGGAGAATCCGAGACGTAGCAAACGTCAAAGAACATCTACTTCATTTGGTCCTGATTTCTTGACATTCTTAGTGGAGAATGAGCCTCAAACTTTTAAGGAAGCGATGTCTTCCTCAGAGGCACAATATTTAAAAGAGACAATCAATAGTGAAATAGAATCCATTTTAAATAACTACACTTGGGAATTGGTTGATCTTCTTCCAGGAAAGAAACCTTTAGGTTCCAAATGGATTTTCAAAAGGAAAATGAAAGATGATGGCACTATTGACAAATATAAGACAAGACTTGTTGCCAAGGGATTCATATAACGAGAAGGTCTTGATTATTTTGATACTTACTCGCCGGTAACAAGAATTACATCAATTTGGGTGTTAATAGCGTTAGCCGCCGTGTACGGTCTTCAAATCCATCAAATGGATGTGAAAACAGTTTTCTTAAATGGAGATTTGAAGGAAGAAATCTACATAAATCAACCTGAAGGGTATGTAGTTCCTAGGAAAGAAAATAAGGTGTGTCGATTTGCTAAGTCACTTTATGGACTTAACAAGGTCCCAAACAATGACATGCAAAATTTGACCAAACAATGTTGGCAAACGGATTTAAGATTAATGAATATGATAAATGTATTTACATTAAGAACGTTTTAAATCACATAGTCATTGTTTACTTATATATTGATGATATGTTGATAATGAGCAAAGACATTGCTGACATAAATGCTACTAAGAGTATGCTTGCTAGCAAGTTTGATATGAAAGAATTAGGAGTTGCTGATTTGATTCTAGAAATAAAAATTCACAGGATTCCTCAAGGTCTAGCATTATCTCAATCTCATTATATTAAAATGATACTTGAAAAGTTCAAGTATTTGGAGTTCAAAGTTACAAAGACTCTGATACGTGAACCTTGCTCTTACAAAGAATCAAGGTCAAAGCAAGTCTCAATTGGACTATGCTCGAGTGTTGGGAAGTTTGATGTAAATCATGAATTGTACACGACCAAATATAACTTGTGCTATAAGTAAATTGAGTCGTTACACAAGTAATTCCGATCAAACTCATTGTATGTCAATGAAAAGAGTTTTGGGGTATTTACAATACACTCAAGACTATGATTTGCACTATAACAAATATCCCACGGTAATTGAAGGATATAGTGATCCAAATAGAATCACTGGATCATCTGAAGTTAAATTCACATGCAAATACATTTTCACCGTTGGAGGAGGAGCAGTGTCGTGAAAATCATCTAAACAGACATGCGTCGCTCGCTCTTCAATGAAGTCTGAATTTATAGCTTTGAATAAAGCTGGAGAAGAAGCAGAATGACTGCGGAATTTTTTGGAACATATTTTGTTTTGGCCTAAACCAGTGGCACCTATATGCATATACTGTGATAGTCAAGCCACAACAGAAAAGGGCTGGAAGCGTGATGTATAACGGAAAATCGCGTCACATACGATGAAGACATAATACTGTTAGATAATTACTCTCTAATGGAATTATCATGATTGACTATGTAAAGTCAAAGAATAATGTGTCGGATCAACTTACAAAAGGCCTAACTAGAGAGACGTTTGATAAATCATCAAAGAGAATGGTATTATGACCGAGAACAAATCATCATAATGGTAACTCCACCTAGCTGACTGGAGATCCCAAGATCTAAGTTCAAGGAGATCAAATAAAGTTATGAATGACAGTTCAACATTGTCGTTAAACTCAATCCATTCTCATAATAAGACAATGTTCAGAAACAAGGATAATGCGCTAAGGCTTTCTAATGATTTCTAAGTTTGACATGATATGATCAAATAATGTATCTATGGGTTACACATTTAGGAATCACCTATGTGAGTGTGAAGTGTAAGTCGCTTCAAGGAGAATTAGTGTAAGGCATTTCTCTACGCACTCATGAAACCAGACGGTGTTCATGGCTGAAACGAACACAACAATGAGAACCAAGAATGGTTACGGGTTAATTGTGTCACATATGTTGTCTAGGTATACATCAAGCTCGACGGTTCAAGGATATCACATCTACCGATTTATCAAGTATTTCTGATGTATGTTCACTACGAAAAGTTCAAAAGAAAACCTACTTACCCAGATGCGATTGATCCTTACTTATAAATCACATAATTTTTTCATGCATTATTTTCATAATATAGACATTTTCCATTTATGTGGGGGATTGTTGGACTTTAAAGACACCTAAGTAGTAGTATTTAAAGATGAAGTGTGAATTGGGAAATGGAGGGAAATAAATTTGGAGGAAAATAAAATTTGAAAAATTACTTTTTCAAGTGAGCTTTCTCCCACATTGGTGGTAGAAAGTAACATTTGTTTGTTTATATGTACAAGCATATCTTATAGCTAATAAAGAGTTGAGAAGAGGATCACCCCTCACACCATCGTCGTCGCTCGGCTTCGACTTCGGATTTGATCAAATGATCTGATTGATTGATAATTTTTTTGAACCAAATTTATCTTTCCATTCTCATTATTTAATTTCCTTTTTCCTAATATTAATTCGTGCGAAATTAAGTTCGAATCCAACTAATAGGTTATACATTTTCAGAGGCTTCGCCTCATTTTAAATACTGAAATCTCAAAAATTTGCACTCTAAAAAACAATCTTTTCTTCCCCTCTTCTGTGCATCATTTTCAAAGACAAAAACAGTAAGGTTCGTGTGATTACTATCGTTTGTTGAGTTCGCTGAAATTCTGTAATTTTCATTGCTGATATTACAGAATAGAATTTCGTTCTATCTTGGGAGGAATTAATCCAAACCTTGGGTAATTGTGAGGGATTAAATTTCTTAAGGAAACACAGTTTTTGTGGGCTCAAAATTGAACTTTTATTTAACGTTTTCTAATTTTACAGTAGATAGTTTGATTACAGAAATAGCAATAATAGTGAAAAGTTCTGTGGGTTCAATAACACCCTTGGTCACGAAGAAAGAATTTCCAAGTGAAAAGTTCATTCCTGGATTTGCAGCTAGCTGAGTGTTGTACTATAAAATGTTAGCTGAAATAAAAGACAACACAAAACTATGTCTCATCTTCAATGATCATTTAACAAGGCTTGAGTGACATGATCATCTTCAATAAAATAAGAAGTTAATAAAAATAGTAATTAAATCCGTTTATTTTTAAACGGGTAGAGGAGAAACTCGTAGACCAAGGCACTCAAAGGTTGTTGCCTAGGTGCACAGGAAGTCATTAACATGTTAGTCGTTGATAACTTGCATTATCATTTGTGATTGCAGGTACTTGATCAACTAGTTGGTTGATCCCATAATCAGGAATGCTTTCAAGGAAGAAAACATGTTGGCAGATCGTTTGCCCGAGCATGGATGGAGGTTGAAAGAAATAATCCCTTCATTATTTTTATTAATGAAATAATATATATACAATTTATAATTTTCATAACAGGAAAATCCTATTCATATTCTACTCCCAAAATCTTATTCTATTTGCACAATAATTATACAATTATGGTAAGTGTACAACTCTAATTTAATTACAACTAAACTACCTAAAACTGAGCCACGAATCTGTGATATACACGGTATGAATATACCGTGTATACCACGGAAATAGACAGCCCGTTACAGCCCATTATTTGTCATTCTGCCCGTGATATACATGGTGTATATTCTGTGTATATCATGGGTATTTATCACACCCCCGCAGTCATAGCGGACGGTCTTTGTACGCTGAGACTTGTCCCTAAAATCTTCAAAAAGCACCGATGGAAGGCCCTTGGTGAATATGTCTGCAATTTGATATCTGGAAGGGACATGTAGGACGCGTACTTGTCCACGAGCTACCTTTTCACGAACAAAATGGATATCTATCTCAATATGTTTAGTGCGTTGATGTTGAACCGGATTGCCAGAAATGTATATAGCACTAACATTATCACAATAAACCAAGGTAGCTTTGTGAACGGAAAAGTGAAGCTCTAAGAAGAGATTACGGAGCCAACATGATTCAGACACCACATTAGCCACCCCTCGATACTTGGCCTCTGCACTAGAGAGGGATAAAGTAGCTTGTTGTTTGGCAGACCATGAGACCAAGTTATCACCAAGGAACAAACAATACCCAGACGTAGAGCGTCTGGTGTCCGAACAGCCACCCCAATCAACATTTGTATACGAGAGCCGTCGACGATGGATATAAGTGTAAATCGTAGTCAAGTGTCCCCTGGATGTATCGAATAATGCGTTTGAGCGCATTCATGTGCTCAACCCTGGGATCATGCATAAACAAACACACCTGCTATACGACATACGTAATATCCGACCTCGTAAAAGTAAGATACTGAAGAGCCCCTGCAAGACTGCGATAGTGAGTCGGATCCTCGTAAGGTGAGCCAGCCGCAACACCCAGCTTGGGCTTAGTATCGACGGGAGTGAAAGTAGACTTGCACGAGGACATGCCGATACGCTCAATAATCTCAGTTGCATACTTTCATTGGGATAAGAACAACCCACCTGCATGACGAGTGACAACAATCCCCAAAAAGTAACTCAAGGGCCCCAAGTCTTTCATAGCAAACTCAGAACTGAGCATGGTCATGATAGACTGACGCAAACATCATTGAAGACA
Organism: Anisodus acutangulus; assembly: GCA_029783415.1. Classification (NCBI taxonomy): domain Eukaryota; kingdom Viridiplantae; phylum Streptophyta; class Magnoliopsida; order Solanales; family Solanaceae; genus Anisodus; species Anisodus acutangulus. The sequence goes on from CM056502.1 coordinate 42,347,299, forward strand.
GTCAAGATAATATCATCCACATATAATAAAATATAAGTCAGGGAAGAACCACGACGATATATGAATAATGAATTATCAGACCTGTTGTGCGAAAACTCAATAGACGAAACATAGTCTGCAAATCTCTTATACCAAGCTCGTGGGGCCTGCTTAAGCCCATACAACGACTTCTTCAACAAACAGACATGATAAGGATATTTGGGGTCTCGAAAACCCAAGGGCTGATGCATATAAACGGTCTCCTTGAGATCACCATGTAAGAATGCATTATTCACGTCTAACTGATGAATGAGACAAGCTTTGGAAAGAGTCAGACTGAGAACAGTGCGAATGGTAGCCGGTTTGACCACCGGACTAAACGTCTCACCACAATCCACGCCAACCTACTGAGTCTTACCATCACCTACAAGACGAGCCTTATACCTCTCAAACGAATCGTAAGAATTATCCTTATGAGTAAAAATCCACATAGACCGAATAATATTAACACCAGAAGGACTGGGTACCAACTCCCACGTCTTATTTGCAATAAGAGCATCATATTCGTCGGTCATAGCTAATTTCCAATTCAGGTCATTTAATGCGGACACGGGGTTACGAGGTAGAGGTGATTTAAGAACAGTAGAATTTAAATTAAAATGTCTTTTAGGTTTAAAAATACCCGTTGACTATGAGTGACCGATTTGTGACTCGGGGGAGAATTGTGTGGATTTTGGGAAATATCGGGACATGTGATGGGTGGCCAACAGTAACGGCTGTTGGCCCAACACCAGAATCGAATCGATGGCGTAACCGAGGCGTGGCTGAAATCGACCCAATCACCGGACTATGGGCGATCAGTAGGCCCATCGGGCAGTGGGCCCACTGGTGGATTTTGGGTACGGGAAAGGTCCGATAAATGATGGATGATATATGGGTAGACATCGTCATTTGCAAAATTATACGAACTAGGCACGGGACTACTCACTTTAGCAAACGGAAATTGGGATTCATAAAAAATGACATAGCGACTAATGATGATTTTATTAGATGATAAATCAAAATATTGTAACCACGATGATTAGACGGATAACCCAAAAACACACAAGGGGTAGACCGGGCCTGAAGTTTGTTAATTGTGGTGGACGGAAATAGGGGATAACATAAGCACCCAAAGACCCTAAGATGTGAATACGAATGAGTCTTATTATATAATATTTGAAGGGGGGAAGAATATGCCAAGCCTTTGGTAGGAAGAATGTTAAGGAGATAAGTAGCCATTTGTAGAGCATGATGCCAAAAGAAAGGAGGTGCGGAAGAATGGACTAATAAAGTTCGGACAATATTATTAATGGTACGAATTTTGTGTTCGACTTTCTCATTTTGAGAGGACATATGAGGACAAGAGAAATGAAAATTGATACCATTAGTACCACAAAAATCCCGAAATAACCCATTATCATATTCTTTTCCATTATCACATTGAATATTCTTAATTTTCCATTTGAATTGGGTACGGATGAAAACTCTAAATTTTAAAAAGGTGGAAAAAAGTGAGATTTTTTCGCTAACGGAAAAGTCCATAAAAAATTAGAATAATCATCCAAAAAAAATAACATAATAACGATGACCCAAAGAACTGATAACAGGAGATGTCCATAAATCGCTATGAATAATATCAAATGACATTAAAGTAGGAGAATTAGAGTCCACAAACGGCAATCTAACAATTTTTCCTAAAGAACAAGATTGACAAATCGGAGTACTACGCGTACCCTTACAAGAAAAAAATATTTTTATCTAAGGAAGATAAAATTGACGACCCCGGATGACCTAGACGTGCATGCCACAAGGAAGGAGCAAGAGCTGCAAAAGTAGATGGCAAAGCTTGACTCGAGAGACCGGATGTGGGCGTGATATAATAAAGATCTTCCCTACTATCACATCTCATGAGAGGAATTCCCGTCTTGAAATCCTTCACAGAAAACCCAAAAGGATAAAAAATAATAGAAACTGAATTATCAGTGGTGAATTTACGGACAAACACCAATTTTTTAATCAATTTAGGAGCATGCATGGTATTTTTCAAGACAAGAGGTGGTTGAGGTGGGGGGGGGGGACAGTTTTATGACCGTAACCGCGAATTGGAATTAAATTTTCATTACCAATAATTATGCCACGATTGTTGCTCAAATTGGAATAAGACGAGAGAGTACCTTGGTTGGACGTCGTGTGAGTAGTGGCTCTGGTGTCCATGTACCAATTTGGGTCCGAGGGATTTAATCCAAGTGTGTGCATCGTAACTTTAATGTCGGTGGGCCCGCAGCATGATGGGCCTATGGAGGCCGAGGCCTAAGCATACTTGCTTGCTTCCCCGGCCCAGAATTGTTGCGGAAACCATTAGGCCAGGTTGTATTGGGCCGAAATGAAGGTTGGGCAGCCCACTGTCCAGGCGCTGGAAACGAAGGCGGATAGGGGCTGTTGGCCCACTGCCCATTGGCCCAGGCCCACTGCCAAGGGGCCCATGGCTGGGCCCAGTGGGACAGTGGCCTACTGTTACCGGTACAGGGCCCACTGTTATTATTCTGGCCACCACCCCCACTGCAGGAACCATTGCGTTTGCCCCCGCGATTTTTGCCATTATTTTTTCAACTATTTTTGCCGCCCCCTTGAGAACGGTTTTGGCCCAAATTATCACCAAAATTTTGATAATTAGGGGAGGATGTCATCATGACCACGGAACTTGCACTCGTATCCGCCTTTTTGGCCAAGCCGACTTCTTCCAAAGTAAGCATGGACCGGGCTTGATAGAACTTCGGGAGAGGATTACTTTGACGAAGGAGAGTTCCAACGCCGCTATAGGCCTCGGATAGGCCAGCAACCATCTGGAGAACAAGACGGTCTTCGCTAACAGGCGCACCAACGTTGCGGAGTTGGTCCGCCAATTCTTTCAACCTTTTGCAGTAAGCTGAAACGTTCAGGAAGTCTTCCATGTTGACGTGGGAGAATTCCTGCTCAAGGGTAACAACTTTGGAATTTTGATTATCTTGGAATATGTCACGCAGCCTATCCCAAGCAGCCATCGCCGTGGTGTCTGGCTCAATAATTGTCTGCAACAGGTCGATAGAGATAGTGGAGTAAATCCACTGAAGGACGTTGGCATCAAGAGTCGTCCATAACTTAGGATCATCCTAGCGTTTAGGCACCTCCGTATCCTCAGGAGCCGCGGGGATTATGTGATGGATGACTTGATGCGAGCGTGCATGACTTTTGAACAGTTCGGCCCACGTCGCGTATTGTACGTTTTCTATTTCAAGAATAAGAGGGATGTGATTCTTGATGTTAGAAACAACAAGGGCACGGTGAAACATGTTCTTTGAATTAGACATAACGAAAGAATAAGAGGTTATTGGGGGATTTGGAAGAGAGAATTTGGGATCGGAAATTGCACAAAAAACGAGGGGAGGAGCTCGGAACCGAAAGAAAATTTAGAGAGAAAAATTTTCAACCTAGACTTCTGATACATGAAAGAAATAATCCCTTCATTATTTTCATTAATGAAAGAGTATATATACAATTTACAATTTCCATAATAGGAAAATTCTATTCCTATTCTACTCCCAAAACCTTATTCTATTTGTACAATAATTATACAGTTATAGTAAGTGTACAACTCTAATTTAATTACAACTAAACTACCTAAAATTCAGCCACTAATCCGTGATATACACGGTGTGAATATACCATGTATACCACGGAAATAGACAGCCCGTTACAGCCCATTATTTGTCATTCTGTCCGTGATATACACGTGTATATCACGGGTATTTATCAGAAGTAAAATCATGGTTTTTGACAGTTTCCTCTTGTTCCGGCGGTATCTGTTTGAATCAGACGAAATAGGAACCGTCTTTTTGTAATGCCCAAGTAGTGGGTGAAAGTTTTTGTTCTGTTCATGCTGATTATGATTTCTCAGACTGTACAACTGTGTGGCTCAGTGGCTGGCGCGATGGAATCATCCCTGCCATTTTGATAGTTGGTATCTTCAAAATTGTTATTCAGCCCTGCCATTTTCCAGTTCCTGATTATTCAGGAGCTCTGCGAGTACACACTCGATTATCGTGTTTGTAGTATCAGTCCTACTAATTAATAATGTCCTGTTACAAAACCATAGCTGAAGTTTAGAAGAAACAATTCAATACCAGTTACACAGGAACTTGAAAACAGTGTTTGGTTAAACTGGACAGATTTTTGATTTTTTTTTTTGAAGATGAGTTTCAAATTTTACATGAATTTTGTTCACTCACAAAACACCTACTATTTTTTTCAAGTTAAATGATTATCCAAACACAACTTCAACTTTAAAATGTATCTTTTTTCAATTTTCTTTTTTTACGTATCACATTTTTTTTTATGTCAAATGCCTACTAAGAAACATAACATCAAGAATAATTTTTTTCTTCTAATACCTTCAACTCTTGATACTCAATTCATCTAAGATACAGTATAAGTGTAATTAGGGGTGTACATGAGCCGGTTCCATTTGTGTTTTCTCAAATCCACATCAACTTTATCGGTTTGTTCGATTCGGTTTTGTTGGGGGATAATTAAGACAGAAAATGATTGTTAAGGTGCACGCCCAATAAAAGGTATCAAATTTAGAGGGATCTCGAATTATTAAGCCAAAAAATAAGGCTTGATAGAATAAAAAACTATCCAACTTTTACTAGGGAAAAAGGAAAAAATAATTAGTAAGAAAAGAAAATAAAAAATGAAGAGAAAAAGGGATCTTGTATGGTGCGTCAGGTTAAAATATATTTAAATACGGGTCGTTTCTGTAACTGATTTGGAGGTGAATTATGCCAACATTAGATCTTGCATAAATTTGATGGCTGATTAGAAGATAAATTATTCATGTATAAAGTTAATACGGTGTTTAGTTTGCAATTTAATAGGTGTTTGGCTATAGAACCCAACTCGAATTCTTATGGAGGATCCATATGTTGGATTTAGTTGTAAGATAGATGATGAGTCTATCTCCTTTACTATAGTTCGTTACGCAATACCTATAGCACTAAGTCAGAGTTCTAGTTTAACAATTGAAAGTTTCTCTTCAGAGACTAATATGTGGACTGCTAATAAAATAATTGTTGATGCTAATGGAATATGTGGACTGCTAATAAAATAATTGTTGATGCTAATGGAATATGTTCCCCGCCTTTTATTGATTATTGTGTATAATATATATAATATTACATAATTATTTACATGGCTACAAATTAGGTAACTAATCTTCCTAATTACAATCGGAATATAATTTTACCTAATATAAAAGATATACTACGGGAATATTCATGTAATATTCTATCACACCCCCGCTGTCGAAGCGGGAGGTTCTCGTACGTTGAGACTGGCTCGAAATCATCAAAGAGTATGCACGAAAGTCCTTTCGTAAATATATCAGCAATCTGGTACCGGGAAGGAACATGAAGGACACGAACTTGTCCACGTACAAAGTGAATGTCCATTTCAATGTGTTTAGTGCACTGATGTTGAACGAGATTGCCGAAGAGATATACCGCACTGACATTATCACAGTAGACCAATGTAGCCTTGCGGATTGGGCTGTGGAGTTCAAGCAAAAGGTTGCGTATCCAACAAGACTCAGAAACAACATTCGCTACTCCTCTGTACTCGGCTTCGGCACTGGATCGAGACAGAGTATGTTGTCTTTTAGAAGACTAAGACAACAAGTTATCTCCGAGGAACACACAGTAACCTGATGTGGATCGACGAGTGTCCGGACATCCGCCCTAGTCAGCGTCAGAATAAGAGGTGAGACCAGAGAGTGTGGACTTGTACATGTGTAGGCCGAAGTGAAGAGTACCTTGTACATAGCGCAAAATATGTTTAAGTGCATTCATATGTTCATCCGTCGGGCTGTGCATATATAAACATATTATTGCACGGCATATGATAAATATGGTCTCGTGAAAGTGAGATACTGTAATGCTCATGCTAAAATGCGATAGTGACTCGGGTCGGCATACAGAAAACCCGAAGAGGCACTGAGTTTGGAATTAGTGTCCACCGGTGTGTAGGCCGGTTTGCAAGACGTTATGTCTGCTCGGTGAAGGATCTCTTCGGCATGCTTCCTTTGACAAAGAAATAAGCCACCTTCATGTCTCGTAACAACAATGCCAAAAAAATAGCTTAGGGGCCCCAAATCCTTCATGGCAAACTCAGAGGCAAGGAGTGACATAATGGATCGGCGAAGTGCATCAGAAGATGTAGTGAGGATGATATCATCAACATATAATAGGATGCATGCCATGTCATTACCCTTGCTATAGATGAACAATGAATGATCAGATTTGTTATGTGAAAAACCGATAGAGGATACAAAATCAGCAAACCGTTGGTACCATGCACGAGGAGCCTGTTTCAGTCCATAAAGTGATTTATTCAAATGACACACATAATCTGGATGAACCGGATCTCTGAATCCCATAGGCTGATGCATATACACTGTTTCATTAAGGTCCCCATGCAAGAAAACATTTTTGACCAAGCTAATGAATAGGCCAAGATTTGGACAAAGCAATACTGAGAACGGTCTGAATAGTCGCCGGTTTCACCATCGGATTGAATGTTTCATCACAATCCACTCCCACCTATTGAGACCTGCCATCACCTACAAGACGAGTCTTGTGCCTCTTAAAAGAACCATAAGATTTTTTTTATGTCAAAAATTTCACATAGAACGGATAATATTAGCATCAGGAGAACGGGATACTAGATTCCATGTCTTATTTTCAATAATAGCATTATATTTGTCAATCATTGCATTTTTCCAATTAGGATCGGATAAGGCATTTTTTGAGTTGCGAGGAAAAGGTGAAGGGGCAACCAAATTGGACAAGTTAAATAGCCGTTTGGGTTTGGAAATGTCGTGCATAGCATGTGTTTTCATTGTCCGTCGGGGTACCGCGGGGGGTTGTACGGGATCGGGAAAGGGGGGCCGAGATATGGCAGCGGGATCGGGAATAGGACCGGGAGTGAGGAAGTGCGGCCGAGGCGAGGTAGTGGTGTCGGGAAGAGGGGCACTGGCCAAGGGGCAGTAGCCGAATAGGAAGGCCGAGAAAGGCTGTTCCGAGGCTCCTATTGAGGGCTGAGTGGGATGCCTGAATCAGGACGAAGGTGATTGGGTCGATTGTCGGTGATGGTAATGACTGATTTTTCAAGTGATGAATTAGAAGGGGATTTAGGCCATCGCTTAAGAAGTCATAGGAATTTGGAGGTGGAGAATTGAGTTTGGCAAAAGGGAATTGAGACTCATCGAATATGACATGCGTAGAGACGATTATTTTTTGGCTTGACAAGTCGTAACAATGGTAACCTCGATGATTGAGGGAGGGGTAACCAAGAAAGACACACGAGGATGGACGAGGTTACATCTTGTTGATTTGAGTGGAGGGATAGAGGGGGTAGCATAGAGATCCAAAAGTTCGTAAATGCTTATAAGAAGGATCCCAAAGATAGAGAACTTGTATGAGAGACTTGTTTGGGAGAATGTTCAAGAGATATGTTGCCATTGAGAGAGCGTAATGTAAAAAATATGGGGGGATAGATGCGTGGGCAAGGAGGGAACGAATTAAGTTGTTTATGGTTCTAATTTTTTGTTCGACTTTCCCATTTTGTGGAGAGGTGTGTGGAGAGGAAAAACAAAAAACAAGGTCGTGTTTGACGCATAACAATTTGAATTGTTGATTATCGAATTCCCTCCCATTGTCACATTGAAAACATTTGATATTCTTTTCAAATTGTGTCTTTATTAAAGCACTAAAGGAAGAAAAAATAGAATAAACATGAGACTTATTACCAATGGAAAAAGTCCACAGAAAGTTGGAATAATCATTCAAAAATAACACATAATATCTATTCCCGACCATGCTTAAAATATAAGAAGTCCATATATCACTGTGTATGATATCAAATGGTATTAAAGGGTATTTCGGTCCGAACTTATTTTTGGAGGGTTTAAATATCTAAAAACACGATTTTAAAGGGATCTTTGGACGACATCATCTTTGGAGACGGTTTAGAGTTTCAAGGAAGACTTTGCTACTTTTTACGATTGATTCAATACGAAAGTTTGAATCGTGAGTGGATTGTAATGACTTCTAGAATTCTTTCTTCTCTTATTATGTTTACTTTTACTATTATGGAGTAGTTTTATTTTGACAGATATGGTGTTTTAAGACTCATTTATGGATTGATTTTGTTTTTTTGCTAAAATTCTCGTTTGGAGTTTTGTTTTAGTTAATCGAAAGAGAACTATTTTATTGAATGTGTATGTGTGTTGAATTTCAATTCTTTTGAGTAATCGTAAGAGCTTTCTTGAATTGTTATTTAACAAAGAAAGAAATATATTCGAGAGAAGTTTTCCTTCTATTAAATTCAATTGAAAAGTCTGCATATGTTCTTTAGTTTCAAATTGGTTTATTCTTCATAATATCTAGGTTATTCGAAAGAAGAGTTAGAATATTATAGGTAGATTAATTACTCGTTGAAATTGAAAGAGTCAACTAACATTCGAAAGAAGAACCTTGAATGGTAGAAATCCTGAGTGTTTCGTTAGCACCTATCCTGTCATGTGTCATAATTTCTCGTATCAATAGTAATCCTTGATTAATTTCTGTGTTTTAATTATTAATCAAATTTACTAGTAAAATTTGTTACTCGTGATTGTTATCACAACCTTCTAAATATTTGATTTCCTGAATAATACTGAGCAAGATATTGTTTGAACTAATAATCACACCAATTCCAGTGGAGACGATCTTAAATTATACTATTTTTTACTAGCGAAGCGCTTAATTTATACTGTGTTTTGCGTTCGTCACTTATCTCTTTCTTTTTTCGTTAGTTAAAAGTTTGAAGTCTTTTAATTATATCAGGCATCTATTTTGTCCAGTTAAGCGTATCATGGTTTCGATTCTTTGGTATGAACTTTTTAATCTAGCCATAACACGTCAAAAGGTTGTAAACTTGGCCAATTTTATTAGGTGTACTGTTAAACTATTGATGATCTTAATTACGTTGGTGGATTGGAACTTTTGATAACTTAGACTGATGAATGTGAGGTCCCATTTCTTGTGTAAATAATAAAGACATCCCTTACCAACTAAGTACATACCAAAAGCACAATTTTGCCAATAAAAGATATGATCAAAAATCAATTTTGATTTTTCTCAAAGTTCTAATCCAATGAGGTTCTTTTTGTGCTAATGTACAGGAGGACTCCGTGTATCTTATTTCTTTCCCATACAAAAATTGTACACAATTTTTTTTACCTAATATGATTCCTCGTTCAGTTCTTTTGAATTCATTGAATTCTTTTAGTGCTCGAAAATAGGACCATTTACTGGAAGAAGATATTCAAACTAACATTGTTAGTTTAGCGAGACATTTGTTGGCTTATTATTAAATAATTGAAGTGCAAATGTGAAATATGATAAAAATTGTATTGGGATTCTTATGGTATAGTGGGAAAAGATTTGCATGAAATTGTTTTGTGACTGAAAGTGATATACACAGTCAAACCGTGTATATAGGCCGATTTTGTATATTAATTATCATAGTTGAAGAATTTTTGTAAAATTATATTATGGTATTAGTCATGTAGTAGGAAAAGCTATTAGACTTGTATTAGGAAAATGTAGATTTAATTTCCTTAATTATTTTTGTATATCATGTATATATATACCTTTTCATTAATGAAAATGAGAGATTATTCTCTTTCATGGTATCAGAAGTCTAGGGCAAATATATATTCTCCCAAAAACACCTTCCGCCGCCCTCTTACTTCTCGGAATCCGAGATTCCGGCCACCGGCCGACACCAATTCTCTCCCAATTTTTCTTCCAAATCCCTAATTCTCCTCTTGTTCTTTTATCATGTCTACCTCAAAGAACACATTTCATCCTGTCCTTGCAGTCTCCAACATCAAGAACCACATCCCTATCGTTCTTGAGATGGAAAACGTCAAATACGTGACGTGGACAAAATTATTTAAAGTTCACACATGCTCTCATCGAGTCCTTCATCACATCCTCCTCTCGGAAACAGACAAGGAGAAGGTGCCTACCACCGATGATGACAATGAGTTATGGGTAACTCTTGATGCTACGGTACTCCAGTGGATTTATTCCACTATTTCTACGGATCTCTTGAAAACTATTATTGAATCCGACGCTACGGCAATGGACACTTGGGATAGGTTGCGTGAAATATTCCAAGATAACAAAAATTCCCATGTCGTGACACTTGAGCAGAAATTCTCTCACATCAACATAGAGAATTTTCCGAATGTCTCAGCCTATTGTAAAAGGCTCAAGGAATTGGCGGATCAACTAAAAATCGTTGGTGCGCCCGTCACGAATGATTGTCTTGATCTTCAAATGGTCGCAGGCCTATCTGAGGCTTATAATGGTGTTGAGACACTTCTTCGTCAAAGTAATCCTCTCCCGACGTTCTACCAAGCACGTTCCATGCTCACATTAGAAGAAACCGGCTTGGCTAAAAAGGCAGCTACTGGCGCCAATTCCATCATGATGGTGGCCACATCTGATGACACTCACTCCTCCTCGGACAATTCTAACCAATACTGTAATAATGATGGCGGAAAAAACTCTCAAAATCGGAAAAATGGCGACAAAAACTATGGCGGCGGCAACGGCGATGGCGGCAATGATGGAGGACGTGGTGGCAGTGGCCAGTCGGCTGGGCTGCAACACCATTGGCCGATCTTGGGCGATCTGATGGCGCAGAGTGGGCGGTGGGCGATGGCCCAATTTCAGCGGCGATACCTAGCGAATTGGGCGGCGATTCGAGAATAAGCGACTTGTTGGGCCTTGGCCGGCCAGGCGCCGGCTAACTGCGGGACCACTAGCAGTCCCGACACCTACGGATATCGAGTCTGTGATGCATACGCTTGAATTAAATCCCCCGGACGCAAATTGGTACATGGACACCGGTGCCCTCATATGACGTCTGCGTCAAGTAATCTCTCGTCTTATTTCAATTTGAGCAAAATTCGTGGCATAATTATTGGTAATGGTAACTCAATTCCAATTCGTGGTTATGGTCACACAAATTTATCTCCCCCACATCCACCTCTAGTCTTGAAAAATGTCTTTCATGCCCCTCAATTAAAAATTTGGTGTCTGTCCGAAAATTCACAACTGATAATTGGGTGTCTGTTAACTTTGACTCTTTTGGATTTTCTCTGAAGGATTTCACGACGGGGATACCTCTAATGAGATGTACTAGTCAGGGAGAACTTTATCCAATCACCACCACTTCCTCGAGTCAAGCCACTACATCAACGTTTGCCGCTCTAGCCCTTTCCTTATGACATGCTCGATTGGGTCATCCGGGGGAGTCTGTTATTTCCTCTCTTAAAAATAATAATTTTATTGATTGTAATAGTACGCGTAGTACTAATATTTGTCTTTCTTGTCCCCTAGGGAAACATGTTAGATTACCTTTTGTAGCATCTACTTCTAGTACTTTGATGTCTTTTGATATTATTCATAGTGTTTTGTGGACATCTCCAGTTTTGATCTCGTTGGGCCATCGTTATTATGTGTTATTATTGGATGATTACTCTAATTTTTTGTGGACTTTTCCGTTATCTAAAAAGTCTCAAGTTTTTTCAACATTCTTAACCGTTCGAGCATTCATCTGTGCCCAATTTGAACGGAAAATTAAAAACATTTAGTGTGATAATGAAAGAGAATTTGATTATGGATCTTTTCGGGAATTTTGTAACAAAAATGACATCTCTTTTCGGTTTTCTTGTCCTCATACGTCCTCACAAAATGGGAAAGCCGAAAGAAAAATTCGTACCATTAATAATATTATTCGAACTTTACTAGCCCATGCTTCCGTACTCCCTTCTTTTTGGCATCATGCATTACAAATGGATCCTTACCTTCTTAACATACTTCCTAACAAAGGGTTAGCATAGGAATCTCCTCTAGAAACTCTTTATTTTAAAGATCCTACGTATTCTCATCTTAGGGTGGGTGTTTGTGATATCCTCTCTTCCCGTCCACTACAATTAACAAACTTCAAGCTCGTTCTACCGCTTGTGTGTTTTGGGTTATCCATCTAATCATCGTGATTATAAATATTTTAATTTATCTTTTAATAAAATCATAATTAGTCGTCATGTTATTTTTTATGAAACCCAATTTCTGTTTGCTAAATTGTATAGTTCCGTATCTAATTCTTATAATTTTTTGGATGATAGGCTCTCACCGTACGTGGTCCATCATTTAATTGGGCCATCGTCTCAGGATCTGGACCAGCAACCACCGGCTGGCCCAGTCCCCATGTCCCGTGTCTAGTCCCAGCCAGCAGGCCCACTGCCTGCTGGCCCAAATTCACCCAGCCCAATAATTTCTACACCTATTCCCAGACCAGTCGCTCGCCAGTCCCGAGAAGCCGCATCTCAATCCAGTTCTATTCCGAGTCAAGGGCCCGTTACTCGTAGCCAACTGAGTATTTTTAGACCAAAAAGATATTTTAATGTTGGCTACGTAATCTTCTATTAGAGCTTCACTTTCCTATTCAGAAAACTACTTTGGTCTACTGTGATAATGCTAGTGCAGTCTATCTCTTTAGGAACCCGGTCCAACATCAGCGTAGTAAACATATCGAGATGGATATTCACTTTGTTCGCGAAAAGGTAGCTCGTGGACAAGTACATGTATTGCATGTCCCTTTACGGTACCAAATTGCTGACATCTTTACTAAGGGTCTTTCTTTGGTTCTGTTTGAAGATTTTAGGGACAGTCTCAGCGTACGACAACCGCCCGCTATGATTGCGGGGGTGTGAAAGACAGTGATATACACGGTCAATCAGTGTATATCATATAGGCCGATTTTGTATATTAATTACTATAGTTGTAAAATTCTTGTACAAATATAATTATGGTATTAGTCTTGTAGTAGAAAAAGTTATTAGACTTGTATTAGGAAAAAATGTAGATTTAGTTTCCTTAATTAGTTTTATATATCATGTATATATCTTTTTATTAATGAAAAGAAGTAGAGAATTATTCTCTTTCAGTGACAACAAGGCATGGCGTGGAAATGGAATCGTTGTGCAATAAGTTCAATGATTTTGGGAAATAAAATGATACATCCATCATGGTTTGGACCCCATGGAATGCAATCCAATAGATCATGTTCTTTAGGTACCATCACCCTAAATGTTCCAACTTCTTCTATTGTACTTAATACACACACATAGTGGCGAGTTAGAAGTTCATGGAATTAGTCACTTTTTGCTTCTCAAAATTCAAAGTACATGTATTTTGATTATTATTTTAAAATATATTTTATTATTATATTGATATGAGAAGAAATACAACTTATAATATTTTTCATATAGTTCTCAAATATTTAAATATTAATTTTAAAATATTAAATTAACCTAATCTAATTTAATTTGAAAATTAATCAAATTAACTCTCGAAAAGCGAAATATGTTAAGTATTTTGGGACGAATAGTGGGATCTGTAAATGTAACCTAGAAATGAGTAGTTGAGAAACAAATAAACTCAACAACATATTTATAATTAGAGGTTTGAATTTGAGCTTTGAAAATGAAAAAAGATCTTGATAAAGAATATTTTCCTCTTTAATAAACTTTACTCCACATATATACGAATTAGTCGAAACTCCAACGCTTCTATTGCACACTAAAAATAAAATTGATCGTTTGAGTTGTGAGTCTATGATCAAGCAGTGAGAAACGAGAGATGAAAAAGAAAAGTATTATATTTTGAGCTTTTATATTTAGTCCAAAATAAATAATATTTTACATAATTTAAAAAGTTTTAATTTTTTTCAAATTTATTCTTATTTAAATAAGTAGACTTTTACATAACCAAAAAACTATTTAGTATGGATTATTTAACTCTTACTTTCTAGGGGTGAGTGAATTTATTAAGCAGTATGCTTAATCCATAATTTCAATAGTATAACAAGTTTGATAATATAATTGAACTAGTTAAATTTAAATCTGAATCTGCTATGGACAAAGATGAGATAAGTAGTAGGTAGTACTAACTGATATAAAGTTTATAAACTGTGCCTTTTGTGCCCACTTAAGTAAAGAAAATGAAAGGTGATTTATATCTGCTTTTAATGCTTCATCTTCTCTCTGTCTTTTATCTTCTTTTCATTTTCGTTCTTTCTCTATCATACTCCCTCAACACTAAATAATACCAAAAAATCCAAATCAAGATTCAACAGAGATTCACAAATTGTCTCCCTCTTCTCTTTCAAGAAAACCAGTTCAAGAAAAAATGTCATCATCCAGTTTAAATCATCAAGCAAACAATGGGCTCCCAATATGCCTTGCAGGGATCATGCGTCCTCTTCCTCTCTCCAAAGAGTACTTTTCTTCTTCCCTCCAACCCCTAACCCCCCCCCCCCGCCCCTCTTCACTCCCTTCTTTTGTTGTATAGACAGATTTATGATTAGAATTTTACGAGTTCTGAATTAATAGGATAGTGATCTCAAATGTTAGTAATGGTGTTTTAATTTTGGTTTTGTACGTATTTAGTAGATTTTTTTAACACGTAACATGGTTTGGGCCAAAATTATTGTGTTATGTAGTTGTGTCGAGCCCGTAACTTGAAGCCTACATCTGCTCCCCTCTTCTCGCACGCATACACGTTAAATATGTGATAACTTATTAGCACAGAAGCAGATCATGAATTTCTAAAACATGAGTGCACACCTAAAGAAAGAGAAGAAATAGCGTGCTCACTGAGAATTAATCCCTATTCTTTTGAGTAAATAACTCAATATTCAACGTCTTTGGAGTATGGGCTCATTAGATAATATTAGATCAATTTTAAAGCATAAAGGTAGCTCGGCGCACTAAGCTCTTGATATGCTCGGGGTCCGGTGAATGGTCGGACCACAGGGATTAATTTTAAAGAATATGTACATAAAATACCTTATTTGACGGAGAGATCATGAGTTCACGTGCACCTTAATTTACTTAATAAAATTGCCCCTACTTATAAGTAAAAGTGTTTTTTCGTAGTTCGGTGGCTAAGACCCAGATAAACTTTTTGCTCCTTAAGAAGGTTGATAATGATCTTTGTAAAGACTGCAAGGTTATTCCGAGTGAGTATCTTACAACCCGACATAAGCTTTTGGTGATGAATTTGGAGATCAAGATGTAGAAGAAGATGAGGGTTGTGGATGACAGACTAAGAATCAAATGGGGGAGAGGTTGATGGCCAGGGGGCATGGGGGAGTAGTGGGGATGTGACCGATATGTGGGATAGGACGACCAGTCGCATTCGAGAGGTAGATAGAGAAGTGCTAGGGGTATCGCGGGGTAGCCGTGGTGGGTATCGAGGGGACTGGTGGTGAAATGGTAAAGTTCAAGAGAATGTGGAGGCAAAGAAAGTGGTGTATGCGAAATTGGTAGAAAGCAAGGATGATGTGGAGAAGTGGACATATAGGGAGTTATATAAGATGACAAGGAAGGAGGCAAAACTAGCGTTATGGCGGCGAAAACAATGGCTTTTGAACGCATGTATGTGGAATTAGAGGGAAAATGCGGGGATAAGAAGTTATAAAGACTAGCCAAAGCAAGGGGGAGGAGGACCCATGACTTGGATCACGTGAGGTGCATCAAGGACAAGGACGACAAAGTACTGGTGGAGGACGCGCTTATTAGACGGAGGTGGCAATCTTACTTCCATAAACTCTTGAACGAAGAAGGAGATAAAGACATTGTGCTAGGAGATCTGGAGCAATCTAGAAGGTACCGGGATTTTGGATATTGTAGAAGTGTTAAGGTTAAGGAGGTTAAGGATGTTGTTCGCAAGATGCGCAGGGGACGAGCGACCGAGCCTGATGAGATCCCAGTTGAATTTTGGAAGAGCGCAGGCAGGGCAAGTTTGGAGTGGCTGATGAGTTGTTTAAAGTCATTTTTAAGACAGTAAGAATGTCTGAAGAATGGAGGTGGAGTATAATGATTCCTTTCTACAAGAACAAATGTGATATCCAGAGTTGCAACAACTATAGGGGTATCAAACTGCTAAGCCACACTATGAAAGTTTGGTTAAGAGTCGTGGATATGAGGGTGAGAAGAGACGTGTCTATTTCTGAGAACCAGTTTGGATTCATGTCGGGGCATTCGACTACAGAAGCCATTCATCTTATTAGGAGGTTGGTGAAGCAGTATAGGGAGAGGAAGAGGGACTTACATATGGTTTTCATCGACCTCTAGAAGGCATACGACAAAGTCCCTAGGGATGTTCTATGGAGATGTTTGGAGGTTAGATGTGTACATGTGGCGTACACTAGGGCGATTAAGGATATATATGATGGAGCTAAGACTAGGGTATGGAGTAGGAGGAGACTCGGAGCACTTTCCAGTGATGATGAGGTTGCACCAAGTATCAACTTTTAGCTCATTCTTTTTTGCCTTGGTGATGGATGGACAGACGCGACAAATTCAAGGGGAGGTGACATGGTGTATGTTATTCGCAGATGACATACTCCTGATTGAGGAGACTCGCAGCGGAGTGAACGCTAAGCTGGAGGTTTGGAGACAGACTCTGGGGTCTAAAGGGTTCAGGCTGAGTAGGACCAAGATAATGTACTTGGAGTGCAAATTTAGTAACGGGAGCGACCATGATACAGGCATGAAGGTGAGACTTGGTACTCAGGTCATTCCAAAGAAAGGAAGTTTCAAGTATCTCGGGTCTATTATCTAAGGGAATTGAGAGATTGATGACGATGTCACACATCATATTGGTGCAGGGTGGATGAAATGAAGGCTCACATCTGGAGTCTTATGCGATAAAAAGGTACCACAAAAACTTAAAGGCAAGTTCTATAGGGTGGTGGTTAGACCGACTATGTTGTATAGGGTGGAGTGTTGGCCAGTCAAGGTTTCAAACATCCAAAAGATGAAAGTTGCGGAGATGAGGATGCTGAGATGGATGTGTGGACATACAAGAAGGGAAAAAATTAGAAATAATGATATCCGAGATAGAGTGGGAGTGGCCTCGGTGGAGGATAAGATGCGGGAAGCGAGGTTGAGATGGTTCGGGCATGTGCAGAGGAGAGGCATAAATGCCCCAGTGCGGAGGTATGAGAGGTTGGCTATGGACGGGTTCATAAGGGTTAGTGGTAGGCCGAAGAAGTATTGGGGAGGGGTGATTAGACGGGATATGGCGCAGGTGCAACTTACTGAGGACATGACCTTAGATAGGGGATTGTGGAGGACACAGATTAGGGTAGAAGGTTAGTAGGTAGTTGAGCGTAGTCCTACTTACGCTTACATACTGGTAGTTGTACGGTTATTATTGTAGCCCTGTCTAGCCTATCATACTAGTAGGCGCAGTATTGATTTATAGTTCTCTGTCCTTTGATTTCTGCGGCTGTATGTTCTTTCATGTACTTTGTTTATCTTATTTACGTGCATTAATTACTGCTTATTTTTTCAAGAATGCTTTATCATGGTATGTTCGCTTGTGTTACTCTCATTTTCATACTGCTTTAAATTTCTTGTTCGGGTCTGACCGTTTCTCATGCTTTCGCTTATGCTTATGCTTTTCTTGAACCGAGGGTTTTTCGGAAACAACCTCTCTACTTACCAAGGTAAATGTAAGGTTTGCGTACACTCTATCCTCCCAGACCTTACGTTGTGGGATTTTACTGAGTATGTTGTTGTTGTTGTTGTCATAAGTAGAAGTGATTACAGAATCTAGAGTTAGTTGGATCAAAATGAGTATGATCTGAACTCGATGAATTCGATCTTTACACATTTTTTTGTATACTGTATATGTATATATAATTCATTCCAATTGAAAACAACAGGTTCAATTACAGATGCAGATTCAAGATTTGAACTTGATGAGTTCTATCTTTACAGATTTTTAGCTATGAACTTATTTGTATATTTTTGAAATTTTCGGTTCAAATACAATATTTGTTGAAATCTTAGTAGTTTTTCACTATATAACTATGTTTCCTATGAATTCAATGAATATCGGTAGAACTCGCCCTAGATTCGCATCTGCTGGAAAAAAATTAAGATTATTTTTTTCTGTTCAATTTGCAGGATGACAGACCATAATGGAAGAAGGGAAGCCATGAAGAAACTAAGAGTTCAAATGGGAGAAAAATGGAATACAGATCAAGTGAGAAGCCATGGAAGAGACTATAGAGAGAAAATAAGTGAAGTTGATGCAGATCTTATTGCTGTTCTTCTTTCTGATCTCTGTTTGGCTTGTACAGCAAAGGCTGCTTAAACCTAAATTAGAACAAAGTATTTATTGGGTTTTATTTTAGTTTCTGTTTGGGGAGTTTGTGAAATATTTGGCTTAGATTTGTGTAAGAACCTCGTAATGAGATTTGCAATTAGTCATTTATAATATCTGTCTTTTAAGGGTTAGCACATTTCTTAGGAAAGCATTATTTAATAATCGTAAGCGTAAGAATAGTTCTATAAATTATCATTTAATTATGTTTAAACGTCTCACTTAAGTAATATGTACTCCACTATTTGAATTAGTAGTGGAGTCGAAAAAGGTTCCTATTTTCCTATGTACTTATCATATTTTGTAAAAAAATAGTTGCTCTAGAATAGTTGTCATTTTAAAAATCTAAGATAATGACTTTTGTTAAAGATAACTAATCAAATGACTCCTGTTATTTATGTTTTCTTAAAAGGTGGTAAAAAGGCTAGTTTGACAAATAATGACTTTTTTCTTTTAAAATGTTAAACATTTAAAATAATTTAGTCTATCAAGTTCAACTAATAATTAAAAGCGGAGGTAGATTCAAGCAATGCTTTGAAAATTGTAATCTGTACAAAACCCAGGTGGAACTTGCTTTGGTTAAAGAACACATGGTCTTTTTTGTAAAATTGTGTACTAGTTTATTACAAATACTTTTAGTACCATTTAGAAAAGAAACGATAGAATGGGAGAATACTTGATATATCTACTTTTAGTCCTAAAAACAATTATACATGAATTCGAACAAAGAAACAATTTTCTCAAATTCTCAGCTTATTTTTTTGGAGTGGCTAAGAAATTGAAATGTCGAAGTATATTGCACTAGACGAAACGTTTTTGAATAACTTGAGCAAGTTCTTCACGTTGTGATCAAATCCAGATGGAGGGCTAATTTATTCTATTTTTCATAGTTGAGTGAGGGACGAATCTAAGTTACTCCACTTGTGATTCGGGCACATGACCAAATTCAGGGCAAAATTATTCTATTTCCCATGTCCAAGAGAAGTTGGGGGTCATCCTCCTTAGAAAAAAGTTTTGATGGAATTAGTAATTCCGAGATTACAAGATTAGTAAAACAAAAATGATAACACAAGAATTATCATACAAAAATTACTTATTGATGATTTGGTTTGTATTATAAAATAGTAACGAGGACTAACGTGGTTTATGCAAGTTCTTTAATCTCTTTCACCCATCAGCCGTCCTAACTCATAAGCCCAACACCCTAATTTATGAAACACCCTCGGATAAAGAAATTTCTAACTTAAAAGATTTTCACTCTTTCAACAAGGATTTCTACTTTTTATTTTGAATGTGGATCTACTACGCAAGCACTGTAATGTGTTTCAAGTAAGGATCCACTGCAACGTGTAAATGGCAAAGTTGAAAGTACTATGTACAGAACTCATAACATGAAACAAGAACACCAACAAAACCTATCAAAGTGACACCTCCCAGCATCAAAAACAAATAGAACTGAAGATAATTATAGACGCTAAGACTAAGAACAAGGTTAAAAACATTAAGAGTGTAGTAGTCCACCTTTCCCCTAGGTCTCAAATGACAGGAAAGAACTCCTGTTTCAACTTGAATCAGATTGGTTATTCTAAAGGAAGAAGCAATGGCAACGATGGCGACCTAGGACCAATAATCAGAAACAGAATCATAAAGGAAAAATACGGAAGGGAAGAGTATGAAACAAGATATCCAAAAAGCACATTAAATTAAAACCGTCTCAGCAGCTCATCTTGAAATTTGCTATAAAACCAGACAGGAGAAAGGCATCCAGAATGCTATTGTCACTGCCCATCAAGCAATCTGGACAAACCCAAATTGCTCAATAACTCCACTATCCTCGCAAGAAGCTAGAGAACCATGACAAAAGCTTCTGGAGCCATATCCAGAACTGGTAAAATGTTCAAACCAAAATTGAAAATAGCTAATGCTATTAAACAAAACTAGTTCATCCATGCAGACTCTCAACAACACCTCACTTCTTCTTTTGAGCAGCCTTGGTGACTTTGGCACCAGTTGGGTCCTTCTTGTCAACACTCTTGATGACACCAACAGCAACAGTTTGACGCATGTCCCTCACAGCAAAACGGCCCAATGGTGGATACTCAGAGAAGGTCTCAACAACCATGGGCTTGGTTGGAATCATCTTAACCATACCAGCATCACCATTCTTCAAGAACTTAGGCTCCTTCTCAAGTTCCTTACCCGAACGCCTGTCAATCTTGGTCAAGATCTCAGCAAACTTGACAGCAATGTGGGAGGTGTGACAGTCCAGCACTGGGGCATATCCATTTCCAATCTGTCCTGGATGGTTCATGATAATGACCTGGGAGGTGAAGCTGGCAGCCCCCTTAGCTGGGTCATCCTTGGAGTTGGAAGCAACAAATCCACGCTTGAGATCCTTAACTGCAACATTCTTAACATTGAATCCAACATTGTCACCAGGGAGTGCCTCCAGAAGAGCTTCATGATGCATCTCAACAGACTTAACTTCAGTGGTCAGACCAGTGGGACCAAAGGTCACAAGCATACCAGGCTTGATTACACCAGTCTCCACACGACCAACAGGGACAGTACCAATACCACCAATCTTGTATACATCCTGAAGTGGAAGGCGGAGGGGTTTGTCTGTTGGCCTCTTGGGCTCATTAATCTGGTCAAGAGACTCAAGTAGGGTTGGGCCCTTGTACCAATCGAGGTTGGTAGACCTCTCAATCATATTATCTCCTTCAAAACCAGAGATGGGGACAAAGGGGACCTTGTCAGGGTTGTAACCAACCTTCTTGAGGTAGGAAGAAACTTCCTTCACGATTTCCTCGTACCTAGCCTTGGAGTACTTGGGGGTGGTAGCATCCATCTGCAGAAAACAAACAGAATTAGCAAACTCATAACATCACTTCCCAATTGACACAAGACAAACAAAAAAGACGGACCTTGTTACAGCAGCAAATCATTTGCTTGACACCAAGGGTGAAAGCAAGCAATGCGTGCTCCCGTGTCTGTCCATCCTTGGAGATACCAGCTTCAAAACCACCAGTTGTAGAGTCAATAATAAGGACAGCACAGTCAGCCTGGGAGGTACCAGTAATCATGTTCTTGATAAAGTCCCTATGTCCAGGGGCATCAATCACAGTGCAGTAATACTTGGTGGTCTCAAACTTCCACAACGCAATATCAATGGTAATACCACGTTCACGCTCAGCCTTGAGCTTGTCAAGCACCCAAGCATACTTGAATGACCTCTTGTTCATCTCAGCAGCTTCCTTCTCAAACCTCTCAATGACACGCTTGTCAATACCACCAAGCTTGTAGATCAAGTGACCAGTAGTGGTTGACTTTCCAGAGTCGACATGGCCAATGACCACAATGTTAATGTGAACCTTCTCTTTACCCATGATGCCTAAGAAACTGCACAAAACACATTATACAGAAAATAGGGGTTATCAAATGCAAGATTCACTCAAAAAATTGCCTGCAAGTACCCAATAAAGTGATGGAAATACTCTTCAATGTAAACTATGGAAACCAACAATTTTGTGAGTCAAATCATGTCCATTCTATAAAAGATACTGAATAATTGTCATCAACCGTTATTAACTACTTGCGAAGTGCCAAGTTTTTGTTCAAAAAATCAACAGATCTGAACTACATACAAATCAAAATCCAAGTAAAAAGCATCAGCCTCATACAAAAAGGTGTAAAATAATATATTCCAGTTTTTCAAAAACATAGCCTGAACAAAACAAACTGTTTGTAAAATAACCTAAAGCTATAGATTGAATCCAAGCTCATTTATACGAATATATAAGTCATACAAATTCAGATTTGATCTCAGAATGAAAGCACCGTAACTTACAAAGCCTATAATGAGTAAAATTGAGCTGAAAAAAATCATAAATATTCAAATCATATATCCAGATTTTCAAAACATAGCATAAAAAGGTTGTAAAACAGTCTAAAGCTATCCATTGAATATACAAGACATAAATCATGCAGATTTGATCTCAGAACGAACGCATCATAACCTACAACGCCGATAACGAGTAAAATTGAGCTAAAACCCCATAAATATTCAAATCACATAGCTTTAATATATGATATACGAATCACAGACTGATTTCACATATCGCTGACAAAATACAAATCTATTACAAGATTTTCGCATCGATATAACAAAACGAAGAGAAAATGCAATAGATCTAACCTTTTAGAAGACTGAAAATGAGAGAGCTTCGCTAAAACCCTGGCCGCGTAGAGAATGAACAACGCAAACCAGAAGTAGGGTTTCAACTGAGCTATGAGGGGACCTTTTATAGGGGTGAGAGTGTAACATCTAGGGCTTTGCTGTGCGCACTGTGTTGAATTTACATAAATATCCCTACGGTTTGTATAATTTCCATAGCCAAATCATATGTAGGTTTGACAAACATTTTTTACTAATATGATATTTTGTGACAATTAGCTCCATTTAAATATTACTTCATCCGTCGCATAATAAGTGTTATCTTAATAAAAATATATATATATTAAAAAATTAATAATGTAATGTAAAGTTTAACAAATTATCCCATATAATAAAAATAAATTACTTTTTTCCTCTTGATTAGAGCCTTTTTGACACTGAGAATTCAACTATATCAAGTTACTATATGAATTTTTCAATCATCATCTAGATTAGGGGTGAGCACGGGTACAGGGTACCCAGATACCCGATCGGAATCGATACTATCGGGTAGGTTTCGGGTAGATATATTATAATAACGGGTAGGTTCCGGGTATTAAAATTAGGAACTGATCAATATCGGGTCCGGTTTCGGTTCCGGTAAATATAAATCGGGTACCCGGACCCGGAACCGATACCCGGACCCTATGAACCTACCCCATTTAAATTATTTAGTTTTGGACTTTGGGGCGTTTAAATTTTTGGCCCAGTCCGGTTATTTGGCCCAGTCCGGTTAAAATGAATTATACAAGAATTAATTGGCATTTCAGTTTCACTACTTCACAAGTTCGCCCTAATTTCCAAAATCTTCACTTCGCACGCAACTCACACTCACGGTTCACTTCGCACTTCACACTCACAGTTCACTTCGCACTCGCCATCGCCATCAGCCCATCACCATCATCATCGTCATCGCCAGTCTCCTCTCTCACTCCAGAAGCTTGACAAAGGTTGTTGTATTGTGCTCGAATTCCTCTCGATTTTGTTAAAGGTAATGAATAACCCTTAAAGTTGTGGCATAGTGAAGAACATTAGATTTTTGCATTTCTTGGGTTGATTTCTTGGGTTGTCTGTATTGGGTTGATTTCTTGGGTTGATTTCTGTATTGGGTTGATTTCTTGGGTTGATTTCTGTATTATAATGTTACTGTTTTTTATTTCTGTATTATAATGTTACTGTTTTTTATTTTTTATTGTTTGTTGTTAGTATTTGGGTTGATTTCTGTTATAAAAGCTAGTATTTGGGTTGATATTTCCCTTTTATTGTTTGTTGTTAACTTGTTATGCTCAATTTATTGGAGTTGCTGTTTTGTTTTATTTTGATACTTTTTTTTGGTAGATAACTGAGGCTAGCACGGCACCCACAACTTGTGCACCATCGAAAAAGAAGGCAACAAAATCTGAGGTTTGGGAGCATTTTGGTAAAGCAATAGATGAGAAAACTGGTAATGTTGTTTCTATTTGTAACTATTGCAATGAAGGCTTAGCTTATAGTATTAGCAATGGTACATCATCCATGTGGAAATATTTGAGAAGTTGCAAAAAGTATCCTCACAATATTGACAAGAAGCAAAAATTGCTTGGTGGTCATTTTAAAGGTAGTAAAATGGGGATAATTAGCATATGCTTAGCACTTGGAAATCTGATAAAGATTTTTGTAGGCACATGTTGGCTAGGATGATTATTATTGATGAGCAACCATTTAGAACGGTTGAACGTGAAGATTTTAGGGGTTTTGTGTCGGCATTACAACCTTTATTTAAGCATATTTCAAGATTCACAATTGCTAGGGATTGCATGAAACTTTATGTTTGTGAAAACTCATGGTTAAAAGATAAGTTGTCATCTCTTAAATCTAGGATTGCTCTCACCACTGACATTTGAACTTCCATTCAAAATTTGAGTTACTTATGTCCTACCGCTCACTTTATTGATGAAAATTGGAATTTGTATAAGCGGTTGCTAAACTTTGTTGTTATGCCTAGCCATAAAGGTAGGGTTATTGGTAAGATGGTAGGAAAATGTATAATTGAGTGGGGAATTAGAGATCGTATATCAACAATTACAGTTGATAATGCGAGCTCTAATGATGTGGCAATTACTTATTTGAAGGACAAGTTAAGAAATACCCTTGTTTTGAGGGGTGAGTTTTTTCATATGAGATGTGCAGCTCATATATTGAATGTGATTGTGAAAGATGGGTTGAGTGAGGTTCGTGAATCAATTAGTCGAATTCGAGCTGCAGTTAAGTATGTTACGAGTTCCCCAAGTAGAGCACAACAATTCCAAAGTTGTATAACTGAATAGGGCATAACTTATAAGGGCTCTGTTTGTCTTGATATTAGTACGAGGTGGAATTCTACATATCTTATGTTAGAAAGTGCTAGTAAGTTCAAACAAGCATTTGTAAGACTTGAAGATGATGATATGACTTTTGTGACTGAGCTTGATTGTGGTGTCCCGAAAGATGAGGATTGGGAAAATGCATCATTGTTGTCTTTATTTCTGAGAAATTTCTATGAGGCTACTATTAGGATGTCAGGAAGTCTCTATGTGACAACTAACCATTATTTTCATGAAGTTATTAGCATGTTTTCAACATTAACTGAATGTGAAAGCCAAAATAATAATGAAAACCTTAAGGCAATGGCTACAAAAATGAGAGCCAAATTTGACAAGTATTATGGGAGTATTGAGAAAACAAACATGATGGTGTTGATAGCCGTATTACTAGATCCTCGATATAAGTTGAGATTTCTGAATTGAAGTTGTAGAAGGATTGGCGTTGATGATGCTAAAATAGAATTGATCGTTAGTAAGGTAATGAATGTATTGAAACGTCTTTTTGCATTCTATGACAAAAATCATTCTTCTATGCTTGATTCTAGTGTATTGGATGAGTCTCAAGGCTCTATTGACAGTGTTGGTGGAGAAAATTTTGGTTTTGTTGATCCAGCTTCACTTGTCAAAGATTGGTACCAGGATGACCAAGATGAACTTAGTGGGGATTTAAGATTTGAATTGGAAAGGTACCTTAGTAGTCCTCGTGAGCCCAAAAATGAAACATTTGATTTATTGATGTGGTGGAATGCTGCTAAGTCGACTTACAAGGTTCTCAGTTTGATGGCTAGAGACATCTTAGCCATCCCCGTATCCACGGTAGCCTTGGAATCGACTTTTAGCATATCTGGTCTAGTGCTTGATCAATTTCGCAGCTCTCTAACTCCTAAATTTGTGAAAGCTTTGATTTGTTGCCAAGATTGGTTGCGCTCATCTTCAAAATCAATTAGTGTTGAGCAATATATGGAAGATGCACAAAAATATGAGGAAGGTAAGTCACTACTCACTAGGTCTTTCTTTATTTTTGTTTTATGGATTTGGGTTATTTAGAATTTTTATTTTTGTGTATTATCTTTTATCTTGGAATCTCACAATAGTTTTATTTTATTTTTGTAGAGCTTACTTGTGTCACGGAAGACATAATGGTGGATTAGTATGCAAGTGGACGTGCTGTTGTATTTGCTTCATTGCAGATGTTAATGCAGCAGCAGCAGCAGCGATGCAGACGTCAATGCAGCAGCAATGCAGATGTCAATGCAGCAACAACAATGCAGATGTGTTGAAGCCTCGCAATGCAGATGTTAAAGCCTCACAATGCACTGGATTATGCAGTGTAATTTTGCACTGGATTATGCAGATGTTAAAGCCTCACAGCACCTAGACTAACAATTTCTCTGAATTAATAAATCAGTGACTGATATTTCTGTTAAATGTCACTGGATTATGCAGTGTAATTTTGCAATGTTTTCTTCATTTAGTCATTGTGAATTGTGATTGTGTTGTAGTCATTTAAAAGGTCGGGTTGCGATATATCTCTGTATATCTAGTCTCCTGCTATTTTAGGTATAAGCTGTCTATCCATTTCCTACATACACTTTCTGTTGTATTTGCTCACAAATCAGTCTATATGTGATATATCAGTGCTGTTGTATCTGCTTCATTGCAGGAGTCAATGCAGCAGCAGCAATGCAGATGTCAATGCAAAGAAACAGCAATAAAGAATGCAGATGTCAACGCAAAGAAGAATAACAAAGAATGCAGATGTCAATGCACGCGGCAAAGAATGCTAGATGTGTTGAAGCCTCTCACAACGCAGATGTTAAAGCCTCACAATGACCGGATTATGCAATGTAATTTTGCAATTGGATTATGCAGATGTTAAAGCCTCACAACACCTAGACTAACAATTTCTTCAATTAATAAATCATGATCGATATTTCTGTTAAATGTCACCGGATTATGCAAAGGTAATTTTGCAATGTTTTCTTCATTTAGTCATTATGAATTGTGATTGTGTTGTAGTCATTTAAAAGGCCGGTTACGATATATCTCTCGTATATCTAGTCTCCTCGCTATTTTGGGTATAAGTTTGTCTATCCATTTCCTACATACACTTTACATTGTATCCGCCACAAATCGCCTATGTGTGATATATCGGTGTTGTTGTATCTCGCTTCATTTCTAGCCCTCCATATGTGATATATCTGTCAGCCAGACCGCTTCATTTCGCTGTATCCGCCTTCATTTCTCAGACTGCTTCATTTCTGTTGTATCTACTCAGAGTATACTATTTATGACAAATGTTTTCTTGGTGCAGGAACCTACCCGAACCGCAGGTCCGGTAGGTTCCGTAATGATTGCTATGGGTAGGTTCCGTAATGTATTTAGGAACCGATCGCATCGGGTAGGGTCCGGGTAGTTTAAAAAAGTTAGGGTACCCGGACCCGCTCACCCCTAATCTAAATATTACTTTAATTTATCACTTTTTGTCCAAGGTTATAATTAAAAAAAATAATTAATTTATGTCTTGATTTTGAATAGTTAGTGCTGGACTAACAGAAAGAAAATCGGAGTTTATCAAAAGTTTGGGACAGTTTTTTTAGCTAAAATGAGACTTATTATGGGAAGAAGGGTACCTTCTTTTTATTAGTTCTATAAGCATGTAATGTACATTGCTAATACTTGATTGTAATTATTTTGATAGATGGGATATTTCGCTACAAGCAGCCCACTATCTTTTTAACCTCTCATGGTGTCACTACAAAAAAAAAATATAGAATGAATTATATTTTTTTTTGCAATGATTCAAAATAGAATAATGCACCAGTATATATAAATATATAAAGAGAATAGAAAAGAAAAATATATTGTTTTTCTCGTAGATCTTAAACTAAAAAATAAAAATATATATTATATAATTATTATAGATTCTATCACTTTGATGTATGTTCAGTTGTGCTTCAACTTTACTTTTAAATTGCTTGAATGCATCAATGGCTTCGTCTTTACAAATATATTTTAAAATATTCTGAAATAATTATTTTATTTTTACTTTATGGTCTATATTTATGATAGAATAGTTATCTTTTAATAGCTTATAATTAAAAAAATTCCTAACATAAATTTTCTCTTACCTTATATATAGTACATATATTTTATATCTATATAAAATATTATGGTAAATCATAACTACATTTTTTTTCCTCACATCTAATAATCTACTTATTTAATATAGCATTTAGTGAGAAAACTATATGAATCGCCAATTTTTCTTTAGTAGCCCAAAACTGAATCTTTTATTTCAAACATTATTATTTTCTTATCTTATATATAATATACATATTCGAGATGTGATTATGATTTACTTCTCAAATTTAAAATGAGACATGGGGTTTCCAGGCTTAATCTCCTTATAATATACATATTCTTTCGTTAAAAGTCTGTCGAATTTCAATAATTTTTATTTTTATATTATATGCAATAAGTTGCATTATCTCTATCCTCCTCTTTCTATATTACTTTTTCCAAATATGATATTCTATTTATTTCATATAGTATTTTATTCAAATGAAAGGAATAATTTATTTTACTCTGTAAATTAAATTTAGAAAAATCATTACTATATTTTTGGAAGCCTTGAACAATTAAGTCTCATTTTAAATTTGAAAAGTAAATCAAACTACATCTTTTTTTTCAAATTATTAGATGTAACATTTAGTGAAAAATTATATAGGTCTCCAATTTTTCTTTAATAGCCCAAACCTAAATCTTTTTTTCCCAATATTATTCTTTTCCTTACTTATATATAATATTGTTATTTATTGAAGATCTTGTTTGGCTACTTGAAATTCTTTTAATTTTCAGAGTCATCAAATCTTTAAAAATGTTGGAGGTACAATCACCGTATTAGTTTGGGATCCACTTATGTTTCTACTTTCTATAGTTTTTGGTCCCCTTTTTACTTGTGATTAGATATGTCACTTGATTTCATCACATGTTTGTCTTGTTCTAACTTCCAAGTATTCGTCATTTAGTAGTAAAGTATCATCGAGTAATAGGGGGAATTTTACTTGTCTATGAATCAGATGGGAATAGGAGAAAGGAATTAACGTTCACATAAGTTTACATGTACTTTCACTATTCTATTAGTATTTATTATCTCCCAAAACAGTGCATGTACATTTGGTTATGCAGATCAAGACTTATAGTTTGTTTAATCAAGTTTATGACTTTTTCGCTTATAAACATTTTTAGTTTGATCAAATATTTTATTATTTTATTCTTAATATTTTCACAAAATATATTTCCCAAAACAAGACTTCTAACTTCATCTTCATTCGGTATTTGTCGTTCCTTCTTTTCTTACAAAAAATACTTTTAAATTTATAATCATTTTTAAAGATATTTTAGTCATTCTAACAAAAAAATAGTTTATCAATACTTTTTTACCGAACACGTTAATTGTTTATTAACAGTTTAAACATTTTAATCCAAACTTATAACTGTTTATTTATAAAATTAATTTCAACACTTAAATATATTTTTTTAAACATAAAGCTTGTGAACTATTTACAATCAGCTAATCTAAAAAAGCTCTAATAAGGAAAATAAGATATATACTACTATATAGATTGAAACGGTGGATAAGTCAAGAGTACAATGGAAGTTAGTTAGGTAGTTAGAAAAATAATTTGTTAGTTAACTGCTATCCAATAATTAGTTATTAGTAAGATGAGTAGTTAGCTAATAGTTATCAAGTTAATGAGATGTATATATAGCCCAATATATGATGAAATTTGTAAGCTTTAAATTCATTTCTCATTCTACATGATCGAATAAAGTTCTTCTTTCTTCCTCTTCTACTTCTTATCTCTTCTTAGCTTCTCGACTACAAACTGTTCTTCCTTCTTTTTCTTGATGAACTCATCTATAGAGTTCTGAATAATTTTATGGCATCAGAGACAATGAACTGTTGAACCGAAGTTCATTGGTGATTCTTGGATAAATTTTCAAGTTCTATCTCAAAATTCTGCTAAAGATAGAAATCTGCAGATTTTGCAAATTACTAAACTTTTGAAAATGTTAGACCAATACTTAAGATGGCTAACAATGGTATAGATAACAATGACATGAATGAAAATGGTTTGTTGAATGGCAATGGAACTGGTTCAATTCCAAATGTTTCTAGTTCTTCTCGTACAGAAAATACAACTGACAATACTCAAGCAATTGATCAGAATCACCCTCTCTTCTTGAATGCTTCTGATGTAAGTGGTATATCTCTAATCTCCTTCAAGTTAAATGGTACTGAAAAATACTCAGGTTGGTATAGATTCATGCGCTTAGCTTTATTATGAAGAAACAAGTTAGACTTTGTTGATGGAACTTGAAAAAAAAGAAAAAATTAAAGAAGAGCTTTGGGGACAATAGGAGAGGGTTAATGCAATTGTCTTGTCTTGGTTGATAATTCAATTTCTAGCCATCTTTTGAGTGATGTGATTTATGCTACTAATGCTTGGTCTGTATGGAAGGAGTTAAAAGAAATATTTGACAAGATTAATGGTTCAAGAACTTATAATCTACATAGAGAAATTGCTACTTTAACTCAAGAAACCAGTTCTGTGTCCAACTATTTTACTAAGTTGAAAGGTTTTTGGAATGACTTTGAGTCTCTAGTTCCTTCTCATTGTTGTAGTTGTGAAAAATCCAGAGATTTCTTGATGTATCTTCAAAGGCAAAAGTCGTATCAACAAGCAAGAAGTCAGATCTTGCCCATGTCACCTCTGCCTTCAGCCTTCAGTGAATCAGGCATATGCCATGATCATAAATAATGAAGGACAAAAGGATAGTTCATCCGGTACAGGTTTACTGGGTGCTACACCACCACCTAATCAATATAACCATGGGGAATCTTCTACTCAGTATCATGGTGCTTCTTCTAGTCAATATGACTCCAATGCATTGTATTCTAAAAATAGAGAAAATCAAAAGTTTAAGAGAGACTTTAGTGTGCAGTGTGACTTCTGCAAACTAACGGGACATACAAGAGAAAATTATTACAAATTGGTTGGTTACCCTCCTAATTTCAAGAAAAGGAAATTTGGTTCAGGATGGGGTAATTCTACAGCATATAATGTGATGGCTGAGTGTTCAAATTCCCAAACTAGACAAAACAATGATATGATGAATCATGGATATGAAAGTAAGAATCTGATCACTGCCAATGTGACATGCTTGTATCTAGAAGCAATGCAACAAAGTCATGACAATGGAAACAATGGGAAGATGGCTTAATTGTATAATGTCAATCAGCCTAGAACCCGTGTTTTTACAAAAGAACAATATGATCAGATTCTGCAAATGCTAAACAAGATCAACTCTAATGGCTTCTCTGCAAATACCAATCTAGTAGGATCAGATGACATCACATGTAATACAAATTGTAAGGTGTTTGGTAAGGCATTTATAGCCACCGATGGAATCAAATATTGGATTATAGACACTAGGACCACTAATCATATGATTTCTAACTTAAACATGTTAGATGTTATAACTAAGAACAGTAATCCAAAAAGTGTATATCTTCCAAATGGTGATATCTCTTGAAAGAAATAGTCCTCTTGATTATTTTCATTAATTGAAAGGCTATATATACAAGTTACATATTTCCATAATAGGAGAATCCTATTCCTATTCTATTCCTAAAACCTTATTCTACCATAATTCTAACTATACAATTATGGTAAGTGTATATCCTAATTATGGTAAGTGTATATCCTAATCTAGGTAACAAATACACTACAATATACACAAAATATACTTTCCTTAATATACAAACTTTTCCCACTGTTTTGCTGCCCAAAGCCGTGACGGGCCTGGACGATTTGGGCCACTGCCCACTGCTTTGTTGCTGCTGGGCCACTGCCCACTGGCCAGTGGGCTGCCCACTGCTTTGTTGCTGCTGGGCCACTGCTTGTATACCTGTGATATATACTGATGTATATTCAGTGTATATCACCTTTGTTTAACACACCCCCGCAGTCATAGCGGGCGGTCTTCGAACGCTGAGATTGTCCCTAAAATCTTCAAAGAGAACCGTTGGTAGACCCTTTGTAAAGATGTCTGCAATTTGATAACGAGATGGGACATGACATACGCGAACGTGACCCTTTGCAACCTTTTCACGGACAAAGTGAATGTTCATTTCGATATGCTTGGTACGTTGGTGTTGAACTGGATTACCTGAAAGGTAGATGGCACTAATGTTATCGCAATATACCAAGGTTGCCTTCTGAATGGGACAATGAAGCTCCAAAAGCAAATTACGTAGCCAACATGATTCGGAGACCACATTCGCTACCCCTCGATATTTTGCCTCTGCACTTGAGCGTGATAGAGTTGCATGACGCTTTGCCGACCAGGAGACCAAGTTGTTGCCAAGGAACATACAGTAGCCCGAAGTCGACCGTCTGGTGTCGGGACAACCACCCCAATCAGCATCCGTGTAAGAGACAAGTGTGGATGTAGATGAAGGATACAAGAGCAACCCATAGTCCAGTGTCCCCTGAATATACCGAATGATGCGTTTGATTGCATTTATGTGCTCAACTCTGGGATCATGCATGAATAAACACACCTGCTGAACCGCATACGTAATATCCGATCTGGTAATAAATACACTACAATATACTTTCCTTAATATACAAACTTTTCCCACTGTTTTGCTGCCCAAAGCCGTGATGGGCCTAGACGATTTGGGCCACTGCCCACTGGCCAGTGGGCTGCCCACTGCTTGTATACCTGTGATATATACATCAGTATATATCACAGGTATATTACCTTTGTTTAACATCTCTACTGTTACTCGTATTGGTTCCACTATTATTTCACCTAGAAGTACTTTAAATAATGCATTGCTATTGCCTCAGTTTAAATACAATTTATTGTCAGTAACAAAATCAACAAAAGAATTAAATAATGCTACTTTATTCTATCTTGATTTTGGCATATTTCAGGATCACTTAAGTGGGAAGGTGAAGGAAATTGGTAGACATGATGATGGATTTTACCTACTAAATCAATCTACTGAAAAACAATCTCAAGGAGCACTTCTATCGGCTAGAACTATTGAGGATATTGAAAATAGGCAATTGGATATCAATCTATGACATAAAAGATTTGAGCATATATCAGCATATATACTTAGCAAATTAATATATAGGACATTAGGAAATATATCTGAAGTAACTGATAAATATATTGTATGTCCTAGTGCTAAACAGACTAAATTTATATTCCCTAGTAGCATAAAGAGTACTGATTCCTTTGACATTTTATATATGGACATATAGGATCCTTATAAAATTCTCACAGTTGATGGTTTTAGAATTTTCTTACAATAGTTGACGATTACACAAGAATGACTTGAATTTACTTACTAAAACTAAAATCAGATGGTTGTGTCACTCTTCAATATTTCTTAGCATATGTAAAGACTCAATTCAATAAATTTGTTAAAATATGCAGAACATATAATGGACAGAATTTGTAAATGATACATGTCACACTATGTTCAAGAATAATGGTAGAATACACAAAGGAGATGTGCTTATTCCCCTTAGCAAAATGGTGTGGCTGAGAGGAAACACATGCAGATTTTAGAAATCACTAGAGCTCTTAGATTTCAGGCTCACATACATATTAAATTTTAGAGATATTGTGTTCAGCAGTTTACATAATAAACAGGTTACCATCATCTGTGATAGGTGTATTACCTTATGAGAAATTGTACAAGAAAAAATCTTCTGTAAGTTACTTTAGAGTTCTGAAATGTTTATGTCATGCTAAGATTGTAATCAACCTGACAAACTAAAACCTAGAACCAGTATTGTTATCTTCATGGATATTCAGAAGTTCAAAAAGGCTATTTACTTTTTTATCAAAGTACAAGAATATTTTTTGTTAATAGAGATGTTGTGTTTAATGAATCTGAATTTCCATTCAAATATGCTAATACTACTGATTCACCGGGTTTTACTCCAATTGATTACACCTATGATAATGTAAATATATAGCATGTGATCAATTCTAACAGTTCTATTGAGCTTAACACATGTACTATCACTAATGGTGATGCTACTCAACCTGATCAGATTTCTGATCATATTCAACATGAAGTTGATGAACAAGCTGATCAATCACAGATTGCACAATCTGTGCACCAACAATAGTTATCAATAGAAGCTCAACCTGTTCAAGTATCATTTGTGCCACAAACTCAATCACAAAGACCTTCAATACCCACAAGGACATCTTATTATCAACAAGAGGAAAACAACTACCTATTTGAAGGACTTTGTGTCCCTAAGCACATTAGAACATGATACTCCTTATGTTATTTTAAATTATGTGTCATATGACAATTTATCTCCAACATATCAGAAGTACTTATCTGCTTTTTCTTGTGCTACAGAATCTAAAAATTATTCAGAGGCAATAAAGGATCCTAGATGGGTGGATGCAATATAGGCTGAAATTAAAGCACTGCAAAGCAACAACAGACGAAAGATAGTTAACTTGTTTGAGGGAAAGAAGCCAATAGATTGTAAATGGATATACAAAATTAAGCACAAAGCTTCTGGGGAGGTAAACAAATTCAAGGCAAGGCTAGTTGTAAAAGGCTATAGCCAACAAGAAGGAATTGATTATCAAGAGACTTTCTCACCAGTTGTGAAAATGGTAATTGTGAGAACAATCTTGTCTATTGCAACATCTAAACACTGACACATTCATCAAATGGATGTGGACAATACATTATTACAAGGTATCTACATGAACCTTCCTCAAGAATTTGCCAGCCATGGGAGACTAGACCAGTATGCAGGCTTGTCAAATTCTTATATGGATTAAAGCAAGCACCAAGATAATGGAATATAAAATTAAAAAATCACCATTGTAACTCAACTTTACTCAGAGTCAATTTGATCACTTCTTATTCACCAGAAGGACAGAAAGAGGAATTGTAATTATACTAGTGTATGTTGATGATATGTTAGTGACTGGTTATAGTCTGAAGATAGTTGAAGAAACAAAGTTGGTACTACAACAAGTATTCAAAATGAAAGACTTGGGAGAACTAAAATACTTTCTTGGAATAAAATTTGCAAGATCCAAGGAAGGCATACTTATGCATCAAAGGAAGTACTCACTTGATTTGATTGCAGAACTTGGATTATCAGGATCTAAATCAGCTTACACTCCTATTGATACTAACATAAAGTTGGCAACTAAGGAATATGATGATCATATAAATAAGAAAAGTGCAGAAGATCCATTACTAATTGATGTATGCTCATATCAGAAACTCATAGGAAAACTATTGTATGTAACAGTCACAAGACCTGATATAGCTTTCAGTGTCCAAACATTAAGTCAATACTTGTAGTAATAAAAAAAGTCACACATGGAAGCAGCTTTGAGGATAGTTAGGTATATCAAATTTCAACATGGTCAAGGAGTTCTGATCTCAAGTAAAACTATTGACAAGATGAGTGCCTATTGTGATGCTGATTGGGCAACATGTGCTCACACAATAAGATTTGTATAAGGATTTCTTATTAAACTAGGGGATTCTTTAATTTCTTGAAAGTCAAAAAACATACTAATATATCTAGAAGTTCTGCAGAAGCAAAATACAGAAGTGTGGCAACTACAATTTCTGAACTCACTTGGTTACTAGAATTTCTAAAGGAGTTGAACATGAAGATCACTCTACATGTGGACATCTATAGTGACAGCAAACCAGCTATACAAATAGCAGCTAATTCAGTGTACCATGAAAGGATTAAACACATTGAAAAACATTGTCACTTCATAAGAGAAAAAATTCAGCAAGGACAAGTTCAACCTCAGTACATTGCAACTATAGAACAACCAGTTGCTATCCTTACAAAAGGATTTACTAAAGTGCGACATCAATATCTCAATTCTAAGTTAGGTGCTCTTAACATATTTATGGCACCTAACTTGAGGTGAGTGTTGAAGAAAAGAATGCAATGAAACCGTGAAGAGTACAGTGTACTTCCAAAAGTTAGTTGGGTAGTTAAGAAAACAGTTAATTAGTTAACTGCTATCCAATAGTTAGTTATTAGTTAGATGAGTAATTAGCTAATAGTTATCAAGTTAATGAGATGTATATATAGCCCAATACATGATGAAATATGTAAGCTTTGAATTCATTTCTCATTCTACATGATCGAATATAAGTTCTTCTTCTTTCTTCATCTTCTACTTCTTATCTCTTCTTAGCTTCTCGACTACAAACTGTTCTTCCTTATTTTTCTTGTTGAACTCATCTATAGAGTTCTGAATAATTTCGATAACGCACTCAATTTATCATTGATATATTGGAGTCTCTACTGTAATTACATCGATCCATATCACTTCTGCAAGTTGTTAGGGGTTTGGGATCTAACTGATGGTGATGAGTGAAAGGGAGAACGAGTCATTTTTTAATATGACGGTGGTGTTTAAGTCAACTTAGCTTACTTTGATTATTTGATTAAGTGAAGTACATAATTTTCTTTTATAAACGGTGTCAATAGATAATGAACTAAGCAAACGATATCATATTATAAAATACAATTTGAATACAATATTATTACTCCTTCACAAGTTTTTCATTTTTAAAAATATTTGCATAATTGCTTGAAATACTACTCTATTGAAATTGAAATAATATACTATCTGTCGTAGTAGCAAATATAGTGTTGACCAGTTGGTCTAGTTGATTCATTTATGGAGGCCAATGGTTCACTCCCAACGTCCCAACCATCTCTATTTTAAGACTAATGATGTTTCTAGGCAAATTCAAACGGGTGAACCTTAACCAAAAAAGTGATGCACTCGACCAATGAGCTAGCAGTCGTTAATTGGCTGTCAAATTTCAATGTTTTATATACAATTAGATCTCTTTATAGCGAAATTCTTATATAACAGTAAAAGTTTTTTTCGAAATCGATTTTTTATGTTATATTTTACATCTGTATAATAGTTTTTTTACCTATTATAGCAACAACCTCATTAATAACAATATGATCTTTGTAAAATTACCCCTCTATAACAACTATCTTCTTTTTTATAATATAATAATTGACCACTTTTATAGAAATAAAATTCTAAGATTACCAATGATAGATCTAGAAATTATCGTCAAATATTTTGATACTTTAATACACTATTTATAATAAAAAATATTATATAAATATATATTTACCATTATTAAGAAAATTTCCTTCTTTATACGTAGAAAGTATGAATAAGCTTAGAATTTGACATATTTTTGTTTATAGTAATCAGTTGTTATAGATGTATAACAGTCATTGCGTATAATAACTAAAAAATCTCATAATCAACGATGTTGTTATAGAGTTTTAGCATAAAATAATTTGTTTGCACGTTGTATATCTATATATACACTGAAAAATTCCGACGAAGTAGCGACAAAGTGGTGTCCCATAACACTGCTTCCTCTAGGGTAGCTTTGCCCGTGCACCAAGTACCTAGTTGCTATCTAATTCTGTTCACCAAATCTTAGGTGGGAGAAAAAAATTACTTGGTACTCCCTAGTTTATTTTTATTTGTCATGTTTCACTTCACGAGAGTCAATTTGACTAATTTTCGAAGCTAAGTTGAATTAGATTAAT
This sequence comes from Anisodus acutangulus, assembly GCA_029783415.1. Classification (NCBI taxonomy): domain Eukaryota; kingdom Viridiplantae; phylum Streptophyta; class Magnoliopsida; order Solanales; family Solanaceae; genus Anisodus; species Anisodus acutangulus. The sequence continues at coordinate 42,384,911 of CM056502.1, forward strand.
TCAATATTTTATTAAAATTTAGATGTTCGAAAACTATACGAAAAATACTATAATTGTAATTCTTCTCATATTAATATGATGAAAAAAGTTTTAAAATATTGGTCAAAGTTCATGTAGTTTGACTTTCGAGAAGCAAAATATAACAAGCAAAAGTGAACGGAAAAAGTATATTTATCTTCATAGGGATTTGAACTTACCTCATAATTCTCCTTCAACTTTATTGACTATCATACCACACCCCTGAATCCTTTTTCTTCCTTTTTGTTTAGGAAATTACATCCAATGTCTTTGGAAATTAGTGATTTTGAACTTTTAATCCTTGTTTGCCCCATTAGTGAACCTCCAAGGTCAAAAACTCAAATTTGTTGAATTTGAAATTTTGCCAAAAAGACAAGGTAAAAAATTCAAGACCAGTCACCTCCAAAGTCATTTTTTTAAATCACCCTTTTTTTGTTTGTTAGACATATTTGTTAACATGCTACGTAGTACAAGAAGGTCCAAATGAAAATAAGAGCTCAAAACGCCCAATATGAAGATAAGAAGCTGAGGGTCCAAATGATGTAGCTAAGTGGCCTGTATAATTCCATCCTTGATTGTTTCCACATATTATTCAAATTATTCCTGTATGATGATATTAATCGTCCTTTGAAGTCTTTCTCATTAATATCAATATAAATAGTGTACAATAAACAATCCTAATACAAGAGTAAAGAGGAATTCTAATCACAATACAAGAGGAATCCTAATCTAATAATGGGTAGGGATTGTAGTGTTATACTTGTATACGTTTACAATTCTTTGTAAGTATATATAGTGAAATATTCTGGCATAAGGGGGTAGATCATCATTTTCTCCCTCCGAGAAATTGTTCACTCTGTTTCTCTCTCTCACTCGAACAAGGGTAGTTCTTTATTCTTGAATATCTTTGTTCACCTGCAATCTAACAATATTAAAGTTTTCTCTTCTGAATATACACACAAATTTTGTATGAAACTGGTCGATTGGCATGTTGGAGAATGGTGACTTGGAGTCTGTAGAACAACAAAAAAATATTTATATATCTCTTTTTTCAGTAATTGTGTCCTATTTCAAGTCTACAATCTTACTCAATAGGCATTCAACAATTAGACAGTCGAAATGTTATCTTACGCAATAGCCATTAAACAATTAGACAATAGAAGTGTTATAAGTGAAGGTTTTTGTTGGGTTGTTGTACGCAACGGATATTGAAAACTTATTTCAAACCCAACATACGTAGAACTGTTTGACTATAGGATAATTTTAAACTGTATACATAAGACTTGAATGGTACTTACATGTTTACAATATCTGAAATCTTTATCAACTGTGGGTACGCACGCGAATGCCCTTTCGATTGCAAGTTCCAAGCTTCAATGTATTCCTCCTTTAGAAAGCTAGGAAATCCGGCAGAGGTTCGAGAGAGTGTTTTGATTCTGAGTATCTAAGACTTAGAATAATGATATGAAAATCAAGTGTCTTGAATAATGAAGTGTAGGTCTGAATTTATAGGTGAAAAATTAGGTCAAACCGGATTAGGGTTTGACCTTGGGCCTGGCCCAAAATTCGAGACAGATTGGTGTGAGCGTCGCGGCGCTGATGTGGCCCTACACTGTCTCATTTTATTTTCCGCACATTCTTAATTAAATCCAAATCTAATTTTGACTTAATTAAAACAATCATTATTCATTTAAATATCTCGATTCTAAATTGAATATTTAATACTCTCTCAAATACATCCTTAGATCGAAAAGACAATCGACATAGTGTGACCCTACAGGCCTTAACATATCGACATTAATCAAATTAAGGTCTACACGGAACTCCTAGACGGCGCCGCAAGACGAACTCAATATGTGAAGTACGTTTACACGAATCCAGTAAACTTAACATCTATATGGTAAGATAAAATTATTTTATTCACGACACACCCGATCAAGCTTAGGATTTATCAAGTGTCTATCCAAATGGCTTAATCATTGTATCTCATCTATATTAGTTGACAACTAGACCATATTCTAAATATGTCTATTGCGTTAGCCAACGACTTAGTCAACCTAATATCACTGAGAAATTGAGTGTTCTCTCGATTATACATTCGATGAATGAATCCTAATCTTGGCTCAACTACACCTTTAATCCACATCGTAATGTACCCAATACAAGCTATATCTCAATTTATAAGGCATTTGAACTTAGGACGGGATCAAAGTATATTACTTTGTAGACAAGGTGCACATTGACCTCAAGTCTAAGGACTTTTATCTCCCACACACTGATCATACTTTAGACAAGTATAACAAACAATATATCATCAGGGTATACCAATACTTCCAAAGTATCCATGTGTCTATCACGAGTAGCCATTACTCGTAGCAGATGAGACATACTACATCCTCTAAGGATGTGATGCAGACCACATGTCGACTTATCACATATCATCGATATCCCATTCTCGATGATCATTAGTCGAGGCTATTTTAAGAGTTACGTTATAATATTAATATCTCACATTATTAATAACAGTGTAACCTCCATGGATGCATATTATAGAATATTATAAACAATCAATTAATAATTCAATAATTGCAAATGCCAAAATATTAATCTCCATTAATAATAATATGAATGTGTATAAAATACATTTGTCCTAATACAGATTGTCTCTAGGACATAAATATACTTTCAATCTCCCATTTGGCCTAGAGCCAATCTCCAACATATCTAATGCTCATATTCTCAAAATGATCATTATGCTTGACTAAGCTTAATGGTTTAGTGAATGGGTCAGTTAGATTATCGTCTGTGGGAATATAGTCTAATCTAATATTTTCACTCTCCACTATCTCCCTGAGTATGTGGCACTTCCTTGGTACATGCTTATTTTTGTTTGTTGATCTTGGTTCATTAGCCTGTGCAATCGCACCAGTGTTGTCACAATGAATAGTTATTGGACAACTGGCACTCGGAACTACCCTTAGTTCCTTCAGGAACTCAGAAATCGCGACAGCTTCTTTACCAGCTTCTGATGCAGCAATGTACTCAGCTTTTGTTGTCAAATCAGCAATTGTAGCTTGTTTGAAACTTTTCCAGCTCACTGCTCCACCATTGAAAATGAATGTGTACCCAGACTGAGATTTGAAGTCATCAAGATCCGTCTGGAAGCTAGCATCAGTGTACCCAGTAGCAGCTAGCTTTTCTTCCCCACCATAGACTAAGAAGTAATCTTTAGTTCGTCTAAGATACTTAAGAATACTCTTGACTACTTTCCAGTGTTCTTTCCTAGGATTCTGCTGGAATTTGCAAGTCATACTAAGTGCAAAGGCCACATCTGGCCTAGTACAGGTCATGGCATACATGATCGATCCTATAGCTGAAGCATATGAGATCCTCTTTATGCGTTCAAGTTCTATAGCATTAGAAGGAATGTCCTTCTTAGATAACTTGATGTCTTGTCCCATAGGTAGACCGTATTTCTTGGAATTTTCCATAGAAAAACGTCTAAGCACTTTGTCTATGTAGACTGACTTGACAGCCCCAACAATCTATTAGGTCTATCTCTATAGATCCTAATTTCCAGAATGTGGCAGGCTTCACCTAAATCCTTCATCATGAAGGTACTGGACAACCACTCCTTGACTGACTGCAAGAGAGTCTTATTGTCTCCCATTATCAATATGTCATCTACATATATAATAATGAGGCAATACTCTCATCCTTGCGTTTACTATAAACACAGGGATCCTATTTGCTTCTGACGAAATCAAATGACTTGATAGCCTTGTCAAAGCAAATATTCCAACTCCTCGAGGCTTGATTAAGACCATAAATGGACTTTTGTAGCTTGCATACATCATTTGATTTGGACTCAAGCGAAAAACCCTCAGGTTGTTTCATATACACCTCCTCAACTAGATTACCATTGAGGAAAGCGGTTTTGACATCCATCTGCCAAATGTCATAGTCATAATATGCAGCTATTGCAAGCAAAATTCGAATGGACTTAATCTTAGCAACATGTGAAAAGGTTTCATCATAATCGACTCTAGGCCGTTGATTATAACCTTTAGCCACCAACCTTGCTGTATAAGTATGTACGTTTCCAAATGCATCGATCTTCTTCTTGAAGACTCATTTGCATCATATGGGTTTAACCCCAGCTAGCAAATCAACCAAGTTTCACACTTGATTGATGTACATAGATTCCATCTCGAATTTCATGGCTTCTTGCCATCTCTTCGAATCAATGTCCAACATTGCTTCGCTATAAGTTGTAGGCTCATCGTTATCGGGAATATCTATCTCACTGTGTGTTTCCACAAGTAGATTTAGTTTTTCAGGAGGACGATGAGTCCTAGTGAACCTATGGAGTTGATTGTTTTGCAGTTCAGTGCTTGGTATGTTCTGACTATGAGAGAGTTCTTGTGTGTTGGATAATCCACTAACTTGAGAGCTTCCAGGAATATCATTTTTATGTATTTCCTGAATGAGAGGAGGTGCAGCTATTGCATCTACTCCCAAATGATGTGTAGGAGGATTTTGCATTTCTGTATTATTTCTCGTAACACTCCCACTGGCCGAAGCGTACTTGAAGTACCCAATCTTCGCCAAATACTCCCACTGAATTCTTGCCTTAGACATTCGGCAAGGATTCAACATCTATGTTATCTTGCGGTTCTTGAATTTCTTCAAGTTCTATCTCTGTGCAACTATGTTCCCTGTAGACATATTCTTCTTCAAGGAAAGTTGCGTTCCTAGAAATAATGACCTTACGTTCTCAAGGAAGATAGAAGTAGTATCCCTTAGTTTCCTTTGGATACCTCACGAAGTAACATTTCTCACTTTTTGATTCCAACTTGTCAGTGAGCATCTTCTTAACATATGCAGGGCACAACCAGGGTCTCATATATTTAAGAGCTGGCTTTTTGCCACACCATATCTCATAGGGTGTTTTTTCTACTGACTTGGAAGGAACCATGTTCAGAACATATATTGAGGTTTGTATAGCATGTCCCCAAAGGTATGTCGGTAGAGCTGAGAAGCTCATCATGGATCGAACCATATCCAATAAAGTTCGGTTTCTCCTTTCGGCAACACCATTCATCTGTGGTGTTCCAGGAGGTATCCACTCTGATTGGACTCCATATAGCTTTAAGTAATCTAGAAAATCCTTGCTTAATTATTCACCTCATCGATCCGATCGAAGGGTCTTGATACTTGTTGCAAGTTGCTTCTCTACTTCCGACTTATACTATTTGAACTTCTCAAAAGCCTCGGATTTATGTCTCATAAGATACACATATCCATACCTTATTAAGTCATCGGTAAAAGTGATGAAGTGTGGGAAACCTCCTTTAGCTTGAGTCGAAAATGGCCCACATACATCAGTATGGACCAACTCAAACACCTCCTTAGCTCGCACACCTTTTCCAGAAAGTGGCTTATTGGTCATCTTTCCTTCATCAACCTTGCTATCTTTGATTCGTTGATATGACCAAGTCTGCAATGCCATAGGTAGGTAGAGTTTCTATTACTTATCTTAGGTCTTTTATTTTATACATTGAATATTTCTCGACTACAGTTTACTGTATATAATCCATCCACAAGAGGAGCAGTTCCATATATAATATTATCAAAAGACAGTACTTGACTGTCATTATAAATATATGAGAAAAAATCCTCCATGTCTAAAACAGGGATAGAAATGATATTCGTCGTTAACGAGGGTACATAGTAACACTCATTTAACACTAGATAATAGCCAGAAGGCAAATTTAATCTATAAGTTCCTAGGCGTTCAACATCCACTCGTGCTCCATTTCCAACGCATAGGTCCACCTCTCTTGGTCCAACCTTCCTGCTATCAGTTAGCCCCTACATATTGGTACAAATATGTGAGCCACGAGCGGTATCCAATACCCAGAAATGAGAGTTATTTATAGACATATTTATTTCAATGACGTACATACCTTGTCCACCAGAGGTAGAAGCACCTGGTGCTTTTCCTCCTCCTGGTGCAGTGCAATCCTTCTTCCAATGCCCCTTCTTGTTGCAGTTGAGGCATACATCCTTAGCCGGATTCACATTCTTCTTCTTCACACCTCCCTTAGGCTTCATAGCTGAGGGCGCAACGACTGTTTTGCCCTTATTCTTCTGTTATTCCTTACTTTTTGTCTTGGATCGGCTAGTAAAGCTCACCATGAGCATAACTTTGCCTTTGGAAGTGGAAGACTCAAAGGTTTTGAGCATGTTGTGCATCTCCGGCAGACTCACCTTCATTCCATTCATATTGTAATTCACTATGAAGTTTTCAAAGGAACGAGGGAGAGAGTTCAGGATGAGGGTGGTAGCGACATTCTTTTGCAGCTTCGTTCCAATTGAAACAAGTCTATCTATCAGCCCTTTCATCTTCAACACATGCTGCGAGACCTGGCCCCCTTTATTGAGCTTACACTTAAAAAGTTCTATCAGTAACTCATATTTCATAGTCTGGGATTGTGAGTCATAGAGACTCTTCAAGTGTTCGAGCATCTCATTGGGACCCATATTCTCATGTTGTCTCTGAAATTCCACAGACATGGAAGACAACATCACGCACTGTGCTGAAGTGGCATCATCTAGGTGTTTTTGGTAAGCATCCTTACTGTTGGGAATACTGTGTCCGACACGTATTCTAATTTCTCTTGTCTCAACACTATTCGCAAACTTCTTAGCCAGTCAAGGTAGTTAGGTCCAGTAAGTTTGTTCATTTCAATCAACATTTTCAATGATAAGCTCGACATCTTTGATAATCTGAAGAATTAGATAGACTGAAAATCAAACTCAAAATTTATTTCCTATTATACACATTCGTTTAGGCTAATCAACATGGTCTTTTGTTTAATTAGCTCCCACTATTTTAACATACTTCTATGACCACATAGTAGAATACAGACCTATATTAATTAAGGTCATAATGGGTCAAGATCCAAGCCTATGTTATCTCCGCGTTTGATTTGGCTGATAACTTTAATAACACATCTTGGTAGGTTCTAAACCAATTGCAAAACTTATTTGCAACTCTTGGTTGATCAAATATTATATTTAATCTTGCGTCCTTAGATTAGTCCGACACTTTGGCGCCAAGATTTATCTAAGCAAGTCAAGCCTATTACACGACTGCGTTTATGTATCTAAGTAAATTTGGCCTTTGTGAGCAAACACTTTGGTGTAAATACCCACAAAAGTTTATCGTTTACATTTACATTTAAAACACATCTATGAAAGAGTATGGGCCCTCGTAGACTTAGAGCAAATGATTTGGCATAAGTACTTGTATCGCCGAAAATGATTTTGCACTCTAACAATTATAATGGACGACGCGTTTTAATTTAGACTTGTATTTAAAATTTTGGGAATATTTTAATTCAGAATTTTAACCAAGATCAACTCTTTTACGCCATATCCAATATGACATCTTAATATCATGCAAAAACTAATGACACGTGTAGTTGGGAACCGTCAACCCAATAGGCATGATATAAGATGGTTTAATCAAATACTGGACGTCGCCTGCCCAGACAGTTATAGCGGACATTATGTTAATTATTAAATTAAAGCATTTAAACACTTAGTTGGAATTGGTATTTGTTGGTCAAATTGCTGCACGTCGCTTCCACCACATTCGGATAAGATTTCGTTGTAGTTTTCATCTTCTTCTTCGTTGATCTCCGGTTGACCGCACCTTCTCTGCTCCGCTCGTATCCAATCTCTGAATAATACTACAATCTCCAAGTTGTCTCCGGCTAATGAGTGTTTGTGCTCTCCTATTTGATATCTGCCGGCAGAAAAAGCGCTTTCAGACGTCGTTGATGACGCTTGAATGTTCAAAACATCTCGGGCCATCATTGAAAGTGTCGGAAAGGTCTTCTCATTCCTCCTCAAGTATTTCAGTAAGTCTTCACGTCCTTCTTCATTTAGAACTCCTTGGTACGGTACAGAATCCTACAAAACAAAAATATCAAACCCGCTAATTTGGTTAGTAGCGGTACGGCCGCACATTTTATTTCTGAGGCTTTTAATACTAGCAGCAGAAACAGCATGTCTTTTGTGAGGTTGTGTTGAAGAAGAAGAAGAAGATGGTATGAAAGCCGGTAGGTTGCCAGCACATTCTTGTTAGTAAACCCTATATACATTTTTGCATTCGTCTTCTACGCTAGACAACACTTCTTCTGTAGTTTGTTCAATGGGTGGTGGGTGATTTGGATTTTTGGGACTTGGAGGTGGTAGTACTGCTATACAATCGTAAATAGTTTCAATAAATGATTTAGTACTGACTATTTTAATAGTCGGAGTTAATACAACACCAATAATATAAATAGTGGGAATAGGAATAAAATATTTTTTTTATTTTGATAAACATTTTTTAATAGCTGCCTTATAAGTTGGTTTATCTATATATTCATTAAGCAGTAAAAATATTAGAGCTATATAAAACAACATAGTTGAAATAGTATGATAATATATACCAGAAAATTCTTTTGTTGCTTGAAAAAATTTCTCTAAAAATACAATAAGTTCGAAAATTTTTCCCCAATTGCTATATACAACCATATCAGCTGGATTTTGATTATGAGAGTTAAAAAATAAAGTTGTAGGTTTTCTATAGTCATAAGCAACAAGTAGTTACTCGTATAAAGAATTCCATCTAGTGGGTACTTCTTCTGAAATTTTTCTATAAGGTAGTTGGCAATCGTGACAAGTTTTTTTATATTCTTTTCTTCGTTGTATTATATTATTTTTAAAAATAAAGTTTATAGCAAATTGTATTTTACTAAGAATGTCTTCAAAAAGTGATAGACCATCATTTACAATTAAGTTATATATATGGCACACACATTTTATATGAAAATGATCTGAAAAAGATTGAGTTAACTATTTTTTAAAATTGTAATAGCGTAATTATTAGAAGAAGCGTTATCTAATGTAATAGTCATAATTTTATCAGTTATTCCGTAATAATCGCACACTTGATAAATATTTTCTGCAATAAAAGTACTAGTGTGCCTATCATCTATATATTTATACGCTAAGATACGTTTTTGCATAGACCATTTATAATCTATCCAATGACAGGTTACAATTAAATAATTATGGTCGTTAGTACTACGGCCTATATCAGAAGTGATAGCCACTTTGCCATTAAAACGATATAATGAATAATGTAAATACTGTTGATATTCATGTGCAAATTTAAATACATCTCTCTTAACAATTGATCTAGAAAAATCGTTAAAAGCATGATTATACATATCTCTAATGTAATTAATAAAATCGGGAGATGAAGGAAATGAAAAGGGCAAACCCTCCACAACAACTAATTTTGATATTGCTTACATATCTCTATGTTTATCGTATTTAGGGCCTACAATTCCCCCCGTCATAGGGTTAATTTGACCATGTACTTGGTCTGGGGCAGTATGTGAACCTTGTCCCGATGGAGCGGACGTTTGGTCACCCGATTTTGAAGCCTCATATTGGGCATACCTAGCTGGATGAGTCATTGTTACGTGTCTCATTACCCCCCCCCCCCCCGACCCCCACACCCCCGGGTCCCACTGTGACCTTTTTCAGTTTTAAATTTTAAAACATCTTTACAAATTTTACATTTAGCTACTTGATTCTCTACGTCCATATCAAAAAATGTCCATGCATCTGATTTTAATGGTCGTTTTGCTGGACCTCGTCTCATACTAGGAAAATATGAGGTATTTCAGTTGAAGGTGCACTAGTGGGTGTGTTGTCATCTACATTAGTGGGTGTATCATCTAGATCATCGTCTAAATTAAAGTGTTCTTGAGTTTCAGAAAATAGCTCCTCGTCTAAATCTAATGGTATTGTAGGAACATGTTCAGTATCAACAAAATCATCTTGTGTAAAAAAATATTCAGTATCAACAAAATCATCCTGTGTAGGAATAAGATTCTGTCTAGAAATAGGATGACTAGAAGAAGTACCATTGCCCTTGTTGCCCCTACAAGAAGAAGTATGACCCCTACCCATAAGTATACGTTTAAATCGTTCCATTATAAATTTATAATTATACTAATAAATAATTAAAGTAAATGAAATTAAGTGCGCTAAATAAAATATACAAACAATAATAATTTAATGAAGGAACGAATGTACCAAATGCCGACATAACGTCGATGTGTAATCGAGAGGTTGAAAAATAAAATTTTGCTCGATGGAAGATCCTCAAGCTAGTTGTCAACTTCACTCCCAAATAATAAATAAAATTGAATATTTAATAGACAATGTAGACTTGTAGAGAGATAGATTGAGAGATTGTAGGAAGATTTGTGAGAAAGATAAAGAGAAAATGAGGTATTTATAGTTGGAAAATTGGGTGTAAATATAATAACGTATGAGTTAAAAATAAATATTAAGGGGGTAGGGGGGTTGGGGGAGGGGGGAGGCCAAAAATGATCGTTGCACAGCGGTCAAAATGTAAAATGATCGTTGGTGCAACGACTATTTGTGCAAAGGGGAGTTTCGGGCGGGATTGGATCGGGCCTGGCGGGATTAGGGCGGGACGGGAGGTGTCGGGGCGGGACCGGGCCGGCCCACCCCACTTGCCAGCCATAATCTAGATTAGTGGGTGTGTCATCTAAATTATCTTCTAAAGTAAAGTCTGATTCAATTGCAAAATATATATCATCTAATGGTATATCATTAAAATATTCAATTCCATCTATATGAGTGTAATCAATCATATCATCATGTCTAGAAATAAGATGACTAGAAGAAGTACATCTGTCATTGTTACCCCTACTAAAAGAAGCAACCTTACCCTTAAACATACATCTTAATCCTTCCATTTTAATTATGCAAATATATAATTAAAGATAATAAAATTAAATGTGATAATTAAAATAAAGTGACAATAATAATTTAAAGAAGGAACGAAGGTACCAAACGCCGACGTAATGTCGACTTGTAATCGAAGTTGAAAATTAAAACTTTACTCGATGGATGATCCTCAAGCTAGTTGTCAACTTCAGTCCAAATTTTTGAACTTTCATACAATTATACAAATGAGCAAATAAAATAAAATATTTAGTAAGCAATGTAATTGTAGACTTGTACAGAGATAAATAGAATAGAGAATTTGGAGAGATTGTAGAAAGATTCGTGACATAAAATAAAGAGAAAAATGAGATATTTATAGTTGAAAAATTGAGTTAAAGTGTAAATATAGCAATTTAGGAGTTAAAAATAAATATTAAAACGGTAGGGGTTTATGGGATAGGGGGGGCCAAAAATGACCGTTGCACAATGGTCAAAATATAAATGGATTGTTGTGCAACGGTCAGTTTTGCAAAGGGAGGGGGTCAAGGGTGGAGTCCCGACCCAGGCGGGCCCAGGTCCCGTCCCGATTTCGAGTCCCGACACCATTATTTTAGGGGGGTCGGGGTGGGTCCGGACCGGGCTGTCCCAGCACACTTGCCCACCTTAGTATATAGGAGTACCATTTTGAGCACAGTAACATCGTTACAACAAAACAGAAAAGATACAGATATTCCGGACCAAAAATGGTTATAAAAAATCCATAATAGCTTTCAGAATCCCTAAATCTGAAGTACATCATACATAGCGATAATATAGAATAGAAATAGAAAAAAACATGATGTGAACATAATGTAATGAGAGTAAAGTGGACAACAAAAATAGTACTGAGCCCAACAATAACCAGAGTTCAAACTGTGACCATGGTTCGATCACTTCCTCTCTCTAGCACCAGGCTCTAGACATGGTCTTTAGCTAACATTACTAGGTCTTACTGGTGATCAAGAAACCTTCACTTTCACCCCGCTTCAGCTTCCTTGATGGGCCGCCGTGCTGATGCTTCACCATTATACCTTGGCATTGAACCACCAAAGAGGAAACAGTGTTACCATCATTTTCTAATATAACACATAATTATCTTACTCGCCCAATCCGGCCCTTTTCTTCAAGTGCTTCTTGAAGTCCATGATGTCACCAGGCCACCGTGTCACAGCCTGATTTTCACATACCCATATCTCATGCGCCACCTGGTTTATGAGCCTAAAATCGTGACTCACTAGAACCATCCCACCATCCCATGCGTTCAACGCCTCTGCAAGTGAGTCAATTGTCTCAATATCAAGATGGTTGGTTGGCTCATCCAACAGAAGCATGTGAGGGCACCTATAAGCCAACCATGCAAAAATCACCCGACTACGTTGACCATCTGACAAGTTCTTCATAGCCATTACTTGAGCTTTACCAGTGAGGCCAAACCTCCCAATTGCTGCCCTCATCTTCTCCTCCTCATTCCCAGGGTACTCTCTCATCATGTATGCCAGAGCTGACATGTCCATGTCAAGCTTCTCAGCCAAGTGCTGGTGGTACTGCGCAATTTTTAGATGATTATGCCTCTTAACCATGCCATCAGTGGGAAATAAATCCCCTATCATCAGCTTAAGCAGTGTACTCTTTCCAGCTCCATTAGGCCCAACAAGCGCTATCCTGGAGTCAAGATCTACACCAAAATCAAGGTTCTTGTAGATGAGGTTATCAGGTGTATAGCCAAAAGCGGCTTCCGAAAACTGTAGAACTGGAGGAGGAAGTTTGCCGACATCAGTAAACCGGAAAACCAGGACACTGTCCCTCCCAACCTTCTCAGTAAGTCCCCCACGCTCCATCTTAGCCAATGTCTTCTCTTTACTCTGTGCTTGACGGGCTAGTTTAGCTGAACCATGCCCAAATCGAGCAATGTATTCCTTCATTGCAGAAATCTGCTCCTGCTCCCACCTGTACTGTTTCATCTGGTTCTCTTCCAGCTCTGAACGGGTTTGCACATATTGGTCGTAGTTTCCTGTATAGAGCTTCAACTTCTTGTTTTGCATGTGGATGATATTGGTACACACACCATTGAGAAAATCCTGCGAGTGTGAAATGACAACCAGAATGCGCTCGAAATTCTTCAAGGATTCTTCTAACCACACACAGGCCTCTAGGTCTGCAATTCAGGAAGAATTACACATGTCAACTCTAAAAGAGCCGTGAATGAAGAGTGTTAAAGCCTTCAGTGGATGAACTAATGGTTTCCATCAGTCTAAAAGTAAGAAGAATTTTCCTTTTCAGTTGAGGAGAAATTTTTAAAATAAATTAACATTAAAAAAAACATATAAACAGCCAGGAGAGCTGCTGAAATTGGACTGCAGCTATGCATAGAGGTGCCACCAGTATCTTTATCCGTGTACTGGGAGAGAAACTGAGTATCTAACCCAAGCTCTCAAAGAAATCTGAAGTGTGTCAAAATCTTTATAGACCACTCTTGATACACTCCTATTACCCAATATAGATATTATACAATTCTTCACCCACACATGTAACCCGATTATGTAGTTCATACTTGGGACGTTATGTGTGTAAGGATGGAAGCAAAAGATTAGTTCTGATTGGTTGTGTGTGAAAAATCTAGGCATCCAACTAAAAACAGACAATGAGTGTAGTGACTCAAGACCCTTATGAACCACTTTGGATGCCCTTCATATTCAATTTAGGACACTAAACTGATAACTCAACATGTGACTACACATAGTATAGTCCATATAAATCTAGCACGAGTAAACTCTAGTAATTTCTGAAAGATCTACTCTACTAGAATTAGAAAATTGTAAGAGAAGATTACCAAGATGATTTGTTGGTTCATCAAGCAACAAAATTGTTGGATTCATAAATAGGGCTCGCGCAAGAGCAATCCTCATTCTCCAACCACCAGAAAAATCACGTGTTTTCTTTGCTTGCATTTTCTTATCAAATCCAAGTCCAAACAAGATCTCAGCAGCACGTTTCTCAGCTGTGGCTGCATCCATAGCTTCTAAACGCTCATATATCCGTTCAAGTTGTTCTCCACCACCATCATCCTGCAATAAAGATGTAACTAGTCAATATTATACAAAGGAAAACCAAGCACATGGAACATTAATTTAATGTTAACAGCATCAGACCTGTCCAGCCAAAGCTTCAGCTTCTTTCTCCAATTGCAACCTCTCTTCATCACAATTAATGACGGCCTCAAGAGAGGACATGTCAGATGCTTCAATCTCCCGTGACAGATGAAAAATATCCATGTGGTCTGGGATGGGAAGTTCCCGACACCCTATAGCAGTAAGAAGAGTAGACTTCCCACAGCCATTCAGTCCCAGCAAACCATAACGTCTGCAAAAATAAGAGGTCAGAACTTGAACATCAATTAAGCTAAGGTACACAGAAATACAAGAAAATAACAAGTTTTACCTGCCATAGTTGAGCTCCAGTTCAGAATCAACTATGAGATCATGTCCGTGGAAAGTGACTGATAAAGATTCTATCTGTAACACAAAGAATACCAAAACAAAAAAATGATATTCCCAAATGAAAAGGTAGAATGCAAAAGTACTGCATCTTAATCTTCAGCTTCTCAGTGATATGACTTAGTACCCTTTATAACAAGTACATCCTACAAATGTGTACGCCTCTTGACAGAAATGTGCAGCTTCTATAAAACTAGTTCTTTTACAGCATAGTGAATAAAACAATGTTGGAAGCAACAAGACCATGGAAAGTCACCATTAGGATGAACACAAAAAAATAAAAACAAGTCTTAAGCCTATAGAATATCACGAATTTTTTTAACCAGTCAACTACATACAATGCAAAATTTGAGACAATGAAACGATAAGAACCATAATACTTGATTTCCCCTATGCATACGCAAGCTGACACTATTCAACATAAAATAATATATAGCCCCATGTGTTTAGAAATTGAAATAAATGGATCCAAATAGAGTAGAATGGATGTCATAGACGCATATAGCTGACCCAAACTACTTAAGGTTTGATATGTACTCCCTCCGTCTCAAAAAGATTAGTTATTCCACCTTCTATCCTACATAAAATAACACATAAATTCCCTCATGACTCATACATGTATTAAGTTATGCGGGTTTCTAAATTGCAAACCAAAAATCGTATAAAGTTGATGATTCCCACCAAGAATTTGATCGCCGGGTCGTGCTAATTCCATATGAAGTAGTACTGAGAAGCAATTTTATGCATGAATAATTTACCTTCTAATTACTTGTACAAGATTTAGTACCTGCATAACTCACCTCCAAACCATCTACAAAACGACCCCTTAGGGTTTGATATATAGTTGCTATTATTGTCATAAACAAAATAGCCTTAAACATTTATCCAACATATTGCTTTTTTTTTTTAATTTCAGTAACTCATTCAAGAAAGATGCTCCCCTACTCACTACTATAAGCAACCACATACTGAACAAAAAAAGCCCATAAAACACCATCAAATATCTTAAATCTAACCAATCAAAAATAGCAAATACGAAACCCTAACAAGTATCAGAAGCACCAATTAAGAACCACTAACACAGACAATAACGAATCTAAAACAACGGATACAGAGTATATCAGATCTAAAACACAAAACTGACCCGAATATCCCTGGAAAGCGGATGCGAACACAAAACACCGGTACAATTCCGATCAGATATCTTAAGATCTCCAACTCCGTTCGTCAAATTATCAACGCCGTTCGTTTCCGCCGCCGCTTTAGATGTCTCCGCCGCCGCAGCCTTTGACGATGCGGCAGCACCTTTCCCTCCTCTCTTAGCAGCAGCTGCCGCTTTCTTCTGAGCCTCTCTCTTCTTCGCCGCATCCGACCCCATCTATAAATTTAAAAAAAACACGATTTTAAATTTAAAAAATCAGAAAAAAGGGAAATAGAAATAGAAATTGAAATTGAATCGGGAAACAATACCTTTGAAATCGATAGATCGATACAGAGCTCTCAGATTTTAGCTTCGATTTTCCCTCGGAACTAGAGCTCTGTGGAGAAAGAGGAGCGAGGTTTTTTTAAAGAGGGGGGCTAGAAAAAGTATATATACGAATTGTGGGAAAGAGAGGGTGCACGTTGACGGTTAATAGGAGGTCTAAGGATAATTATCAACGGTGATCCTTTGTTCAGGTTAGGCAACAAAAGTGAAAATCTCTCATGGAAGAGAATTAGTGGACGGTGCTTTGATTTTGTCCGTTTTTGGATTTGGGCTGACCTAATTTGATGTTCTTTTTTCTTTTTTTTGGGGGGGGTGGGGTTAATTAACACTTGACAAAAAAGTGAGTCCATTGGCCCATTGCTCAATTAGGCACTCATAGAAAAGGAATGGAACTACAAGTCATATTTGACGGCTGGTTGGAGTTATGCAGATATTATTAGTAATATATAGATTAAATATGAGAGAATTTATGTATTATTATGCAGAATTTAGTTATTCATGTACCTTCCGTCCTAATTTATATGATATAGTTTGATTGGACATTGAGTTTAAAAAATAAAGGAAGACTTTTGAATTATGTAGTCTAAAATAAGTCAAATATATTTGTGTGGTTATAGATCTTCTCGTTAAGCGTAAAATATAAAGTTTAAAGTTAAATTATTGCCGAATAAGAAAATGTGTCATTTTTTACTAAAATAGTTTTTACGACTAAGCAATAACCAGGTTTGCAAGAAATAGGTGCTAAATAATTTACTAAAATAATTATTATGAGTATTTCTTAATTTGTAAAACACGTTGGGCTATTTCAGTGGAATGGGCTGAGAGGATATTTGGGCTTTAAACAAAATGGAGCCACGAGCCCATTAATGAGGACTCATCTTCCTCAGCTGCCAACCAATTCCTCTTTTCTGCAACCACAAAGTAAAACAATTTCTCAAGAGTCCACTGAGCTTGGAATCAATTTTGGATGGTAACGATACTGTACAGGTAAATATTTCTTCTTTGGCCTTAAATACATTTGATTCAAATAAAAAAAAAGATCTTAGCTTTTATAAAAAGATTTGGATGAAAAAGTAGTTTTATGTTTCTATTTATTAATACCCATTTGAAAATTAAAGAAGAGATGAAATAATTCATACTCTTTTGATCATGGGTTAATAGTACCCATTTGGAAATTAGAGAAGAGATCATAGAATTTATACTATTTTGATCGTAGGTCGTCTCAGCCGGGACGTATCCGTTGTCCCAATCAGTCCAGAAACACTACAAGTCTGATTTTTTTTTTTTTTTTTTTGTAATTTGTGAATCCAGATACAGTGATTTTCTTATTACTGTTTGATGGTGATTCTAATCTAAGGTAGTAATTGTTTCTATGTTCTATCAAATTTGTGTTATGTGAAAAAGTTCAGATAGTTAGAGAGGAAACTAGCATTAGGAGAATGATGCTACAAAAAAAAACTGGAATTTGCTACTAACTTTATCGTTAATGTGTGTGAAATAGCAACAACAACAACATACCCGGTGAAATCACACAGAGGGGGGGTTTGGGGAGAGTAGAGTGAACGCAGACTTTTAACTCTACCTTGGGATCTTTTGATAATTTGTGGCTAATTTTTGGATTAGCGAGATATTTTGTTGTTTAGCTACAAATTTAATATGTCGCTAAGTTTTGTCTTTTTAGTTTTTAGTAGTATCACGATCATTATTGCAAGGAAACCTTAATTTTATCTTCCTAATTACAATTAAGAATGTGGGAAGCAAACAGATTTTAAAGGACTTTGGTCCAATATTATGAGGAAACTCAATAGTCTTTAGGTTCTTCATTAGTTTTAACTAGGGATGTCCAGTGGGCCGGGTCGGCCCGATCCCAACCCGTCCCGCTACCCGCCCCGATCCCCCAAAACAAAAATTTGTCGGGGTTTGAACTCGGGACGTGCGGGATCCCAGTCCTCGTCCCGATCCCGACCCGCCCCATCCCGATCCCGTCCCGCCCTGCCCCGCCAGCCCTCCTCCCCCTTAATATTTTTCCCCCATCCCATAAACACTCCCGACCCCCTTAATATTTATTTTTAACCCCTAAGTTAGTATATTTATAAATACCTCATTTTCTCTTCATTTTTCTCACAAATCTTCCTACCATCTCAGAAGCTGTGAATTGTTAATAGTGAATTTGTCAATTCTTTTGAGTTAAATTATTGACTCCAGTATTGCTATCATTTATATAATGTAGATAATTGTTCATAGAGCTTACGAGGACTCCGAAAACTTGAATAGCATGTAAGAATTGTTTACAGAACACCATGCAATAATTATATTATGAACAAATAAAATAGCAACATGAGATGTGTTATGAACGCCAATTTATGAAGCCTTATTGGCATTTAATGGTACATTTGTCTTTGAGTGGCTAGATCGAAGTCGATCTATGAAGCTTTTATGGAAGCCGAATGCGGCATGAACTTAATTAACATATCACGAAATTAGTTGTAAATTGGTGCAACTTTAAATGATCATAACTCTGGGCTCCGATGTCCGTTTTACCTGATTGTTTTTTTATTTTGCGTATTTTTTCGAGACTTGGCCGGTCAAACAGCCGCAAGGCGGTTTGGCGCCGCCAATTTTTAGGAAAACATCCGTTTTCCCAATCAATTTGTGTTTTCCCCCAATCGATTTCTAATTTTACCTTTTCTTTAGTAAAGATCTCACGATATGCAATAGATTTCAACGTCGAAATTTCGTGGTAATGTAGGTGTGAATGTCAATTTCAGTGTTGGAAATTCAATTTTTTTTAAAAAATAACCCCAATCCCGCGACGCGACCCGTCCCGCCAAATCCCCCCCCCCCCCGGCGGGACGGGACGTTGGCCAGTCCCGGCCCGCCGGAGGACCGGTCCCGGCCCTCCCCCGTCCCGCCGGGATTGGTCCCGGCCCACTGGCCACTCCTAGTTTTAACTATATTGAACATATTTGACTGTGGTGAAGGCCTTCCGTGTATTCTCCAATTTTTGCAAAAGATTGAGCTTGATTTATATTTTTTTAGAAGGAAAAAATAGTCTTCATTCTTTGCTAGAGATGCTAATTGTTTGCTCTCGCTAATAGAACTTCCCTTTTAACAGATCGGATTTTTGAAATATGACGTTGATGAAAAGGTATGTGTTGAGATTATTCATATCATTGAAGTACATCACTGCAAATGTGGTAGACAGAAACAACGGACGAATAGTAGCAACATCATCGACGGTCGAACATTCAATGAAACGGTCATTGGAGTGTGGTAGAACTTGCAACGCAAAGGCTGCAGCAATTGTTGGAGAAGTGTTGGCAATGCGTCTCAAAGTGGAGGGTCTTGATCAGGGGCAAGGAAACGGGATCCATGTCAATGTAAATAAGGAGGTTGAGAAGAAAGGTTTCAAGAATCGCACAAAAGTTTGGGCTATAGTTAACGGCCTTAAGAACAATGGAGTGAAACTTATTTTGGATGACAATGAAAATGATGGTTCTCGCCCTAGCTTCCACTAGAATAGTGCGTTGATCCTCCTCTCGCACACCCATAAGGTACAAAAGGTGAGTTGTATCTCATCTCAGTAAAAGAATTTGTACTCGATATGTAGTTTACTCTAAAAATTTATCACACTTTATTTGTTTTTCAGGTCTGTCAACTTCCTAAGTGAGTCCAATGTATTATTTGTTTTTCAGGTCTGTCAACTTCCTAAGTGAGTCCAATGTACAAAATTTTGTAGTTGCCATAAATTTGTATAGTAGATAGATGTTTTTTATTCTGTACTAGCTTCAACTGGAAAACATTACATCCAAATTTACTATTTGGAACGGAAGGAGTACCTGTGTAACAATCTTGTTCTCTGGTTTGCTTATTTCATCCATTTTTTTGACTTCCTTAATCCTTAGAACAAGTAAAATGTCCTTTAGTGTGAAATTATTGGCTCATAGTAACAGACTATGTCTTAGTTTGATCATCGTGGGCTCCCTTTAGTCAGTGAAAGGTGTTGGTAAAAATGTGACTTTTGTCAATGATTATTTGAACTTAGATTTACTCAGTTGTTGTGAACTTGCCATGGTATTTTAGATTGTTATTTTTGGAATTTGCAATTTGCAATCTCCGTTTCAATCACAAGTTTATATTAACCTTCCATCAATGAAAAGAAATGGTTACCTGTTTAACCATTAATTGAATTTAGATTGACTAGCCTGTTGAGCTTTCTTTAGTACTTTCCATATATGTTTAAGTTTCCTGAACTCATTTTCTTTTTAGAATCGTTATGATAATTTGTTCTAATACCTTATCATTTTTTTAAAAATTGTTCTAATGGCAAACTTTTATGCTAGGTTCATAGGAATTATTTATTCTATGCTTGAAAACTAAGTAGGTGGGGGTGGTTGGGTGTGTGTGGGTGGGGGGGAAGGGGGGGAATATAAGGAGAGAAGATGAAGGACAAAAGCTTACCGAGGACATGGCCTTATATATAAGAGGTTGTGGAGGACACAAATTAGGGTAGAAGGTTAGTAGGTGGTAGAGCATTGTCTCGCTTATCCTTCCATACTAGTAGGCATAGTCTTACTCATATAGTCTCTTGTTCTTCGGTTTCTGTTACTATCTGTTGTTTTTTGTACTTCGATTATCGTATTAGTTTGTTGTAGCTACTATTCCTTTTCTTCAGGATGCTTTGTCATGTTTTCTATAGTATTTTGTTATGGCTTCTTCACTTCCGATATTTCTTTTCCGACATGTCTGCTTTGATATGGTTTTTCTTGAGCCAAGGGTCTATCGGAAACGTCTCTACCTCCCAAGTTAGGGATAAGGTCTGCGTACACTCTACCCTCTCCAGACCCACTTGTGGGATTACATTGGGTATATGTTGTTGTTGTTGTACTAGCTTCAATCTCAATCATTTGTTTTAAGTCCTTTTACGAAGCATTCTCTTTACGTCATCTTGATTTATTGAAGTGTTTTAAGTTATAAGCGAGAGGAGCATAGTCATATTTCAGCTTCATACATGCTGCTTTTATGGTAGCAATTTTTCTTGTAGTGTGGCTTCTTTTAAGAGGCAATATAAGAAATGCTCGTTATCAAAGGCGAGATTTGTGATGAATTAGATAGTTTAATCTGCATATTTTGCATTCTTAAGTAAAATAACGATAAGTTGTTATTTGTCTGTCATCTGTACTTCCCATATGACAACATTTTCACTAGATTCCTTTGTTTTGCACTTCCACTTTCAGACCTCACTGCCAAGAGTTGAAGAAGATGGGAGTGATAGTTGAGCCTGGTTGCAGAAGCTAGTGACTCTGGGCAACTGAGATGGGATAGAATGAGATCAACAGGTATTCAAACAAAGACGGATTCAGGATTTGAAGTGTATGGGTTCCCATAACGACCTCAACTATACAATGATAACTAGGATCACATTCAAATATCTATAGATTTTTAGTAGATTTCTTAATACATATACAAGGTCTGGACAAAAGCTATTGGGTTTGCGTGAATCTATAGACGACACTCTAAATCTGGCCCCACATTCAAAATGGTTAGCTTCAAATCCATTTGAAGCTGAACTTGCATAATTTGCTGGACTTCAGTTGGGAAAGGATTGCATTTTATCTGTACTATGTTAACTAGTTTGCTCAGCCTCTATCTGAAGTTCTATCTTAACAAAACTCAAAACAAATTGTTGTATATTCATTTTTAGATTTTGTGTATTAGGGTAGAAGGTTAGAAGGTAGTTTCTTGTTCGTCGATCTCTGGTACTATCCGTTATTTCTTGTGTTTCGGTTATTACATTAGTTTTCTTTATACTCGGTTGAGCTCTCCCTATTATTTTATGCCTTATTTACCTCTGTACTTGCGTTTTCAAATTGCTTTTTTATGTGTTACTGGAGCCGAGGGTCTTTCGGAAACAACCTTTCTATCTCCGCGAAATAGGGGTAAGGTCTGCGTACATTCTACCCTCCCCAGATCCCATTTATGGATAATACACTAGGTATGTTGTTGTGTTGTGGATTTGTAATGATTATTGCAATCAATATAATTGATGAATTCATCCATAGATGGTGTTTTATGTGTAATTGATCAAGAGCTTTATGCATGATTCTTGGTAATGTAAGGCTGTCAAGAATTTGAAAAGGGAAAAGGGTCATATTTGCCCCTCTATTAGTGAAAAAGGATAATGTTGTCTCCATTATACTATCGGTCATGTACGTCCTCAATGTTATATTATATGTCCATATATGCCCCTAAAGTTATGAAAGTGACTCAAATTTGCCCTTCCAACAATAAGAAAATCAGCTCAGAAGAATTGTTTTATGAATCTGGCAATACCACAACGTTTTGTTGCATCAACTTCAAAAATTACAGTCGGTTATTAAGAAATGCTTACTCAATCTTTATCAAATTCTCATAATATGCAACACAATCTAACTATTGTTTCAACATCGGGTTAATTAAACTTGATTCCCAGCAAAATTGCATGATTTGGAGAAGTATTCCTTTAGTTTTTGCTTGTGTTTAGCGATAGATTTTGGATCAGATTAGCATTACATCGGGAGTTATCGCGATTCACTTGCAACCACCGTTCCAGAAACAAATATTAGCGATTTTGATTACAAGTTCTTATGTTTGGCGATCTTGTAGCAATTGGTTTTTAAATCCAGCTCAAACGAACAGAAATGTCGTCCCAATAAGTAGCCATTATACCATTTGATACTTACCAGTTCTCTCTGTCAATCGATTACTCAACTGTCTGAATCATTCAGCTCTATACATGTCTATCTCATTTCAAACTTAAAAAACTTTGTTTAAGGAAAGATAGAGGTTTCAAGAAATCTCACATTTATCATCACACAGTTCTCCACCTTAACAACAAAAAATAGGATTGATCAAATTATATTGAGTATGACTCAGAGTAATCATTTGTTAAAGAATGACTCTTGTTATCAAATGATTGAATAACCGGGAGTAATTTGCTTACGAATACTTAGTTGACAGTTATGAGTTCAATCCATCCTGTTTAGGAGAGAGACGGAAACACACCAGCCTCCAACTAGAACTAAGGGACTCTTAGACTAATTTCAAAATAATCTTAAACTTCAGATTACCAGTTATCTGTCGATTGCCTTCTCTCCAAATTTCTTTCGAATTCATTGGATTCTTTTCCGCGTTCGAGAATCCCCCCTTCTTCCACTCCGCCCCGAAGAGTAACTAGGACCAATTTAGTCACGTTAGGAAATGGAATCACAGCAAGAAAGAAGGCTGGGAGAGATAGCATACTTTTCTTTTTAAGGATTCTACCCGCGAATGACTGAACTGCCTTTCCTTTCGAACTGAACTACCACGACTCTCGCTAACTGCATCGGATTCTTTGGATAAAAAAAGACTAGCTTTTAGAGTTGATTCCTTCCCTAAAGTCCTTTCTTACAGTCTATTCAAGGTCTATTGGCTTTCTTGCTTATGCGGTACTTCGAGGGCTAAGCCTCATTTATGCAGACTGACACTAAATTGATGTCTAAATAGAACTGTGGTAATTCGATAGGCTGTTGTGGACTTCTTATGTTTGTAAATGCGTTTTTGGCCCTTAAGGATTATGGACCGACGAATAAAATCTCTTCATCTTTAATTAGAAGTTTTGAGCTCGAATACGCAGCGTGAATTCAAACTAATCAAGTGTCCAAAGCATATTTTCGATACGGAGTGCGAATAATAAAGAACGCGTTTGTGAAAGTACTTCACTCATTCTAACTTCTGAAGTCCTCTTTGATGGCTATTCTAGTCCATGAAATTGAATGGGAACTCCACGGACCCTACAACAACTCATGTATAGTACCCATTTTCAATAATGGAAGTTGTAAATGTGGTGGAAACTACATTCTCAACTTTGATGTGGACTATAAATCATGTTGGGCTAAAATTCTACTCAAGTCAATTGATATCAATTTGTCTTTTTTAGCTTCTATCAATTACTAGTACATCTTTTTGTAAACTTTATCAATCCATTTTAAATGCTCATATTGTTAATTATTTGATCTCATCATCAACATGACACAAGAAGCTTTAATCCAGTAACTTATCCGAACAACCCCCCCCCCAACCCACCCCACCATTCACTATGATGAAATTTCAAATTCCACAAATATGAAGTTAAAATTTCAGGACAATTATTATTTTAAACAAGAAGGATTAAAAAATATGAAATTTAAAATTCCGGGATATTATTATGAAGTTTCACGAATATGAACTCAATGATAATAATAATAAAAAATTTAGAAGCCAGAAAATTGGCTAATGAGCACTATATCTACAAAAATTAATGTGTAGAACAGCTTGTTTAACCATTGTATTCTCTATCCTAATTTATGTGATATTTTTACTTTTTGAAATTCAAAATATATGAACTTTGGCTAATATTTAAGATGTATTTTTTTATCAAATTGATATTAAAAAAATTGCAACTTATAGTACTTGTCATGTTGTTTTCAAATATATAAATTTTAATCATAGAATATTGAGTTAATCTAATTTAATTTAACTTCAATATTTATTCAAATTAACTTTTGAAAAGTAAAATGTATCGTATAATAAACTGGGAGAAATGAAATATATAATTAGCTACATCTCTAATCACTTGCTTTTACCTTTGGGAAACTTTTTTATCTCCTCTTTTTTTCTTTCCTTTCCTTTTTCTTTTCTTCCCTCTTTTCCTTTTTTGTTTTTCTTTTTCTTCACTTTTTCATTACTTTGTCGACTTTAGGATAATTGAGAGGCTCATAATTTTTCATGCCTTTTCATGCTTGTCTTGAATTCCTCATTATTCCAAATCTTGAAAATAAAGAAGCACACATGGGCCTGGCCTCAAGTAATCATCACGTCTAAAAATGAATAGAAGCCCCACACATGGCTATCGAATCTAATCAATGTATACCACATTTGAGTTGAAATTTCCAACTATTTTAAGGGTCATTTAGATTAGTTAAGATTATGTACGTATTAATAATGGATGAATTAATTATTGAGACTTTAGTTATTCATGTAATTGACTCATAACTTAAACTTTTTCTATTTATGTGACTTATTTGGTATGTTGAATTTTATACAAAGCAATTAAAAAACTAATAAATATGTTATTATTTATGCTAGTTTTAATATATGAATAACGATCCCTTCCTAACCAGAAACTAAATGTGTCACGCCCCAAACCCTGATGGGACGGATTATGCCTTATATGCAACTATTATGAACTAGGTACAACTTATATAACATAAGTTGAAAAACAAATGAAATATACAAATATTTTTTTTTATATGTGACTCTGGTCGCTTGACTCTGACATGCAACTATTATACCTATAATTCATTGTCTATGAAGCCTTTAAGAGTACACAATTAACAAAAGGTCGGGATAGGGCCCCGCCATAATCCATATATATCGTACCGACCATTGCAATTCCGAATAGGGCCCCGCTGTAACTCATAATATTTTTTGATTACTCATCAAATATTAAATAAAAGTAAAAACTAGTATTTATATTTACAAAATATTTTTTTGAAAAACAATTCCCTCATACCAAACACACATCAAATGGAGTACTTTTTAAAAAATGAACTAAAAGCACACCCCTTTTCACTACTTTCTTTTTCTAGTCATCTTTAAGTGGATGCATGCAATTGATATTTTTAAGTGCATGATGATCATCATATAATGTCATGTGACACATCATGAAGGATACGTCTTTCCTACTAGGCTGCTGCTACTATTATCGTACTACAACGTGGGACAATGGGCTCATCCAAACTTAACTTAGTAGAGTAGTAGTGCTTCAATCATTCTCATCATCAACTTTCAAAAAACAAATGACTAATACATAGACAGCCCTCTTAAGTTACCAATAAAAATTAGATAAATAGTTTTACTTTATTAATAAGTAAATATGTAATTTCACTTGATTTAATTCACAAGTGGAGTCTAGAGAGGGTATCTAACTTCTATCTTTGCAGGATAGAGATGTTGTTCCAATAGATACTCGGCTCAAAATAAACGTAACCAATGCAAGATTGCATGAAAACTAAGACATCAAAATAGTAAGATACAAAACAAAAAATGCAATATAGTAATACACACATAAAGATAATGATCGACGGACATCAAAATGATACAACTAAGAAAAGGAGAAAATGAGAAAAGGAGAAGAGGAGATGAAAACGATATACAAGTATATCTCGTTAATATTCGGATCCATCAAATTTCATGCGTGAATTATTATCTGTACCGAATATTTACATCGAATTAAATGTCTGACGTGTGTTTATGTATAAATTTTTAACACTTACGTAAATTAAATGAATTTAATATCGATACGAAAAAGTAGTACTTATCCATGAGACCATGCTCTTGTCAAATGAGTTAATGGAGTATTAACATTTAAGGAGTCGTTTTGGTTATCAGGATTGAGATTTTAATTTTATCGTATTAACTAATATCAATAAATTAAAATCGTAAATGAGTAACTTGTTTTAGAGGTATTAAAATATATTTTCTCAAACTTTATGTATCCAAATCTTCGAAATTTAATTATTTTCAATAAAAGGAAATATTCGGTGTCTAAAAGTAGATTAGGACGTAAATATCCGATTTAAGATCAACAAAAAGGCTTGGCTCTTTCCTAGGCCGACATAATTATTCTCCTGCCCTTTTCAAGGATGACCGAATTTCATTTAATTTACAGTCAATGCTATAATTACTAAACAGAAATTTCAATTATTAACATAACTGACTGTTACTTCTATCATTAATGATATCTATTTTTTTTCCTAGTGTTTTTTCTGTTTTTATTTTTAGATTTTCCGATTTTTAGTCTTACTCATTAATTTAAAAAAATACTTTAATCAGAACGTTATTGAAAATATGAGATTTTTGATAAAAAGCTCGTCGGAAACATTTCAAACAAGTCAATTTGCGACCAATTTCCGATTGATCTTGTCGGAAACTCTCATTTTTTGCTCCATTTTTTAGTGGTGCACCTAGTACAATTGACCCAAAAAAATAAAATGCTACAAGTACCAATTTGATATAAAGATGCTCAGTTGGAATTCAGGTCTATATACATTAGTAATATTTATTTCACTAATAATAGTACAAGAAATTGTATATACTAGTAATTGGTTGAAGACAAAAAGAGTAAATACACTAGCATTTTTTTTCAATTGAATTCATTAAGAAACAAGTCCTTTGAGTGGAGTCTGCTGTACGGCGGTGAGTTGTTTTAAAAAGTAGTAACCCTTAGCCTTAGGTACGGGTGGCCAATGGGCCGGGTTTGGCGGGATCGGAATTCCGGGTGTTTTTTTTTTTTGCACTTAATTTTAAAAATAACATATATATAAAAACTCAATAATTAAACAAGATAAGATAGTGTAATAAAAACATCACAAGGTTGTTTTTGTGCCTCTTATATTATTTAATAAACATATGATTTTTTTTGTAATACAAATACAATTGTCAAAATTGCAACTTTGTAGTGTTGTTCAATAGTTGCAAAATACATAGTAAAATTGCAATTAAAAAAATTACATTCTGAAAAAAAACTGTTATAGTTTCTTGATAATTTCATGTGGTTCTTCGGTTGTAATTGGTATTTGTTGGTCAAATTGCTCCACGTCGCTTCCACCACCTTCGAATAAGATTTCATTGTAGTTTTTGTCTTCTTCGTTGATCTCCGGTTGACTGCACTTTCTCCGCTCCGCTCATATCCAACCTCTGAATAATACTACAATCTCCAAACTGTCTCCGGCTAATGAGTGTATGTGCTCTCCTATTTGATATCTGCCGGCAGAAAAAGCGCTTTCAGACACCGTTGATCAACCTGAATGTTCAAAACATCTCGGGCCATCATTGAAAGTGTCGGAAAGGTCTTCCCATTCCCCCTCCAGTATTTCATCAAGTCTTCGCGTCTTTCTTCATTGAGAACTACTGAACTACTTGGTACGATACAGAACCCTACAAAACAAAAATATCAAATTCACTAATTTGGTTAGTAGCGGTACGACCGCACATTCTATTTCTGAGGCTTTCAGTAATAGCCGCAGAAACAGCATGTCTCTTATGAGGTTGTGTTGAAGAAGAAGAAGATGGTATGGAAGCCGGTAGGTTGCTAGCACTTTCTTGTTGGTAAAACCTATATACTTTTTTGTATTCGGCTTCTACGCTAGACAACACTTCTTCTTTAGTTTGTTCAATAGGTGGTGGGTGATTTGGATTTTGGGACTTGGAGGTGGTAGTACTTCTATACAATCGTAAATAATTTCAATAATTGATTTAGTACCGTGTATTTTAATAGTCGGATTTAATACAACACCAATAATATAAATAGTGGGAATAGGAATAAAATATTTTTTTATTTTGATAAACATTTTTTAATAGTTGTCTTATAAGCTGGTTTTTCCATATATTCACTAAGTAATAAAAACATTAGAGATATATAAAACAACATAGTTGAAATAGTAGGATAATATATACAGGAAAATTCTTTTGTTGTTTGAAAAATTTTCTCTAAAAATACAATAAGTTCGGAAATTTTTACCCAATCGCTATCTACAACCATATAAGCTGGATTTTGATTATGAGAGTTAAAAAAATAAAGTTATAGGTTTTCTATAGTCATAAGCAACAAGTTGTTGCTCGTATAAAGAATTTCACCTAGTGGGTACTTCTTCTGAATTTTTCTATAAGGTAGTTGGCAACCGTGACAAGTTTTTTTATGTTCTTTTCTTCGTTGTATTCTATTATTTTTAAAAATAAAGTTTATAGCAAATTGTATTTTACTAAGAATGTCTTCAAAAAGTGATAGACCATCATTTACAATTAAGTTATATATATGGCACACGCATTTTATATGAAAATGATCTGGAAAAGATGGAGTTAAACTATTTTTTTTAAATTGTACTAGCGTAATTGTTAGAAGAAGCGTTATCTAATGTAATAGTCATAATTTTATCAGTTATTTCGTAATAATCGCACACTTGATAAATATTTGTTGCAATAAAAGTGTCAGTGTGCCTACCATCTATATATCTATACGCTAAGATACGTTTTTGCATAGACCATTTATAATCTATCCAATGACAAGTTGCCGTTAAATAATCATGGTTGTTAGTACTACGGCCTATATCAGAAGTGATAGCCACTTTGTCATTAAAATGATAAAATGAATAATGTAAATACTGTTGATATTCATGTGCGAATTTAAATACATCTCTCTTAACAGTTGATCTAGGAAAATCGTTAAAAGCATGCTTATACATATCTCTAATGTAATGAATAAAATCGGGAGATGAAGGAAATGAAAAAAGGCAAACCCTCCACATCAACTAATTTTGCTATTGCTTCACTATCTCTATGTTTGTCGTATTTAAGGCCTACAATTCCCCCCATCATAGGGTTAATTTGACCATGTACTTGATCCGGGACAATATCACTATGTGAACCTTGTCCCGATGGAGCGAGCGTTTGCGCATCCGGTTTTGAAGCCTCGTATTGGGTATACCTAGCAAGATGAGACCTTGATACGTGTCTCATTAAACCCCCCGTCCCACCTTAACATTTTCCACATTTAAATTTTAAAACATCTTTACAAATTTTACATCTAGCTACTTGATTCTCTATGTCCCTATCAAAAAATGTTCATGCATCTGATTTTAATGTTCGTTTTGCTGGACCTCGTCTCATACTAGGGGCAATATGATGCATTTCAGTTGAACGTGCACTAGTGGGTGTCTTGTCATCTACATTAGTGGGTGTATCATCTAGATCATCGTCCAAATTAAAGTCTTCTTGAGTTCCAGAAAATAGCTCATCATCTAAATCTAATGGTATTGTAAAAAAATGTTCAGTATCAACAAAATCATCCTATGTAGGAATAAGATTCTGTCTAGAAATAGAACTCTTGCCCTTGTTGCCCATATTAGAAGAAGCATGACCCCTACCCGTAAGCATACGTTTAAATTCTTCCATTATAAATTTATAATTATACTAATATATAATTAAAGTAACTGAAATTAAGTACGCTAAATAAAATAAACATACAATAATAATTTAATGAAGGAACGAATGTACCAAACGTCGACGTGTAATCGAGAGGTTGAAATTGAAACTTTGCTAGATGGAAGATCCTCAAGTTAGCTGTCAACTTCACTCCCAAATGAATAAATAAAATTGAATATTTAGTAGACAATGTAGATTTGTAGAGAGATAGATTGAGAGATTGTAGGAAGATTTGTGAGAAAAATGACGAGAAAATGAAATATTTATAGTTGAAAAATTGGGTTAAAGTGTAAATATAATAACTTATGGGTTAAAAATAAATATTAAGGGGGTAGGGGGTTGGGGGAGGGGGAGGCCAAAAATGGCCGTTGCACAACGATCAAAATGTAAAATGGTCGTTGGTGCAACGGTTGTTTTTGCAAAAGGGAGATTTCGGGCGGAATCGGGTCCGGACTCGCGGGCCCGAGACGGGTCGAGACGAGACCATGTCCCGTCTCAGTTCGAGTCCCGATACCAATTTTTTTTTAAATGTCGGGTTCGGGGCGGGATCGGCTGGGACCGGGCCAACCCGGCCAGCCTTAGCCTTAGGGCCAGTTCGAACATAGTTTTTTTTTGTTTCTTTTTTCAAGCCTTTTCATTTTTAAAAACTGTTTGGTTAATGGTTTGATATTATGTCAAATTTTCATCAAGTTAAAAAAAAAACCTCACAATCCTTTAACATTTATTAAAGCACAATACATATTCAAACACCATTTTAAATTCTAAATATCTTTTCCAATAGTTTCAAATACTATTTTTTTTTCAAATATCACTTTGTTCATGTTTTAGTGCTTACTTAATAGGCACAAGCATAAGGTCGCAAGTACAATAAAAGTGGGTGACATATAGCCTACAGAAGTACAGACTACAGCTTATACAGAGTGTCAATTGCCTTCATAACTTTCCCTTATAGACGTTTTTCAGCCTGGGACCAAGTCCCTTGTCTGTGTCTACTTGTCCACTTATTCTTTATTGCACTTGCACTTTTTTGCGCCGTAGACATTGGGGCAAAACCCCATACTTGATTTTCTAAATTACTTCGTATGTTAGTGATTTATTTGGCTGGTGATGTGTTTATCCACTTGCACGCTTTTTTTATAAGTATGAAATTTTTAAGTTGTCCGCTATTATATGGGTCGGTATATTTTCTATCGGCTAACTCCGAAAGAAGTTACACTGTAATTGTCGATTGACTCACTATCCCTGACAGTAAAAATTAACAAGCAACAATAAATCACATGTCGAGAGTCTTTCAATCTCCCTACCCTACAAATGTAGGGGTAAGTCTTAGTACATTCTATCATCTTCAGATTCATTTATGAATTACACTGGATATGTTATTGTTATTATTATGTATCAGGGGTTGAGCTTACGCTTAGGAACAAAAAATGGAGTTATTATCTTAAGGTACCACTTTTAATTTGAGAGTTCATTGCTTAGATGTTCACTCAATTTTAGGTAATTCATCATTAGAATTATGTCTTTTTTTATCTTTCAAAAATCACTTTATTTTGCCTAATTTGTTTTAATGACCGTCTTCACTGAATTTTGTATTTCTTATAATATTTTAATGACGCGGCAAGTTAAATTTTAAGAAAAAAACAGTTAAAATACTAATTAAGAATTTAGACCATTAGAATCCAACCCAACTCAAAACCGACCAAATACTTTATCCGACCCAATGTCGTCCTTAAACCAATGAATGAAATGTAAAGACGATAGTGAACGATAATATGAACACTTGAGCATTCTTTGGAATAATTAAAAAGGGAATGATCAGGTCAAGTATTGGATCAGTTTAGAGTTGGGTTTGTTTCTAAATTGGTCTAAGTTCTTAATTAGTAATTTAATTATATATATATATATTAAATTAAAATTTGTCACGTCATTAAATCTCATAAAAAATACAAAATTTGATGAAGATAAACACCCAAGCTAATTAGGTAAAGTAAAATAACTTTTAAAACATAAAAAAAAAAAACTTTGGTGATCAATTACGCAAAGTTGAGCACCAATCAACTCCTCAATTTAGTGTGCTTCTCAATTAAAGAATCTCCTTAAATAGCCATTCATTTTTATTACTCTAAAATAAGGCGGCAGCTGTTAATAGTCTATGTGCTTGTAATTATGAGCAGTGCTTACAATAGGAGAGTTATTTTTGCCACAAAAAGGATTGAGATGAAAAGTGAAATCAACCATTTATTTGGAGTCATGAAAGTTCTCAAAAATTAATAAGATAGGTGGGTGTTCAGAATTTTCATTCAGGGTGTTAGAAAAAAAAATATTTTCTTAAGAATCGAACCTGGAATATCGAGGATAATTTTGAACATTCTGGACTAGTTGAATTAACTTTTTGCATTGATTTAGAGTATTCAAAAGTTAATATATCACCCACCTATCTTATTAATTTTTGAGAACTTCCATGACTCCAAATAAATGGTTGATTTCGCTTTTGTAATTAAAGCTGTTCCGGTGAACACCCTCATGAACATCTAAATCCAAATCCGCCCCTGGTCATGCTCATATAGCCCTATGGACTGCATCTCACGTAGTGTCAATGCCTTTCAAAAAACTTATACAATGGACTATATTTTTTTAGTCATAGTTATACTTTTGATAATTATATTTCGTGGATACAATAAAGTGTATTTGATTTGACCGTATTCCAATTTTTATTATATTTAAGTCAGATATATTTAACTCAATTATAAAGTCAGATATATTCAACTCAATTGTATTCATTTGAAACTATTTTTACACTGTATTTAATTTATTATATTTAAAATCAGTTATATTAAAAAACTATAAATACAAAAATATATATAAAATATCCAATTGTATTCGAATTCACTTTATTTATTTGCATACAAAAAAATCTCCTTCAAAGTATAAACAAAAAATACATAAAGAAATATTAAATTTAACACTAAAAAATTAACGAATACACTCAAATACTGAATAAAAGAAATAAAATACACTACCAAACACTTAATTTTACACTAAAAATTAATAAATACACTCAAGTATTGAATACAAGAAATAAAATACACCCAAAACATCGGATTTTACACTAAAAATTTAACAAATACACTCAAATATTAAATACAAGAAATAAAATACACACATATGAGATACAAGAAAATACAACACACTCCAGTTTGAAATTAAAAAAAAGCTCGGATCTGAGCCGGCACGCCGGAAAATGGATCGGCTTTTCCGGTGTTTTGGTGCTCCATTGATCCATCGGTGTTTTGACCGATCCGACGATGAAAATCCGGTGATAAATCACTCCGGCGAGCAGTAGTATCCGACGGAAAATGACTGAAAAACGATCAGATCGGGAGTGACAGTAGCAGATATGAAAGGACCAGATCTGGAAGGAGGCGCCTGCTCAAGGACAACAACATGAAAGCGGGAGAACATAATGGAAGTGTAGCAATCACGAACAAAAAACATGACGGTAAACCTCAGCAAAACTTGTTGAAATTAAAATATGTTATGCAAAAAGCAGCAAGTTATTGCCAAAGGTGGTACGGTACCTTTTTGTTGTCAATTTTGCGTCGAGTAACTTTCATCTTATGAATTCAGGGATTCATTCACAGAGAGAGAGGTGGTGGTGGCTATGTTACTTATTAAGCCTACCTAACAGGCTGAAATTTAACTTCTAAGCCCAAACAACTACTTTATTCGAAAATGGATCATTGGGTTTCGCCGGAGCTCCGGCAGCGATGTCAATGGCGGTGAGAACGCGCCAGATCTGAGACCGACGACGACGGAGGGAGAAGAAACATATCAAAGCATAATCCTAATATTGTCAGTTAAGAATAAAAATAATAAAAAATAAAATACTCTACTTCAAATATATAATATAGCTATAATATATAATTCAAATATACATTATAATTATATTTTATTTAAAAGTTATATATGAGATGTAATTATTTCAAAAAAACAATTGCCTTCAAAACTTTACTTATGACGTTTTAGCGAAGTCCATATCTCTGTCTATTTGGCCACTTTTAAGTATAATTATTGAACCTTTTTGCGCCGTAGACATTGGGGTAAAAACCCATGCTTGATTTTCTTAATTACTACTACTCAATTTGTTCAATTAAAGAATCCCCTTAAATAGCCATTTATGTTACTATTAGACTGTAAAATAATGCGGCAGCTGTTAATAGACCTGTGTCCTTGTCATTATGAGCAGTGATTACAATATGACTGATTATTTACTACAAAAAAGAATGAAAAGATAATTCACCCATTTCCTTGAGGTATTATAATTAAGATAGGAACTCAGAAATGAGTTTAATATATTAAGATTGATAAATTTTAGAACTCAAAAATGATTAGTTCAGACAGTTATGGTATTTAGTCAAGTTTTTTTAAATGAAGTATTTTCAAGTAGTAGCAAATTATTTTTCAAAAGCTAAATAATTTTCCCCCATACACACTTTTTATAACCATAGCCAAATACTATTACCCTCCAAAAGTACTCCATAAGCTTAGCTTAGTCAAACAAACCATAGCCAAATACTATTACCCTCCAAAAGTACTCCATAAGCTTAGCTTAGTCAAACAAGGTAGCTACAAGTAGAGCATATTAACAAATAAAACCACCAATTTTAGCTTTTGCCACTTGTGTGGAATATTTGAAATCACATCTTAAGATCTCCTTAACCCTACACATTTAGTCATTCAATGACGGATCATACAAGAATATTCAAGAGTAAACCATGAGTGCCTTACTTTTTCAATTGCATTATTATACACACAGTGGCAAAGTATATAAGTACTAGTTTTGACAAGTATGCCTTTTTTTTTTTACCAAAGAAATGAAACAGAGTACGCTACTAGCAGACATTGCTTATCCTAAATTAATACCCCACAAAAAGAATGCACCAACTCCAAATGCAAGATGAATGGCTTCAACTAGAGTCATTCACTAAATTAACATACAAATTTGAAACAACAAAAGAAATTCTACAAGTTCAGTACTAAGCCACAACCAGCAGTGGAAAGACCATCTTAAAGCTACTAACAATCATTATCCAATTTTAGAACATTTCAACCCATTTTAGAACCTAATTACATACTACATATTATGCGTAATACTAATAATTATCACTAGCTCATCTCTCTTTATCTACAAGTTTCAGCTTTGATTTCTCCAATACTATCATAACCTTCTAGCAAAAAGAGTTCTGATTATTTTCCATTCTCATCATCGTCACATAACACTGCAAGCATTTGGATTCTCGTCACTAAAGAGCTGAGGGGCATGAACTGATACCGGGAATGGGTTTTGAAACTGGTCACCTGGATAAACCGGCTCGACTGACCCAACAGGTCCGTACATGTAAGGGTATGGATACCCAAATTGGACTTGGTGCTGCATCCCATTTACTACATTACTAGCCATTATCATCTCTCCACCACCAAAGCCGCCCCCGCCGCCACCTGCCTCATCCTTCACCTTTCCCTTCCCTTCACCACCACCTTCTCCGCCCTTTCCCTTCCCTTTTCCACCGCCACCTTTTCCATTTTCACCACCGTCACTACCACCTTTCTCTTTCTTCTCTCCGCCTTCCTTCTTCTGCGGCACAATTTCAACTTCCTTCTTCAAATGCTTCTTCAACATCGCCGCCAACTCTTTCATGTCCATTGACCCTGTCACAGTCACTAAATCCTTTTGCTTGTCTATTTTCATCTCCTTGTACCCTGCAAAATCACCACCAGACATCATTATATATAACCAAAATAACCGGTAGCAAAATTAAGAATAGTTCAAATCTAACCTTTGGATTTGGTGACAATTTTGTAGATCTTCTGGATACATCCTTGACAATGGAGATGCACCTTCAGCATCGCCGTGGTGATCGGAGGCTGTAGAACAAATTGCGGCAGAAATTAAAGTGCTTAAACACTAATTAAATTAAATTAAAAAAAGCTCAGAATATTCAGTAATTATCTCACTTGACAGTTTTGACTAATGATGCGCTAGGAGCGCCGTAACTGCTAAAAACGTGAGAATCACGTAATTATTTGAATATTGAAAATTGAAAATTGAAAATTAGAGATATTTTGAATTTATGAACAGTGATGTGAAATGGTGAAACAGTTAACCGACTGCAACAAAATGCGATAATATAGGAAGAAACCGCTAACATACGCATGTGACAATTGGCGCACATGATTGTACCGCTTATTCCGGAGACAAATGAATCAGAAGAAATTCTATATGTTTGAATATACTGGGAATTGAAAAGAACAATTGAAGATGAATGAGACACCAGAAAACGCTAAACTGCGCCAGATGCGCAAATAGGACAAAAGAGAATCAGAATAACAATGGAAGTATGAAGCAGAATGAAAACGACGAGCAAAAGGACAGTAGTGCTGCATAGAAAGAACAGTTAGTCAGTACTCTATCCGACCCGTCCAAGTTTATATGATGTTTTTTATTTTTCAAGTGTCAATTTGACTTATTTTTAAAATTAAAATTTATATATTTTAAAAAATATGTGAATAATATAATAATTTGACTTTTTTCATATCAATTTGGTTAAAAAATACATGTTAAGCTCCAGTTTGGTCATAGATTTTGAAGTTGAAACTTGAAAATTTGAGTGGTTTTAAGTTGTGATTTTTGAAAGTTGTGTTTAGACATGTATTTAATTGGTTTGAATGTAGGAATATTTTGAAGATAAATTTTTAAAAATGATATAAGTTTTCAAAGTCTAATCCAAATCATATGCACTAACGTTAGCTTAAAATATTGGCCAAAATTAATGGACTCCCAATTTAAAGAACCAAAAAATATCAGAGGAAGTAATTTTACAGTACCTCTTTCTCTTTAGTCTTTTTGTCTTCTCCTTTGTTCTCCTTTTTTAAATCATTTTCCTTGTTCTGCTTCTTCTTCTCTTCTCCGGCCCCGCCGTCTCCGCCGCTGCCTTTTCCTTTGCCGTCTTTTTTCGGTACCGGCGAAACCAGTTCAACATGCTTGTGTGTTTTCTGCTCAACCTTCTCCCTTAACATCACTGGATCAACTTTTCCGATTACCGTCAACTTTTTCGAATCGGTATCGCACATAACCTTCTCCACACCTTTTTGAATTTCAACACACAGTACACACAGATACTCTAAGTAAAAATTACTCATAAGAGAACAACAAGTCAACATAAACTCTGAGAGAAATTGAAAAGCATAAACGCAATAAGAGGCTCTTCAACAACTTTTTACTCAGAGAGTACACAGTACTCCCCAGACTCTGAAGAACAAGCAATTAATGTACACAACTGTCAATTTCCGTTCAATTAAAGCAAAATACAGAAAGATTAAACAGAACACTAACAAAAAGAAGAACAATAACAAACATATAACTTTTTTATAATCCAACGGAATACGCCGGTACAGTATACCTTCATAACTTCGAATAACAAACACAATTGTTAGTTATTTTTGTTGATAATCCAACGGAATAAGCCATTATAGTATACCTTCATAACTTCGAATGGCTCAGAACAAGCAATTAATACTCACAACTGCCAATTCTCGTTCAATTAAAGCAAATGCAGAAACATTGAAACAGAGCACTATCAAAACGAAGAACAACAAAACAAACACAATTTTTTTATTTTATTTTTATAAACCAACGGAATACGCCATTTTATATAGATATATACCTTCAAAACTTCGAACGGCTTTGACAACTTTTGTAACACATCCTTCACAATGAAAATCTGATTTCAGAACAACAGTTAAGTGGCCGTCGTTCTTATTCTCTCCTCCTTCCTTCTTCTGCACTACTTCTCCACTGTTCTTCTTCTTCTCTCCTCCTTCCTTCTTCTGCACTACTTCTCCACTGTTCTTCTTCTTCTCTCCTCCTTCATTCTTCTTGCTCTGCTTCTGCAAATTAAATAAAAAAAAATGAAAATGTCAACAAAATCAGTCACCGGAAAACAAAAATACTGTGAAAAATAACTAACAAAAACACCATAACATCATTAGATTTCATGCTTACCTCGCCCATTGTGTTATAAGAATATACGAGAGAAGTCTCTAGAAACTATTAGAAATGAAATTTGGGAAGCGGTAGTGAGAATTTATATAAGTGGGGTGTGGTGGAAGGAAGGAATGGTAGTTGTGTTGTGTATGTGCGAGAGAAGTGGAGAGTGGACTGTGCGGTACAGTGAGCTGTCATGGAATGTGTGAGATGTGATGATGTGTTAATCATACATGCATGCATGGACGATAAGATTCAAAGGGGTAATATAGGAATTTTGAAAATTATTTTACTGATATAAGTAGTTTAACACTTTAACTTGTAATATTTTAAATTAATTATCATTTTTACTTGACTATTAATTATATTTATTATTAAAATTTGTGCACAAGTTCAACATTTACTAAGGTTGTTGCCTGTTGGTGTATGTGATACTACCTCGAGTCTATTTTACTTTTCACGATTGGAGTTCATTTTAGGTGTCTAAATAATATAGATTTAATTAAAGTATTTAAGTGAAAGATCTTGTCCATTTCAGGAAGCTCCTGATGAATTATTTTTATACGCTCTTTAAAAGTTATTAACTAAAAAGATAGTTTGATTAATTAATTAATTTATTTATTAATCTTACTTTAATATTATTATTTCTTTTAATTACATTATTCTCTCTTCATGTTTATTAAAATAAGAGTAAATATAAAAAAAAAAATTAAATCTATCTTAATTTTCTTAAAATGACAAGTATTTAGACAATTTTTTTTATTAATCGTGATAATTAAAATGGACTAAAAAATAACAATAAACGAATTATATAGTATGTAATCTTCTTTAATTTATACACGTACAATTGGAACGAATTTTCAGTTTTATTTCTTGTTGAAGCTAATGTATTTAATTACAGGAGGTGAGATAATAGGCCTATGAGAATACAAACATAAATATTTTAAAATATGTATATTATGAATGTTTTCTCATCTGTTTAGATGCTTAATTAAATTATATCATAATTTAAGTATTTATATTTAAGGGACTATCGATGTATTCCACCTTTTGTTATCTATAAAGTTCGAGTCATTTCTCAAGAAATTATTTTCCTGTATGAATATAATTTGAATTTGATAATTTTGTGGTTGCTTGACCAATATGTTCTACCTCTATTTATGTGTCAGGTTTGCAAGATTGTATTAATCTCCTTTGGAAAATCTTTTTCATTAATACAAATATATATAGTGTGTACAATATTGAATCCAAATAGAATAAAGATAATATATTTATCATAATTATACACTACTATTAATTACAAATTATATGGTGAATTTTGGTAATATTCACTAATACATCCCCTCAGTCGGAGCGGGAGGAGGTCGGACGCTGAAACTAGATCTGAAGTCGATGAACAACTGCCGAGGAAGACCATTTGTGAAAATATCTGCATATTGGTACAAAAAAGGCACATGTAACACCTTAACTTGACATGTACCAACCTTCTCACGAACAAAATGTATATTCATCTTAATGTGCTTAGTTCTCTTATGCTGAACCGGGTTATGAGATAGGTAGACCGCAGAAATGTTATCACAGTAGACCATAGAAGCCTTACGTAAGGGATACTGGAGCTCTAAGAGGAGGTTTCGGAGCCAGCATATATCAGCTACAACATTTTGCAACACCTCTATACTTTGCTTCTGCACTCGATCGAGAGAGTGTGGCTTGCCTCTTGGCA
Organism: Anisodus acutangulus; assembly: GCA_029783415.1. Classification (NCBI taxonomy): domain Eukaryota; kingdom Viridiplantae; phylum Streptophyta; class Magnoliopsida; order Solanales; family Solanaceae; genus Anisodus; species Anisodus acutangulus. The sequence continues at coordinate 42,424,585 of CM056502.1, forward strand.
GACCAATAGATAAGATTGTCACCTAAGTACACACACATTAGCCGAACGTGGAACGCCGCGTGTCTGGACAACCTGCCCAATCGGCGTCCGTGTAAGATATCAGCATGGACGGTGCAGATGGGTAGAGATGTAATCCATAATCAAGAGTGTCATTAACGTATCAAATGATACGTTTAAGAGCTGTAAAGTGAGACTCCATGAGGGCATGCATGAATAAACAAACCTGCTGAACATCATATGCAATATTAGGCCTGGTGAATGTAAGATACTGAAGTGCACCTGCAAGAATCCTGTAGAGAGTGAGATCGGACACTGGATCACCATCAACAGCACTGAGTTTCGACTTCGAGTAAACCGGAGTAGGCATAATTTTACAATTCACCATTTTAGCCTTGTACACAATTTCTTCTACATACTTATGCTGGCATAGGAACATGTTATTTGCAGTTCTAGTCACAGAAATCCCCAAGAAGTAACTCAACTTCCCTAAGTCAGTCATAGCGAATTCGGATTTGAGTAGCCGAATGCTCTCATTTTTTAATACATCAGATAAGGCAGTCAAAATAATATCATCCACATATAATAACAAGTACACAATGTCACTACCTCGATGAAAAATGAATAAGGAATTGTCACATTTGCTGCACACGAATCCAATCCGCTAATGTAAGTAGCGAAGCGCTCATACCAAGCCCGGGGGCATGTTTCAAACCATACAAGGACTTACGGAGATGACAAACATAATGAGGAGCCTCTAGATGTACAAAGCATGGCGGTTGGTGGATGTAAAATATTTATTTCAAATCTCAATGTGAGAACACATTTTTCACATCAAACTGATGAATCGACCAGTTCTTACCCATAGCTATGCTCAGAACAGTGCGAAAAGTAACCAGTTTGACAACCGGATTAAAAGTCTCACCACAATCAACACCCTCCTACTGCCTTGTACCATTTGCCACAAGTCTAGCCTTATGACGTTCAAGATCACAAATATCTCTGAACTTATGACGAAAGAGACACATACAACGAATCACATTCACCCCATTTGGCCTCGAAACAACATCTCACGTGCGCTGAGAGGTAAGCGCATCAAACTCCTCACGCATGGCCGCATTCCAATTTGGGTCAAGCTATGCAAGTTTTGGATTTTTAAGTAAAGGTGATATGGATTGGGTGGATATGTTGAAATGGACTTTGGGTTTGAAAATCCCGTGTTTGGCATAAATTTCCACGTGGTGTGTGGGTATGGGGATAGGGCAATGGGACTCGGGGGTTGTGGCAGTGAGTGAGAAGGGGTTTCTGATGGGGCAGTGTGGTGTGGGGCTAGGCTGTTGGTGGCTGGAGGAGGTGGGGTATCACGGGGCGGCGGTGGGTGGAGGTGTACTGCGAGTTGGATGTGTGTGTCGGGGGGTGGGACAAGCAGTGGCGAAGTGGAGGCAGACAGGGGCAGGGTGGAGACAGGCGGTGACAGGTTGTGGTTTGGGGTATCGTTGGCACTTATTGGGCAGCGGGTTCGGTGGTTGGGTTGCGGTAGTTTGCGGGATGGGTGGATGTGCCAGGGGACGACATGCAGTGTGTTTTATAGTGCATTTTGGACTAGAGATGAGTTGTCCGAATCATCAAGGAATCTGTAATTAGTGACTTAGGATTTTTGGATGTTGTCAAATGGGAAAACATACTCAACAAACGTGACGTGACGTGATATTATGATTTTGTCTATAGATAACTCATAGCACAAGTACCCCATATGGTTTGATGAGAAACCTAGAAAGGCGCACGGAGTGGAGCGAGGTGCTAATTTGTGGGGAGGCGTGAATGTCAGATTTGGGTAACAATGACAATCGAAAATTCTAAGTTGATCATATGTAGGGATCCTACGGTAGATAATTTTGGTGGGTGTCCTATTTTGAACCGCACATGTAGGTAAGATGTTAAAAATCTGTTCTACCATTTTTAATGCATACATCCAAAATGGAGGGGGAGAGACGCATGAAAAAGAAGGGTACAAATCATATTATTAATGGTGCGGAGAACTCTTTCGGCTTTACCATTTTGAGGGGATGTATGGGTGCACGAGAAACGAAAGATCATGCCATTAGCCGCACAAAAGTTATGAAAAGGAAATTATTGAACTCACGACCATTATCACATTGAAACATTTTTTGATGTCTTTTTCAAACTGCGTTTTAATCATTGTACAAAATTCAAGAAATTTGGAGAACACTTGAGATTTGAGTTTAAGCGGATAGAACCAAAGAAAGTGAGAGAAATCATCCAAAAATACCAAATAATATTTATGGCATATGTTGCTAGTTATAAGAGAAGTCCATAAATTCGCATGAATAATATCAAAGGGAGAGAAAGTAATACTGAGAGAAAGCGTAAATGGAAGATTAACATGTTTCCCTAGATGACAAGATGATCAACTATGGGAAAGTTTCACGTTATGACATTGGATTAGATTTCGGTTTCTAAGGGAATCAAAAATATGAGCATCCGAATGACCAAGTCTACTATGCCACGTTGATAGAGATATTGTAGCTAAAGCGGTTGGAGGAGTGACATGGGCAGTGTGCGTGGATAGTAAATGATAGAGGCCCCCCTCACTATTGCATCTAGTAAGAAGTTTCCATGTATGTAGGTCCGTTATTGAAAACCTAAATTGGTCAAAATTGATGGATACAGAATTATCAGTGACAAATTTTCTAACAGAGATTAGGTTCTTGATAATATTATGAGCATATAAGACATTTTTAATGGAGAATTGGGGATGCGGTGGTGGAGTTAGTGTATGGCCAAACCCTTGTATTGGAATGCGATGACCATTGCCGACTATAATAGATTGAGGAGTACTTAAATTGCGCAGTTATGGAAGATTACCATAATTATTGGTGAGGTGAGACGTGATGCCTGTATCCATATACCATGCATTGTTAGGCCGCTACAGTTTGAGAGAACCGAAATTAAGGCTTAAATCCATTGGATTAAGGATGGACGACTGCTGTTGGGTCGCTATGTAGTGGGCCTGACGACTTGGGCCTGCATAAGGGGGCGCCGGATAGGTTGGCAGCATACTGGGCCTCAGCGTATCCCATTGAGAGTGCGTCGGATGTGTTGGCCTAGTTTGAGTCGGCCCACTATTTCTGGAATGATGATGGACCGATGTTGGGCTGCTGGGCCTGTATGTACTAGTGACCTAATTTCCATGAGAAGGATTTAAGACGTTGGGAGTTGAGGAAGTGGAAGCGGGAGAATCCATGAGGGTTACCGATAATTTTGTGAAAGAATATCGGTTGAGAGGTTGCCGTATAACGACTGTTTAACAATGGTATACTAGGCTTCTTATGTGAGAAGGGTATCGGGTGGTGTACATTGTCAGTATAATGTCTACCAAGCTGGGAATATAGGGGTTGGTTGTATGCGTATATTGATGTGTATCAACAGTATACAGAGACTGTTGGAGAGGAATGAGAGTATATCAGGGATATATGCAGTATATGGGGTAATATATCACGGGTATATGTGTAGTATATGGTTGTAAGTCGTCGGGAAAAAAAATAAGGAGGGGATCACCGAAAAAAGAAGAAGGAGGTATACGACGCCAGAAAAAGAAGAAGGAGGTATACGACGCCAGAAAAAAAAGAAGGAGGTATACGATGGCCAATTTAGGGTTAGGGATTTATGGCTCTTAATACCATTTAAAGAAGGGATCTTGGGCCTAACTCAACCCCAAAAGCTAACTTATATGGTGAGGATTGTCCAAGTCTATATAAGGTGTCCATGTTCTCATTCCATATCCGATGTGAAACTCTTAACACTCCCCCGCACGTCCAAACCTCGTTAACTGGAGTGTGAATAATATAATTTGGGGGTACAACATCGGTGAACAAAGAATTGAAATGAGTCTGACTCTGATACCATGTAAGATTGTATTAATCTCCCTTGATAAGTCTTTCTCATTAATATAAATATATAGTGTGTACAAGGTTGAATCCTAATAGAATAATGATCCTATATTTATCACAATTATATACTACTATTAATTACAAATTATTTGGTAAATATATTGTAATATTCACTAATAATATTTATTCTAAAAAATGTTATATTTCTTATTTAAGAATAATTTAACTTTAAATTTTTAGTTTTATCCTTCATTCGATTATTATAGAAATATAATTTTTATAATTTATTTCAGATCATAATTTTTTATTTTTTTAACATGAATTGTGATGGAGAGAATAATCGTATAATATAATTAATTTTGATGAAAAAAAAGTGTGTCCTTTTAGGATTATTGGGCTTTGGGTAACTGGTAGGAAACTTCTGTCTGGTAAGGGGAGCGAGTTATTGTTTGTGGGCCTGTGAAATGCTTTTCTGGCCTTTTTAGGGTTTTATCACTTTTTGTACGTTTATGTACATGTTAGCTGTAAAGCAATGGCCTACCAAAGTCATTTCTTAAAGTTCACATTTATGCTCGATTGACATGAGGAATAAAAGATATTTAATTTTAAAATTAAATTTAAAATGAATTTATTTTATATTTAATTATAAAAATTATGATATAACTAATTTCGTTTATTTCAAAATTATAGTATTATTCTTATTTCTGTGGAATAACTAATTATGAGATAGTTAATCTCAAAACAACATGTTCCCAACCAAATGACCCCTTAGAGTTTAACATTAATTAAAATTTTGTTATATTTTCAAGAGTATAATAGAAGTGGTTTCTTTGTCCTTTATTTTATTTTTTATTTTGGGTGTTTCTTTGTTCTTTCTTTATTTTCAAAAAGGAATGACGATTACTTTTCTTAATACGTTGACTTAGTAGTTCTTCAGCATGTGTGTCGAGGAATTGTTCACAAAGAAAAAGAGGAAATTAAAGGGAAAGGAGAAAGGCCAATAAAGAGAATGCCTACCCATAAAGTGAACAATGTCTTTTTTAAATACATTGGCGTTACCTCGTTAATGGACAAGAATTTCACTAAGGGGTCGTTTGATAGGGCTGTATAAGAATAATATTAAATATGGTGTATTAGTAATATTAATATTAGTATTATTGAGATTAGTTAGGCTGATATTAATTATGCAATGATTATTTCTTATAATTTGATGTGGTATATTCGAAATAACATTCATCGCATAATTTCTAAAAAATATCCTCCATACTATACTAAGAGACTTCAGGGGAAATTGTGTCATTAACCATGCTTATGTATGTATTAAAAATACTTGCATTATTAATATCATGGTTTGCTATGTATTAGTTATGCATAGAATAATACCAAATAAGATGTATATATGATGCTTGTATTATATTAGTTATACATAGGTTGAAAAGCGTGCCAATTATTTTCAAGCTTTTCTCGTTTAACTTCATCGATAACCTCTTGATTCAAGTCCGTTAGTTTGAATTGAGTCGTCCGTTCTTCCCGAACAAGGTATTAATAATACACAAAGTTAATGCATGTAATATTTTCTCTAATGCATACTACCAAATGACCTCTAAGAGTATTTAAGATATAATGTAGACTTTATGTTTTATACATCGTCGGTATTAATATTTTTTTTACATATCTGATTCTTCAAAGGATATCTAAAGGTAAGTATTCTTAAATTATATAACTTGAAATTCTGAAAATAAGATATGTTACGTGTAAAGATGATCTGATGATATTTAAAATATTTACGCTGCCAAAGTATATGAAAAATAATTAAATCTATATAAATAATATAACTTTTTAAATATATAATTTAATTTCTCGATAAAGAATGTCCAATTAATTACCGCCTCAACTACTAACCGACATTAGCTTGATACTAAGCTAGTGTTTGACCATAGATTTTAAAACAGATTTTGAAAATATGTCTTTAAAATTTTTTCAAGCTTAAAAAAATGGTCCATACTAGTTTTTGAGTTCTTTGGACTTCCACTCACAAAAATTCAAAGTAAAATACAATTTCAAATTCAATAAATTATCACATTAAAAACTGGAATTTTCAAATTTTAAATTTCAACTTTAAAATTTATGAGAAAAAACGGGAGCTAAGAAAGCGTGGAGGAAGTAGTCTGTTGGATTACTTTTACTAATAAGATAATATATATAGTAAGAAGTGTTGTAAAGATACAAATAAGGAGAAAGCACCAAGTTTTAGAATGAACAAAACAAGAAAGAGATATGGAGTTCTATGAAACACTTTTTCTATCTCCTGATATGACCATGTCTGTCGAAGGAGGAAAGTGTCTGTTGGATTAATATAGTAGGTGTTTGGACATGAATTTAATTTCATAATATTTAAAAAATATAGTGTTTAAAGTCAAACTGAAAAAGGACATTTGAAAATTATACTGAGTACACATTTCACTTGAAATAATATTTGATATTTGCAAGGGATTGACTACAATGTATTATTAAATAATCTCTTGATTGTTATTTAAAAAAGCAAAATGATTGTTTATCCAAGCGGGCCTTACCATAAAGAGTTTAAGGGGAATTATAATAAGAAAGATGAGGAAACAAACAAGGAGAAGGACAAAGGAAAATAAATATTTAAGGGCCTGTTTGAAAAGCCACATTGTAATTGGATTTGAGTGTAATTGGGTGTGATTATACAGTTTTGACATGTTTGTTTGATCAATGTATAATGAGTGTAATTACACTCTCCAATTCTGAAGGGAGCTGAGAATCATAGTGTAATTACAAGGTTATTTTCTAAATCTTTTTTTTAATTAATTTATTTTTATTTATTTATTTATTTTAACTTTTTAATTTTTTTTCAATTATTATTCTTTTTATATTGTTATCTTTTATTTATTTATTTCTCATTTCTCAACATTTACTTCACGTTCTTCTAGATAATTTCTCATATTGTGTTTCTTTTAATTTTTTTTATTTCACTTAGATATGTGAACTTTCTTATTTGTATTTTTTTTTAATTTCAACTAGCTATGTTATTATTCTAATTTTTTAAAGAAAAAGCTACACGTCTTAATCTTAGAAAGGATAAGTCATCCACAAACTTGACTTATAATGAGCTAGTGACATCATTAAAGTTGAATTTTGTTGTTGGATGAAGTTATATGCAAACTTAGTTTATATTGAGTGATGTTAGCATTGATGAATTATTTTTTAATATTTAAATAATAGTATAAACTTTTTAAAAATACTATCTACAAATTTATAATTATTTAGTTCTATATTTTTGAAATGAGATTCGTATCTTGAATACACAATGATATATAAAATTAAGTAATATTTCTTATATGAATATATATTTTCAAACATTAATGTTTAGTTTTTGATAATTGACTTTTATTTTTAAAATTTAAAATATTTAATTATATAGTTATTTATGTGCAACTAAACAATACGATTGTAATTATAATGTAATTAACTTTTGACAAACTGCTCATGAAAAAGTGACTTTCGTGTCATTTTCTTTGAAAAGCACTTGGAATCCTAAGAAAAATTTTTAATCGTCTAATATGACTGCACCAAGACCTTTTTATTACGTACATGCACGCTACATACATGCTTATGTATGTTTCCGCATCATATTAGTTGAATATCAAGAAGGCTTTTGGTAAATGAAAAAAAAAGGAGTATTTAAAGTTTATGTTTTTTCTAAAAAAAGTTTATGAACATAAATATTTGTGAGTTTCATATAGCGTGATCCAGCAATGAATAATTTGTCATCGAGTTGAAAAAGTTACCACATTTAAGTACTATAGCAAACAATATTTTGTGTAATGTCATAAAAATATCAATAGTTTACTTATCCTAGGTTGTAATCATAACTCATGACTATAAACTACTTATAATATATTGCGTTATAAAATTCATAAGACCCTCCCAATGCATTTATGCGTGGCAATGGAAAGGGCAGGTTGAGGGTGAGGGTGAGGGTGAGGGTGAGGGTGGGGGTGGGGGGGGGGACTCTTCCCCCGTCTTATAAGATTTTAATTTATACAACAGATTATATAAATAATTTTTATATTACGGTAAATTTGTATTATTTTTAATAGTATAAATTTCACTTTTTCTTCATTTTTCACTATTCCTAAATGAGCATACCAAAGAGAGCAAAGGGAAATGATTTTAGATATTCTCATTCTTTGTGTCTTTATTCTGAAGCAAACGAATTTCAGAATAATGGTGTTCCAATTCTATTGTATTTTTAAGGAATCCCTAAGATATTCTCATTCTTTGTTTTGTTGAATGAATTGAATTAGTTAGGGGAATATTCGAACAATACCCTATCACTTTGTGAAGAAAAAAAAAACGAAGAATTTCAACAAGTTGTTATGTTGAATGAACTGAATTAGTTTGGAGAATAATCGAACTATATATCCTATCACTTTGTGCACCAAAAAGAAAAACGAAAATGTTAAATAAGTCGTTTTGTTGAATGAATTGATTAGGCAAGCATTAGTGGTTCTGGCCTCTGGGCCTTTAAAAGTGTGGTTGGTATTGTTGTTCGGACAATGGTAGAGAATGGGCTTTTCAAAGAATATTGTTCACACAGGGAAAATTTTGAAAGCCCATAATTTCAGTTTTAAATTGGGAGATTTACATAAATAGTTCTTTCAATGTTTACTTTATAAGTAAAATTGATAAGTGTCTAATATTTTTACTAGATAATTTTAAATAATTCAGTAACCATTTAAGTAATAGACTCGATGTGTTGAACTTGATTTGTTGGACAAAGGAAACAAGTTTCTTTTGTATCTATAATTGCTGCTCTTAGGGGATTAGCACAAAGTTGTGTATTTTGGTCTTTGCGTTGGAGATATGACTACTAATTTGTTATAGGAAACTACAATATATACTTTGACGTGAACATGAATTGAAAAACTTCCAAGTTCCAATACTAACAAGCCCAAATTAAGATTCGTCATTTAGCTTTTTTCTTTTCCTTCTTTATAAAAACAAGGAGTAAATCAAATCAACCGCAAGGGTAGCCAAGTTGGTGTAGCAGTAGAGCGCGAGACCGCAAGGTCACGAGTTCGATCCCCTGCATAAACCTTCTTGGTTGAGCCTGTCACACATTGCTTGCCAAGTGTGGTTAATCGGTGGCGTGGTTTGCGGTATTGCGTCGATCAGGAGTTTACCACTGTCAAGATTTCGAAAGAGTAGCGGCTGCGGTTCCTTCGTAAACAAAAAAAAAAAGTAAATCAAATCAAACCACACATCTAATATTCAGTTGGAAGCGATGTTTTGAGTCTTCTATAGTAGTGTGTACTTAATCATTACCACTAGAATATACCGTGCATGAATTCTGCTAATCTAAGGTAATTAATCATTTGAGTATTTGCAATTATAACTAAAATTGTTCTAGAAGTTTCTTACACTTACCAAAATTGTTCACAGAACAGTCAACAGTGTAAGCATTTGGATTCTCATCACTGAACACCTCCGTAGCGTGATAGAAATAATCTCCACTCACCGACCTGCATCTAGTTGAGCGCCGGTAGACATATTCAAAGTCCGGCGGGTAAACGCCACCTCCACCGCCGTCTTTCTCCGTTAGAATTTCAACGTCTTTCCTCAAGTAATATCTCAGTGATTCCGCCAAGGATTTCACATCAATTGTCCCAGTTACTGTCACTAAATCCATTTTCACATTCCTGCATCCTGTATTAGATTCATCGATCAAATCTCTTATTGAATCTAGATTTCTGGACTATTCATGATAAACACGTTTAGCAAGTGAAATTCGTTAATGTTACCTCTGGTTCGGGTGATAATTCTGTGAATCTTCTCGTTGCATGCGTCACAATTCAGAGTCAGTTTAAACACAGCAGTAGTCAGTGGAGGCTGTTCTGAAATTGAGCAAATGAGCAAATTGAGAATCAGGCTACAACAGTACAAAACAAGCTCCGAATCGATTCAATTCACAGAGAAACAGATAAAAATGCTTTCCGCATTTGACTAAAATGCGCAGGGTGCAAAATACGTCGGGAACAGAGTAGAGATTTCAGTTCTGCAGTAGTAACTGAAGGCTATTTAAGAATTTTGAGCAAATGAGAAAATATGAACAAATTGATAATTCAATCGACAATATTAACGAGTTCGACAAAACAAGCTCCAAATGGATTTAATTCACGAGGTAAACAGATATAATGCTTTCTGCATTTGACTAAAATGAGCAAGGTGCAAAATGCGCCAGGAACAGAGTACAGATTTCAGTTTTGCAGTTGTAACTGAATGCTGTTAGAAGTTTTAGCAAATGAGAAAATATGAAGAAATTGAGAATCAATCGACAATATTAACGAGTAAGATAGTACAAAACAAGCTCTAAATCGATTCAATTCACGAGAGAAACATATATAATGCCTTCCCATTTGACTAAAATGCGCAGGGTGCAAATTTGCGCCGGGAACAGACTAGATATTTCAATCGATAATTCCAGTGTTCTGAATCTATCGATAATACTGATAATAATACTGATAGTGCGAATTAAACAAACTGAGGAAAAGCTAATTCCGAATCGATTCAGTTAACAGGGAGAAACTGATAAAATTGCTTTTTGCATTTGGCTAAAATGCGCAGGGTGCAAATTGCGCTGGAAAAACAGAGTAGAGAGTTCTGTTCAGTCGTGTGTACCGTATTTTACCTCTTTGCATTTATGCTTCTTTTCAATCTCAGTTTCTTCTTTATCCAGCTTAGGTGAAATTAGTTTCACCGTCTTCTCGATTTTCCCGGACATCGTTACCTTGCATACTGTTCCATTTTCCTCGATCTTCATCGACGAATTCAGGTCTTCTCACCAGAAATTTCAAAAATTAAATCAAAACAGAATTAAAAATCGCAGACGTTTTGTACATTAAAATATCGGATTGGCTACCATGCAAATCGTGAACACATTTGAGAACTCTTCCGGTGCAACCTTCACAGGAACAATGCATGTCAATATGGAGAATTGCAGTATCATATTCATACTATTATTATTATTCATATTCATATTATTATTATTATTATTATTATTATTATTATTATTATTATTATTATTATTATTATTATTATTATTATTATTATTATTATTATTATTATTATTATTATTATTATTATTATTATTATTATTATTATTATTTTTCCAAATTGTGTTTTGGCTCTGTTCTCGTTTACTCTACTTATAAATTTGATAAATTTCTCTTTTGGGCTTTTGGCGCGAGGTTATCTAGTTAGGCCTGTTAGTTTGATGCAGATTTTTCTTTGGGACATTTATGTATGCACCGGCTATCAAATAAAACTTTCTCCTTTGGGGATTCCTTCTTATTAATACAAATATATATAATTTGTACAATGTGGAACCCTAATATAATAAAGATTCTATATCTATCATAATTATACAACATTAAATATTACAAAATATATGAAGTATATTTTAGAATATATGTTAATATACCCCTCAGTCGGAGCGGAAGGAGGCCGAACGCTAAGACTGGATCTGAAGTCAAGGAATAGCTGTCTAGGAGGACCTTTCGTAAAGATATCTGCATACTGATACGAAGAAGCCACATGCAACACATTAACATGACCGAGAGCAATATTCTCATGAACAAAGTGGATATACATCTCAATATGTCTGGTTCGCTGATGCTGGACCGGATTATGAGATAAATATATGGCGGATATGTTATCACAGTAAACCAAAGACGCCTTACTCAAGGGACACTGAAGCTCCAAAAGAAGGTTTCAGAGCCAACAGATCTCAGCAACAACATTTGCAACGCCTGGATACTCTGATTCAGCACTCGAACGGGATAATGTGGCTTGACTCTTGACAGACCAAGATATGAGATTATCCCCTAAGAACACACAATAGCCAAGGGTGGAGTGTCACGTGTATGAACAACCTGCCCAATCAACATCCGCATATGATAACAATCTGGTCGGTGCTGAGGGGTATAGATGCAATCCATAGTCAAGTGTGCCCTTAACGTATCGAATGATACGCTTAAGGGCATTAAAATGAGGCTCCCTAGGGGCATGCATGAATAAGCACACATGCTGAACGACATAAGCAATATCAGGCCTGATGAAAGTAAGATACTATAGTGCACCTGCAAGACTCTTGTAAAGAGTGGGATCAGACACTGGATCACCATCAACAACACTAAGCTTTGATTTAGAGTTAACCGGAGTGGACATGACCTTGCAGTTCACCATTTTAGCCCTATACACTATCTCATCTGCATACTTGCGACGACACAAAAATATAGTATCTGCAGAACGAGTCACTGATATCCCAAAAAATAACTCAACTTCCCCAAGTCAGTCATAGTAAATTCGGTTTTAAGCAATGCAATTATCTCATTTTTCAACAAATCAGAGGAGGCAGTAAGCATAATGTCATCAACATATAACAATAAATAAGCAATGTTACTACCTCGATGAAAAATAAATAGAGAATTACCACACTTGTTGCATACGAACCCAATTTCCATAATGTACTGTGCAAAGCGATCATACCACGCTCGAGGGCCCTGTTTCAACCAATAAAGTGACTTACGAAGATGACATACATACTGAAGGGCTATTGGATGGACACAACCAGACGGCTAGTGCATGTAAACAGTTTCTTTCAAATCCCCGTGTAGAAACACATTTTTCACATCAAGCTGATGAATCGGCCAATGCTTACCCATAACAATACTCAGAACTGTGCGAATAGTATCCGGTTTAACAACTAGACTAAATGTCTCACCACAATCAATACCATCCTGCTGATTAGTTCCATTAGCCACAAGTCTCGCCTTCTATCTCTCTAGCTCACCATTGTCTCTGTATTTGTGATGAAAAAGGCATATGCATTGGATCACATTCACCCCCTTCGGTCTAGGAACCAAATCCCAAGTGTGTTGTTTTGTGAAAGCATTAAATTCCTCACGCATGACCACATTCCAATTAGGGTCGTGTTTGGCTAATTTTGGGTTTTTGGGAATTGGGGATATGGTTTGTGTAGACAAGTTGAAGGGACTTTGGATTTGAAAATCTGTGTTGGGCATATGTTTCCATGTGGTGCGTGAGGATAGAGGTAGGGTGGGTGGTCTGAGGTATTGGCGATTCCGGGTTATAAAGGGCAGTGTCGGTAACAAGTTGACTGTTGGGTTGGGTCACGAAGGAGTTTATCGGGGCAGTGGTTTCTGGGTTTGATGTCGGGCTCGGTGTCAGTGATGATCTAGGTAGATCAACGGTGATCAGGTTACCTGGTGATATTAACGATGACGGAATATGGGTCGGGGAAGGTTACGAGGTCTGTGGTGGGGAGATGTTGGTCTGGGTCTGTGACTATGTTGGGTTGAGGTGGCCGATACAGTAGTGGGGTAAGATTAATCAATTGAAATGCTGGTGGCAGGTGACGACACTTGTTTCGATGATAGATTACGCCGGTGGGTAGAAGAAGAGATGCCGATGGTGGGGGAGACAATCGGCGGTGACTGTAAGAGTACAGATGGCATGCCGGTAGTGGCAAAGACTGGTGGTAGTGGAGATGACTGGGTAATAGTGGTGGTGGTGGACTGACGCAGTTCATGAAGTATGACGAGGGAGGTTTCAGACTCGACTAAAAAGATATAGTCCATGTTAACGAATTTTTGAATATTCGCAAATGGAAAAATCGTCTCGTCAAACATAACGTGATGAGAAACGTGAATTTGACGAGTGGACAAGTCATAGCACAAATAACCCCTATGGTTAGATGTGAAACCTACGAAGACATATGGAATGGTTCGGGGTGCTAATTTATGAGGGGCGGTGGACACAAGGTTTGGATAACAAAGACAACCAAAAATCCGAAGGTGATCATATGAGGGGATCCGACGGTATAATATTTCGGTTGGGGTCATGTTATGAAGAGTACTAGTAGGTAAAATATTCATGACATATTCTACCATTTTGACTGCATAAACCCAAAATGAGGGGGAAGGGAGGCATGCAACAGGAAAGTACGAACCATGTTATTTATGGTGCGAATGATTCGTTCTGCTTTGCCATTTTTAGGGGAGGTGTGGGGACACGAAAACCGAAAATCATACCATTATTTCGGCAGAATTTGTAAAACATGGAATTATTAAATTCACAACCATTATCACACTGAAAAGATTTGATGGCTTTCTCAAATTGTGTTTTAACAAAAATACGAAATTCAAGAAACTTGGCAAAAACTTCAGACTTAAATTTTAGTGAATAAATCCAAATAAAATGAGAGAAATCATCTAAGAAGACTAGATAATATTTATGATTCAGTGAGCTAGGGATGAGAGATGTCCACAAGTCAGCATGAATAATGTCAAAGGGAGAAAACGTAACACTTAAAGACAACTTAAAAGAAAGACGAACATGTTTGCCTAAAGAGCAAAAAATGCAGTGTTGGACAAGTTTCCCATTATTACATCTAATAAAGGTATTGCCTCTAAGAAAATTTAAAAATGGGGCTCCTGGGTGTCCAAGCCTATTATGTCAAGTTGACGGAGAGATATCCACGAGACATATGGATGAGCTGGCAGCGGAGGTGGATGGGAACGTATAGAGATCCCCCGTGCTATTGCATCTCGTAAGAGGTGTCCCCGTACGAATATCCTTCACATTAAAACCAAAAGGGTCAAAGTCAACAGAGACGAAATTATTATGAGTAAATTTCCGGACATATATTAAATTTTTAATAATGTTGGGAGCATACATGACGTTATTTAGGGAGAAGGGTGGGTGAGGTGGTTGGGTATAGGTTGTACCATAGCCCTGAATTGGAATGCGGTGGCCATTACCAACAGTAATAAATTGAGGATACTTTAACTGAAACAGTTTGAGAAGATTACCTGCAGAGTGGGTGAGGTGAGAGGTGGCTCTCGTATCCATGTACCAATTTTTATCGGGCTGCTTCAAATTCAGAGAGCTGAAAGTCTGGCCCAAAGCGGTGGGGGCCTGACCGTTGGTTGAACACGAGTGTTAGGACTGTAGTACGTGGGCCTGATGGTTCTGAACTGGTCCGGTTCCCTGGCCTGGAAATTGGCCCAATATACCTGGCCGATGGTACTAGGCCAGTTGATGTTGCATCGTATGAGGGGCCCAACCGAGATGGTTGGGCCATGGAAAAACTGTTGGATCGGCCCAATGGTGAGGTTGTGCAGAGGCCTGAGACTATTGGCCCTTAGCCCTGTCACGACCCTTCCTTCTCTTGCCATTGCCACGGCCCTTGCCGTCTCTGCCACCGCCGCAACTGTGGTGGTCCGACGTTGGATTTTTGGGCGGTGGGGGCGTTGTTTGTTGCCTGATTTTCAACCGTTAACGCCTTTTAATTGTGCTCGTCCTATTTGGCATATCGGGTTTCTTCCAATAATAATTGCGAACGGGTCTTGTTGAAACTGGGTAAGGGATCGGACTGTTGTATCATCGTGGCCAAGATATCATTATCACCTTTTGGTAGACCATCGACTAATTGGAGAACCATCTTTGTTTCGGAAACAGGCGTTCCCACGTTTGATAATTGGTCCGCCACTAGTTTCAACTGCTTGCAATATTCGGACATGTTAGAGAAATTTGCAAGATGTGTATTATTAAATTGTTCTTCCAAATATACGACACGAGTGTGCTTGTTGTCCTGAAAAATCTCCTCTAACCGAATCCATAGTTCACGAGCCGAGGCGTCGGTTTTCATTATAGTGAGGAGCAAGTCCTGAGAAATAGTGCCATAAATTCACTGTTTGACAATGACATCAAGACGACGCCATGTTGGGTCATCAACCTCAATGGGTCGAGGGAAGGAGTTGTCAATGTGATCCAGCATGTTATAGACACATGCATGGATACAGAAAAGTTCAACCCACAGAGAGTACTGATCGTTTTCTTGATCAAGAACCATAGGAATGGAGTTTTTAGTGTTGGTTACGGTGAGCGCTGGATGAACAGAGGGTGAGAAGGATGACGTGTGTATGGTAGGGGTGACGACGGAGGAGGTTGAAACTGATGTGGGAGTTGTGGGAGAAATCATTATAGTGGATTATTTTTGGTGAATTTTTTCGGGAAAACGGAAGAAAGAAAGGAAAAAAAAAAGAAAGCAGTTTGGCTTTTCTGACAAGGTTGTCGAAACAGAAGACACCACTTTTGTTCTTCTCGGGTAAAGGAAGAAAGAACAAAAAGAGATTGATGTTCTTATGACAAGAATGGTCGAAAAAGAAAAAAAAACAGGCACTTTTGTTCTCGGGTAAAGGACTTGTTGTTGAAGAAACCGAAGGGAGGAAAGAAAGAAATAGGGTTTAGGGTTTGACTCTTGATACCATGTAAGATTGTATGAATGTCTCTTTGGGAGTCTTTCTCATTAATACAAATATATATAGTGTGTACAATGTGGAACCCTAATACAATAAGGATATTATATCTAACATAATTATACAACACTAAATATTATAAAATATATGGAGTATATTTTAGAATATACGTTAATAAAAACTACGCTATACTTTTTATTTTTTACATTAATATACATTATACTATATATTTAGGAAAAATACTTATAAAATACTCATTATGTATGTGTTGGAAATTAGCCTTTGGCGGGAGTTGCGACCGACCAACTTTAACGGCTTAAACACTAGTGTTACGTATGTTGGAGAATCCGGTTCTTCACACATGCATGATCTACTAAGTACGTAGATAACCGTAGGGCCAAGAATCGTCAAATTTCATTGAGAAATGAAAGAGATATTGGTTCACGAAGTGAGGTGTTTGAAGCATGAAAAAGTGTGGTATTGTGTTCAATTCTCCTCATCGATGAGAAGAAAGAATTGTTGTGTATATAAGACTCGAAATTGGTTTGGGGTTTGGGACCCCAAGGGTATCCCATGTGTTTAAAGGAGGAAGACCTAGATGTGCTTGGTTCGAGGAAAGACCACCACCTTGCCGCCACCGCGTCTGTTGATTGCCCGAGTTTCGGGTTCTCGGGTTCTCGGGCCACGAGCTGTGGGTCTTCTGATATTATCTTTTTGGGCCAGAAAAATTTGCCAGAAGTACAGTTTGATCCCAGAAGTTTCAGATGTACAGTTTGGACCAGAATTCTTTCAGATGTACAGTTTGGTCCCTAAAGTTTCAAGATGTATAGTGTGGTCCCTGAAGTTTCCAGAAAGTCAGAATTTGGACGGTCAAAGCAGAAACGCCACATCACTCAATTCAGCCATTTATTTTTGCTGAATTACTCCTCCTATAATGGCCAATCCGTTGGTCTTTCACCATTTATGTTGGTGACTTTACTACCTCCATAATGGCCATTATTTGGTACATTATGGAGGCGATTCGATCCCTCCCACACCTATATAAACACCCCTACACCATTGTTGAGCACTAACACTAAGACTTGATATACGAAAATACACAGAAAACTCTTCTTCCTACAACTTCCAAGCATCATTTCGTTACTCAATATTCTTCACGGTAGCACTTGAGTTTCCTTTGCTCAAGTGTTCCATTGCTGTTTTATCTTGGGAGACAAATTGTCCAGGACGTATAAATGATACATACGGGGCAATATTGTCTTAAGGACAGAGTGCCACACTCGACTCAGCAAAAACAGTTTCCAGTTTTTCTTGTGCAACAATTGTAATTTCAGATTTTTAGTTGAATTATTGAATCTTTGTTTATCCTTTCGAATACTTGTAATAGTAATATACTTCCCGTACTGCATTATAAAGTACAACAGAGTAAAAACTCCCAACAGTATGTACATTATATATCTTCGTGGTATACAGTTCAAGAATTATATATACCCATTGTATTCAACTATTCATATTTAGGAGGGAGATTTGCACAAATAGGATCATTATGCGTTTAACAAATATGTGAGAAAATAAGTCGCGGGTCATGACTTTTATAATTGGATCATAACTCTGCGAAAAAATGAAAGATTATGTGTTCACAAATTATGTCGGATGGTTCATAACTTTCACAAAATTGTGCTAAGCGGAAGAATGAAAAAATTATGTGTTCACAAGTTATGCTGGACCATAATTTTAATATAAATTGTTCACGTTTTGGAGAATTCTCACATCTGAATTTTAAAATTTTCTATGTTTTCATTATCCGCGCATACTATTTCTTATATTATTCTTTCTTTTTGTTGTGATTTTCTAGAAAGAAAAATAAATGTTTTAGCTTTTTTGTGTATACCTTAGCATTGGAATTGGGAAAGTAAACTTACAATCTCTAGTTACAAAACAGATTTAGTATATGCTTTAATTAAGAAGAATACAAAGAACCGGCAAAACTCCAAGGCAGTAATTAATTTCTTCTGCAGTTGGTGCAATAAGTTCAACTCTCTTCTTCAGTTTCCACTTTAATTTTTTCTTCAGCTTCACTTGATTCTATTTGCCAAATAATTTTACAAGAAAAAACAAAAAAAATATTTGAAAATTAAAGTAGTGATTGGATATGAATTTAACTTGAGAAAAGTAAAAAAATTGTGAATGAAAACAAATTCACTTGAAAAACTGATCAAAACCAACTTTTTTGAACTTAAAATTCATCTCTAAGAAAAATGAGTCCAATATATATTATATACCGAGCAATTAGTTGAAATATTAGATGACTAAGAAAAAATTATATGAAGAAATTCAAAGACCATATACCTTCCAGATTTTGAGTGCATTTGGCAATTTTTTTAAAACAATTTTTGCATACACAATGCATGTCTATCAGAAGAACAACTTTAACATTTTCTTCTTCTTTCTTCTTCCCATGATGTTTGGAGCTCATTTTATTTTTTCACTGCTTTGAAATTCACAGCACAATGAAACAGTAAAAAATAAGCATGGAAATATAAGTAGTTTGTTTGGTTTATAGGAAAATTGGTTTCAAAATCCCCAATTTTTTTTTTTTTTGGTATTTAGGTTGAAAATTTCCATATTAAGAGCAAATCTTTACTCAGAGTAGAGATGGCAGTAGATCCTGAACCTGATCCGAATCCAGTGGATCCAGATCCGTTTTATAGGATATGAATCATCAAAATTTGGACCCGGCTGATCCGGATCGAACCCGGATCCATTTTTGACGGATCTGGATCTGGATCATGTATTTGAGATCCGTATCCGGTCCAGATCCGACTCGTGGATCTATTTTTTATTAAATATATTCATAACCTAGAATGTAATTTTATAAGTATTTTCTTAAAATTTCTAAGCACATCCTTGTAAGTTTAATTCTCAAAACAAGTTTAATTTATCCCCGCGTTAACTCAAAAACCAAAAAATAAAGAGGTAACTTCAATAATAAAATCAATGTTATATTAGTGAATGACTAACATCTCCATAGACAAGTAGTTAAAATTATATTCACTTCATTTGTGAAGATTCCAAGCACATGCAAGTTCTGCATTGTGGAAATACTAGTCATTATTTTCCACAACTATTGTCATTGTCCAACATTTTCAATTAATAGCTCACAATCAAAACAATACAACGAACAAAATATCTCATATGAACATTTCAAAATTGAAACACAGTAAACTGTTAGCTAAGTAAAAATCGTTTGTCAGTTCAAAAAAAAAATTCTTAGCAAGGTTACATTCTTAGCAAGACAAATTTTTTTACATGTGGATCCAGATCCGGTGGATCCGAATTTGGATATGATTTTTATGGACCCGATGGATCTGAATCCGAATCTGGATCCAGATATAAAAAACGAATTTGAATCTGGATCTAGTAGGATCCGATCCAAATCCGATCCGTTGCCCTCCCTAACTAAGAGGTAATAACAATTGTGGGCAAAAGTGGAAGTGCATTTGATGCTTTATATGTATTAGACAAACGCGTATTAGCAGGGATTTGTTTTTCAATTCATGAAGGTTCTGTCATTTATACAGATTGCCACTTTTGTGGTCTTGTAGTTAGAAGTTAAACCATTTAAAAAAATTGATAATGAGTTTTGAAGTTAAAAAATAATTACTTGGTAGTTGGTACCAAAATTTATAGCATAGTAGTATTAGTGCAATCCTATACATGACCAGAAAAGTGAAGAAAGGGATTATTGTGTCATCTAGTTACCAACTTCTAAATACATGACCAAAAATGTAGCAACTCAGTGTAAATAGCACCAGTAATAATGAAAAAGTTGGCGGAATGACCAGCTTTTGGTCGGCAATCAAAGTTCACCTATCATTCAAATGTAATTATAAAGCATTCATTTTTAATGCGATATAGAATTTGGACAAGAATATGCCTAACGAAACACAAAACAAGTTCAAATCATTAAAAATTGGAATTACCCGAACGATTCATAAAGTTCAAACTTTTATAATCTAAGTGCAAAAATTTGCTAGAGTTTTGAACTCCATGAAAGATTCATGGAGTTTGCTAGAGTTTTGAACTCCATGAAAGATTCATAGAGATTAAATCTTTATCAGTTCAAATTCCAAGAACAATTAGTGGACTTCAAATTAATAAATCTTAGCTATAATTTTTACGTGTTTTAACGAGGTATTTTGCTCAAAATTTTACTTCTGCATTAAAAATGGTAAACATTGATAATTTTAAAACACTGACTAAAACTTTAATTAGCAATCCAAACAATGGCCTATTTGCCAATTTCTTCCGGTAATATTGTTGCCTTCCTCAGTACAGGCCCATTAAATAAAGGCCCAATATATGAAAAAAATTGCTAGTATGGACGGGCTGGGTCTTTAAGTTTGATTCCCCAGGCCCCGATTCTGTCGCTGGGCTAGTCCATATATGTGACTCGATCAATTTAACTTATGGCCTCATTCAAGAGACGAGACACATAAAAATCTTCAAGTAGTTTTCTTTTCTAAACCAAAGAAAAGCACAAACATCACTATCAAATTATAGCCCTTTAAATGACGATAATTTTAACCTCCAAATACATTATGTTACTATGTAGATATTATATACCAAATATGAAATACGATCCACAATTTATTCTTGAATTATAATTCTTTATCTACCAACCAAACGACCCCTAAAGATAGTTTATTATTGAAAGTAAATTTTGTCCCACATAGGCGTGGAAAGGCCTCTTTAGGAGCAATTTAACCCCATGTTCTTCTAATGTCTTTGGTTTAGGATGTACGCACACTCTCTCTTTTTCTCTCTATCAAGAACATGTACTCTAATCTCTTTTCTTAAAGATGTACTCTAAATTAGTAGAGACAACTCAAAATATCATGAATTTTGAATTTAAACAAGTGAAAAGTCAGAATATTGTTATGATTTTTGAAATTCATAATATTGTCATGAATTTTAAACTTAAAAAGTAAAACTCCATAACAGTGCCCTAGATTTCATCCCGGTTATTGTGACAGAGTTTCACCTTTTTAAGTTCGACATCTATGACAATATCATGAATTTTAAAAATTGACTATTTTTCAATGACTTTAAATTTTACGACCATTTCTTAATACAGGTCCGAAAATAACTATTTTTTAATTTACCACCTAGCTTTGAAGAGAGGACAAACACAATAATCTTCAAGTTTTCTCAACAAAAGAAAAGCACAAACATCACTATCAAATTATAGCCTTCTAAATGTCTATTAATTTTTTACTTCCAAAGACATGACAACTCTATTTATTCGGTTTGAGAACCATTAATAATCTCGTGTGTTGTACTTGTACATAATGTAATATTGGCACAAGGTACCAATTTTCACTACCTAATCAAACACTGAAAAATTATATAAAAAATAGCATGTGATAGTAAACGCCTGAAATTTGGCTTTCAAGCTCCAAATGTAGAAAACAAACACATATGTGATATGACATAGCTTGAATGGAAAATGGGTCGAATTAGTTTATGAGTCCTCATGTTTTTTATTTTCTTTCAAAATAAGAGAAGGAAACCTTATATCTTCGGAGGGAAAGAAACCCCATAAAAAAAAAGAGCATTAGAAATTTGATGAACACTTTTTTTTTTTATAAAAAAGTTAATATTAATTAGATTAATGGTCAGCAAAATCTAGTAAGTATCTCTTTTGTATGTATATGAACGACATTTTTCATAGAAAAATGATTTCACGCCTCAAAACTTTTCTTGTTTTCGTTGTTCACTAATTATTTATTTCATAACGCGTACGAGGTACACGAATAGTGAGAATATTAGGGCCCAACTTGGTTTCGGTATCAATCAAACTCGTAAAAGGGCATAAAAAAAATGGATGGATTTCCTTCTTTAAATTTTGACCCTCAATTCATTGGTCTTTAATTTTTGCTCTTACTTTTCATTTAATAAAAATTTATGGATCAAAGTATCTTTTATTTACGAGTCTGCTAAATCAAATATTTTGGGTTCGAATCCCCACAAAGGCAAAAAAAATTACAAGGCAAAATTTTTATAGAAATTATGCATATTTGGTCAAAGTTATATAGAGACCATGTCCTTTTGGAAAATAGTTTCTATGTAACTAGTCGGACAAGGCATAATCTTAATTTTTCAATAAAACTTTGCCTTCAGGCATAGTTTCTATGTAACTATGCCTCTTAAGGCATAATCTCTATACGACTTCGGTCAAATATGCATAATTTCTATGAAATCTTGCCTTGCGGTTTTTTTTGACTCCGCTGGGATTTGAACCCATAATCTTAAAGGTATTTTTGGAGACATAATTACTTAGAAACTGTGTCTCTTAAGACATAATTTTATACAACTTTGATCGAATAAATATATTTTCTAATGAAATCTTGTCTTGCGATTTTTTTTCTTTTTGATTCTGTTGAGATTCTAATCCACAAATTCAAAGATATTCTCGATCATTTTTTAGGCGAAGCGAAAATTTAAGACCATCAATTTGAGAGGCAAAAGTTAAACACCACCCTAAAATAGGGGCGGTCATGCGAATTGGCGAAAGGGCATAGGAAAATCTACGGTTGTCCTGGTTGGGGCTTTAGCATCACACACACACTCAAGAATATGTACTCTATCCCCTTCTCTAGTAAAAAAATATATATACGATAGAAGTGGATTCAAATTTCAATTTAAAAGTATTTAATTTTTAAATTTTATGAATTCATGATATCAATATTTTACTAAACAATATATTTTTATTATATATATTAATATTTTTTTTATTTGATTTTCTTTGTTATTGTTTTGTTCTGAGTAGATGTTCTATCAGAAATAACTTCTTTACCTCCCAAAGTAGGGAGTAAGGACTGCGTATATATATATATATATATATATATATATATATATATATATATATATAAAACTAGTAAAATTATTGTCATGTGACCGGATGTCATTAGTTCAAGTCGTAGAAACAACCTCTTGCAGAAACGTGAGGTAAGACTGCGTACAATAGATCTTTGTGGTCCGGTCCTTTTTTAGACTCCGCGCATAGCAGGAGCTTAGTGCATGGACTGCCCCTTTATATATATATATATATATATATATATATATATATATATATATATATATATATATATATATATATATATATATATATATTATTTACTTTACATAGACACATCCCATAGAATTGAGGGGACACTTGGCATGGCAGCCCCAGAAAAACAGGGCCAGTGGTCACTTTTAGGCGAGAGAGCCACTCGACAGCAGGTCAGGGTGGCAGTCGAGGAAAAATTACCCGTCAGGCACTGGCCAGGCAGGCCTCGGCCGACCAGCCCTACCTCGGCTTCTCGACCAGGCTCGACCTCGACCGGCCTCGACCTCGCATATTTTTTAATATAATTTATATTATTTTCCTTCATTAATATTTATTTTGTACTTATATATATTTTTGTCATTAATAAGTGATATAATGCCTGTTTATATATATATATATATATATATATATATCTAATCTACATTTAGCTCGACATAAAATAAGATAAAAGCAGTGGTGATTATTAATTATATATTTATATTATTAGTCATTTTGTTAATATCATGGAAGCATAATGTAGGAGATAAAGTAGTTGTAAATTGGTGAAACTTTAAATGGTCATAACTCTGCTCGGATGTCTGCTTTATCCAAATTTTTTTGATTTTGCATATTTTTTCGAGACAGGGACGGTCAAACCGCCTTATATGGCGGTTTAGGCGCATGACCAATTTTAGAAAACGTCAGTTTTTCCAATCAATTGTGTTTTTCCCCAAATCGATTTCCAATTCTCTTTTCTTTAGTCAAGATTTCACGATATACAATACATTTCAACGTCGAAATTTCGTGGTAATGTAGGGGTGAATACCAATTTCAGTTTTGAAAATTCAATTTTGAAAAAAAAAAATCCCGACCCGACCCGACCCGACCCGACCCGACCCGGCCCGCCAAAAAAAATCGTCGGGTCGGGCCGCGTGACCGTAGGGTCCCAAGGGTCGGAATTTTAAAAAAAATATAGGGTCAGGGTCGGGCCAGGGTCGGGCAAGGAGGAAAAAAAAAGCCACCCGACCCGGCCCTGACCCGGCCCGACCCGACCCGACCTTTGGACAGGTCTACGTTTTACATGTCGAAAATATTAAATTAAGGAGAGCGAATAGTATAGTTGTTCTTCCTTTTAACTTTTTTTCGGTTTTTGTTGTTTGGTCCGAGGGTCTCCAAAAGGAAAAAACGAAAAAGAGAAGTCAAGAAAAAGACAGGATTAATAAACCACGAGGGCGGGCAGTAAATATATCCACGTGGCAAGATGTGGTTAGCTGAAGAAGCAAATCCCACGTGGAGGACACGGTATCTATCACATGGCAACTTATGTACTTGTTGGACCATGAAGATAAAGAAAAAGTTCGGTTACGCCCTAGAATAAACTATAAAGAGATAAGGACAAATAGTACTTTCCTTTTCAAAATATATACTACTATCGCTTCATTGTAGTTTTGGATATGCAAATAGTAGTAGTAATTGCTCTTCACTGTATTTCTCTCACACACACATTATCCTTGACCTAATTCCCTACCTTTTTTTTTTAATAATTGTAGTGTTGTGTATGAATGCTTGACTTGAGTTGAAATCTATCAAAAACAACAATCCTTTCCTTTTACAAGGTAGAATGAGGTTGCATACATATTACACTTCTCATATTTCACTGAGATTGCATACAAAAACAACGATTAATTTTACGGAATATCTTATATTATTTTTTCATCAGTATATATAATTTTATCGATCAAAACTTATATTAAAACTATTTAATAATTTTACTTTCCGTTGAAACTCAAATATGATATCTCATAATTCACAATATCTTTATTAACCACTAGTTGGGCATATTTTAGGGTGAACCTATTCCCTACCTTGGACAACCTTTTTGTTACATGACACCTTTGGTCATAAATAATGGAGTACTACTCTCTAAGTTGCATTTTGTATATTTTTAATTTAATTGAATATAAAATTTAAGAAGGAAAGAATTTTAGAATTTGTCATAATATTTTTATGGTAATAATTTTTTTTGAAAATTTATAATCTTAAATAGATAAAATTTATCTATATCGGGTATTTATACTAAATTAATACTCCTTTTGTCTCAAAATACTTGTCATGGTCCGCTTCCCAAAAGTCAATTTGACTAATATTTAGAGCTAAAGTAGATTAGAATAATTTAATATTTTAAAATTAAAATTTAAATATTTGAAATATTTACGAAAAATCTATCAATATTATGATAACAAATACATTTAAAATATTGATCAAAATTAATATAGTTTGACTCTCGAAAAGTGAAATGTGACATGTATTTTGGGACGGAGGGAGTACAACCTATCCTGATTAATTAATTTAATGAAGTAAAAATACATGTTAATCAACTATGATTAAATAAAAGAATTTTATATTCAATATATGGGATGCATATGTAAAAATTTCAAGTAAAATTTATCTTCAAACGCCAATTTCCACATTCTTTTTGCAATTTTGACAACAAACTTTTCTTTCCCAGGTTTAACTAAATGTTTTCCAAACGCTACGAAATTTATCTCTGACTTTTTATCTCGACTTAATAATTTCATATGATAGTGTCTTGTTATTTCTAGATTAGAATTGGTGACATACCTACCCCTTTGATGTTGAATGAACCAATTTCTTAAATTCCATCAAACGAAAAGAGAGAGTAAGGCGTACACACACTTACAATATAAAAATGTTTACTATATATTCCTCAGATATTTTTTGAAAACGTACTAGTATGTACACTTGCTATTTAAAAAGACAACTGTAAATGAACTGTGAAAAAAACATAAAAAATCACATCGGCTTTTGTATATAAGAAATGCAAAAGAAGAAGGTGAGGAAGTGAGCTAAATTTCTTTTAATACTTTGTTGTTACAAGTGAAGATGGTGAAACCAAAATGTTGCCTTTATCTGCATTTGCACCTGCACCTCCTAAATCTTTCTTCTCTCTATTCATCTTCTTTTCAATTTCCTGTGTTGCACTTCTTCAAAAATATTATTGTATCTATATCGAATTCTTAAAAAATGCATTATTTTGAAAGAATTGACACACGATATTTTAAAAAAACCCGAGTCATTCCCTCTCCTTCCCCTTTCCCTAATTACATCATCTTATAGGAAAAATAAAATTTTTAAAAATGGAAAAAAAGGGGAAGAATTCATTCGGGGGCGGAGTTACAGGGAGATGCAAGGAAGTTACATTCGAATCTCTCTTGTTGAACATGTCAAAAATATTTTGTACAAAGTAGATGTTGAATTTTCTTCGCTTCTTCTTGTGTATTTACTTTTCTTTATATTTTGAATTATTTTAGTAAAAATCTTTACATCCCAGTAGATTCATCTATCATATATATGCTGCCATTATCCTCGTAAGTCGTAAGTGAACAAGGGTGGAAGAAGGAGGTGCAGGTTCAAGTGCAGGTGAATGGCATTTTGAAAGGAAAAAAAACCCAATAATCATGATATATGCTCTTAATTCTATGTATATATATGATGAGTTCTTTAATTAGTTTCAGGCAGCAGCGAAATATTGGATTTTCATGTTAGCTAGCTTATTGGAGATTAAGCAAATTAAGGTAACGAATTTCTTCTTGTTAAATAAGCAAAGCATTTTATTTGTGAATGTAATGTCATCTAGCTTTACTTGAGCCGGAGGTCTATCGGGAACAACCTTTCAACCTGCACAGGTAGGGGTAAGGTCTGCGTACATATCATCATTCCTGATAGAGAATATATACACTCCCGATACCCCCACTTGTGATATTACACTGGGTATGGTGTTGTTGTAATGTCATCGAGCTAGATCTACGTAGCAATAGTATATTTTTAAAAGATTTTTGTAGGATATATTTTAGGGCTTTAGAGGACGTCTAAACCCTAATTAAGGTGCTTTCATCCTATATTCAGGAAATGCATCTGTTTTTTCACAAAAATAGGTGAAATGATGAGAAGGATTATCTATAGATTGATTAATTGCATATATATTCAAGTCTTCCGATTTATCTATCAGCAATAGGATCTGCTCGTACATATATTCATTATAGCAGGAGAAAGACGGGAGTACAAATGAAATGAGGAACTTTTTCTTTTGTTCTTTTGCGGTTAAAGTAAAATCAAAATGAATTTTTGAGTTTGATGGAAATTTTCTTGTTCATCTGTTATGGTTAATTATTTTAATATTAATTAACTAACAAGGATGCAGTTTGATCATTCGAGTTTCAAGATGAGATAAATTAGTCATTTTTGGCGGATTTTATTACTAGTTTAATTAATTAGTACTTCAATTATTATCTTATTGGTGAAAGTTCGATTTACATCTTCACTTTCCATTATAAAAAAAATAATTAGTCATTCTTTTTATATATCTTTTTTCGGGGAACGTTTAGAAGTACAATTGTAACAAAGTCTGAAAAAAATTCATAGCCGGAATTTATAAAGCCGGCCAACTAGTTTGGAATTGGCGAATAATTGTTGTTGACAACATCACAATATATAGTTATGAGTTATGACAACTGAATCTTATTTAATTTCATACCATAATGGCATAATTTCTTTGGCAACTCCCAAAAATTACTAGTGTATGTTGATGCATATGGTTCTTAGCCGGGAGTACAATTTAGAAATTCGACACCATCAAGTTCATTTCCGGTCACTAACAGCATCGACAATCCTTTAAAGGCTTAAATTTGTTAATATATGTCATTTAAACATTTAAATTATAGTCTGTTTCGACTGAGCACATGAATACATGATAAAAAATTTCTATTAGATACTTTCACTCTAATTTGAGAAAAAGGTTTCTGCACGTATTCTCAAATACCCATTACGTAAATAAGTTAACTATTTAAAATATATCATCTCAGTTAATTATATGTATTAGCCTCAATAGGCCGTAAAGCCTCAAGATTGTTTCAATTGAGGTTGATGTGTATTATTAAAGGAAGAAACATATTTTATGAGATTAACTTATCTATGTAAGGTGAGAACACACACAAAAGCTAATTTGAGTTGAAAGTGTCTAGTAAGAACATTTTATCATGTGTTCAATTCAAAAAATATAATAATTTGAATATCTAAATAAAATTTAGTGACAAATTTAAGGAATTGTCGATGTATTTCGCTTTAAAAGAAAGGACATGATGATGTATGTTTCCTATAATTAGTTCTACATGTGCGTATAATTAACTGAATTTCAGCTTCTTCATTTCATAGTTTTGGAGTTCTCTCTGGGGATGCGAAGATTATTTGAAACGACTTTCGAACCCCTACTCGGAAGACCTTGGTAATACGAGTAGGATATGTAATACGCCCATAAGCCCTTCTTGAACGAATATATTTCTATGGAAAAATAGAACGTCTTGTAGAAGTCTTTGCTAAGGATTTGCAGGAAAAGCTGATAACTCAATTTCCTCTATAATCCAGAAGCCACCATCTTTATGTGTCTATGCACTAACCTCTTGTGTTTATTGCGTATCTATGCTTGGACAGATAACTCTCCTGAAGTCTTGAAGAGTAGTATCAATTAGTGTGTGAGCTTAACCTAATACTCTTACTAGATATATGCATAAATTACTATATATGTATTACAGTAGACACACTGCACCATGATTAATATCTTTCTAGCTAATTTTACATTATCAGATTATTTATAAATGGCTGAAGTTATACGTACCCTTTAAGTTTTCAATGTATTCCACTTGAACCCTCCAATTGAAGCTTACCGTACCCTCCAAAAAAATGTTTAATGGGCAACAAACACATATGCGACACATCTCATGGAGCATGAACAAATATACAATGCTACTAAAAGTCTAAAATGGGTCCCTAAGGACACGTATCAACTGAAAAAACAAATCAAAAATATAACTTTTTAATTTTTTCTCTCTCCATCATGTCACATAGCCACTTCCGCCGCCACTTCCCTGCCACCTCTACCATCGGAGCACTGCCTCTGCCACTACCATTGTAACAACCCCCTCCACAACCATGGTCACAATTCCTACTTTCCTTGCTAAATAGGCATCCAAAAATTAAACAAAGCCATATCTTAAAGGGAGCAGTGAGCAAGACAAAGCTTGCCGGAGATGGTATTTTCCGGCCCATTCACTAAAACCTAGAACCTAGGCAGATCTGATAACAATAAAAGCAACGAAGGTCGCGGAAAGGTGAAACGCTGCTCAACGGCGTTGCTTCAACGAAAAATCACCGGAGCAACGCCGGAAGAGCACGCCCACGGCCAGATTTGATCTCTTATTTGCCTTTAAAAACATAATATACCAAAAAAAATAACTGATCATAACAAGAAAAATAAAAAATATGTTAACAGTCACAAGAAACAATGGCTTTTTATCCATTACCGGAGCTTGAATTTTCGACGGGAAAAAGAAGAGGAAGATGGTGGAGGAGAAGGAGCGGGGGGGGGGTGCGTTTTCTTGGGAAGAAAGAGAAACAATGTTTTAATTGTTTTTAATTCTTTTTTATTTATTTAAATTAAAATCCATGTGTCACGATTTTATTTGTTAGTTTGGTGTGTGAATTGCACACTCTTTTTGTGCTGGGTGCATATTAATTTTGAGTCCAGTGGTAGAGTAAAAAAAACATGATTTGAAGGGTTCAGATGGGTGGAGACCTCAATTAAAAGGTCTAAGTAAAATATATGAAAACTTAAATGGTCTGTCGATAACTTCAGTCTTTATATATATATGTTATAAGTAGGTTGTTTGTATTGTTTTCTAAATTGGTGCAGTTATCTATATTAATTTTAGATGGTCTGATAGAATATTTCTATTGCATTTTGCGATGATTTTTTTATTTCTATTCATTTTTGTCTGTTATTTCTTTGACATGTCTTTTTTAAGTCGAAGATCTATTGGAAACAACCTCTCTATCATCCAAGATAGAAATAAGGTCTGCGTACTCTTTACCATCCTCGACCGCACTTGTAAAAATAAACTGGATATGTTATTCTGATAGCTAGAATAGTATAATGTGTAGAATTTAAACCCTTTAAAAAAACGAAGCATTCCTGTTGTCAACATATAGAAGTTATATTTACTCTTTTCTTAATTATCGAAGAATTTCTGTTGTCTTGTCATTTTAATTCAAAAACTCTAATCTTCTTAGCATATAGAATTTCAACTCTCTGTTTTAATTAACAAATTATTTTTGTTGTCAACTGTAGAAGTAATCAGCTTCAGTAAATAAGCAGAGGGGTAGTACAATCTTTTTTCCTGTTCCTAAATGTAGTTAGTTAGTTACTACTCTATTTCTAATGGCTAGTTTCTAAGCTAGGATTAGTTTGAGCTAATCATGATGATTAGTGAGAGTATATAACATACATTGTACATGTATTGAAATTAGTTGAATGAATATGATATGAAAATATTCTCTCTACAATTCTATCTTCTTCATCTTCTTCCTCTCATGAACACCCATGCTAGGTTCTTAAATTTCTTTATCGATTCTTCAATTAATAACATGGTATCATAGCACAACTAGTTAATCTAGTGTGCGATTCGATTCTGGAATAATTTCGCACATATTGAATCTAAAATTGATCGAGATCATCAATGGCGATTGAAGAAAATGCAATTAACAATGGCGTAGCATTGAACACTGGTCTAAATGCTTCACAAGGTGTTGGATCAAGCCAAGAATTAGTAATTGATTACAATCATATGTTGTTTCTATCACCGGCAGATTAAAACGTCATACAAATCATATCGTTTCAATTAACAGGTATCGAGAACTTTTCAATTTGGTGTCGATCTATAAGAATTGCTCTCTTAGGAAGGAATAAAATGGGCCTAGTAGATGGAACATGCACTAAAGATCAATTTCCTGAATTCATGGAAAATCATTGGGAGAGAGTTAATGCAATTTTGCTTTCATGAATTATGAATTCAATAGTAAAAGGACAGTTATGAGGTATTATGTATGCATCAAGTGCACAACCTGTGTGGGAGGATCTTTATGAGAGATTTAACAAGGTAGATGGCTCAAGAATATTTAATGTTCATAAATAAATAGCCACACTTACTCAAGGTACCTCTTCTGTCATGGCATATTTCTCTAAGTTGAAAGATCCATGGAAAGAATTTGAGGCTTTGATTCCAACTGCTAGTTGTAACTGTGAGAAATCAAAATATTTTGTGATGTATCTACAAAAGTTGAGGTTGTTTCAATTTTTAATGGGACTGAATGAGTCGTACAACCAAGCAAGAAGCCAGATATTACTAATGTATCCTATGCCTACAATTAATCAAGCATATGCTATAATTTTAGGTGATGAATGACAAAAGTCAATTGTGGCTAATGCTGGAGTTCTAGGTTCAAATCCAGGAAATGTGGATGTATATATGTACACTAGAAATGCCGGTAATACATATCAAAAGTTCAAGAATAATTATAGTGAAAGTCTTTATTGTGAGGTGTGTAAGATGAGGAATCATGTCACCAAAGATTGCTACAGAATTAATGGTTATCCTCAATCTTCAAATCAAAGAACTAAGAAGAGGCCTTACAATATGGAGATAACAACAACAATCGGTTTGAAAGTAACAACAAGTATAAGCATTAATATAATCTGGGAATTCTTCTGCAAACAGTGTATTGTATGGTGAAAATGAGATGATTCAAGAAACATAATCTGCTAATGCTAGTGGTGTACCAACTCAGAGTCAAAATCAGATGATAAGACAAGAGTATCAAGGTGCTGCTAATAACTCAAATGTGATGGTGGATAATGCTTGTTATAATCAAATCTCTCAAGTGGGGCCATATGCTTTCCTATAAAATCAATATCAACGAATTGTAGATATGTTGAAGAACAACTCCCATAATACCAGCAGTGCTTTCTCCACAACAACATGTACTAATGATTATATATTAGTTCTTACTACTTGTGCAAATGCAGATGACACTAATATTGCATTGTTAGCTTCTAAGAAAATTCAGGAATGGATCATTGACACTAGTGCTACTAATCATATGGTAGCTAATAAGGATCTATTGGATAAACAAACAGTGTCCGAACCTAGTAATCTTAAGAATGTATACCTACCAAATGGAGGTGTAACAGAGGTAACACATATTGAATCAAGTGTGTTATCAGATAAAAACACTATTCAAAGTGTATTCTTCATACCACAGTTTCAATATAATCTCATGTCAGTGTCTACAATCACCAGAGAACTTAAATGTTCTGTAATTTTTTTTTATGATTTTTGTTGATTTCAGGATCTATTCACTGAGAGGGTGAATGGAATTGGTAAGGAAGAATGAGGTTTGTATATTTTGGTGACCCAAGCTTACAACAAGAATATGAGGATTGCTTTGACTACAAGAGAAGTTGATAAAGAAACCAAAGTCTGCATCATTACTGAAGAAGAGATACAACTATGGCATATGAGGTTTGGACATGCTTCAACAACAACCCTTAATAAGGTTCTGGCAGCTAGTATTGGTAGTATAGCTAATAAGTTCACTAAGTGTACAGTCTGTCCATGTGCAAAACAGACTAGAAATTCATTTTCTATTAGCACTATTAAAAATACTTCTGCTTTTGAGCTTGTGCATATGAACATATGCGGTCCCTGTAAGAATACTACTTTTGGTGGCAACAAGTATTTTTTAACTGTGGTAGATGATTTCACTAGAATGACATGGGTATTTTTACTTAAATTGAAGTTTGATGTCTGTGTGATCATAAAACAGTTTATAGCACACATTATGACTCAGTTTGGAAAGACTATTCAAATAATTAGGTCTGATAATGGAACTGAGTTTCTAAACTCAGCATGTGGCAACTTGTTTAAGACTATGGTCATTATTCATCAAACAAGTTGTTCCTATACACCTCATCAAAATAAAAAAGCTGAGAGAAAATAGCATATTTTGAAAGTAACCAGTGCTATAAGGTTTCAAGGGAATATACCTATCATATTTTGGGGTATATGTGTGCAAATAACTGTGTACTTGATAAATAGGATGCCCAATACCATTCTCAACAACAAGTCTGCCTATGAAAAACTATACAACAAACAATCTCTATTTACTCATTTGAGAGTTGTTGGCTGCTTATGCTATGCTAAAAGTCTTCATGAGAGTGACAAAATGAAATCCATGTCTAGGATGACTGTTCGCATGGGATATTTGTCGCATCCGTTTTTTGACCCACGGTCAGAGCGGAGTGCAACGTATCGGTGATTCCTGGGTATTGGAATAAGGAGTCAGCACCTAATTATTTAATGGTGAATTAGGACACCTAAATATTAACTAATTGCTGCAAAATAACTCCGATTTTATGATCTGCGAAACTAATGAGATTCTACGTAAGAGTTCTTTATTATCCTAAAGGGAAGGGGTTAGACATCCTTTAAGATCCGATAACTTGCGGTTATCCGGTCAAACTCAGGTTAATTATTGCTAATAAAAAATGCATGTTTAAAAATAGAAAGCTGGAATGCTGTTGCAAGTATTTAGTAAAAGGATGCATTCGTACAAGTATACATTTGTATGGCATTAAAAATAGATGTAAAGTTGAAAAAATGTATGCATTTGTATGAAATTTGATAAAAATATATGCAAGGTGATTTTTATGAACGCCGGTCCTAAAAATAGGTAAACTAGCGATTTTCGATTTTAAAAACTATCCGAGCCTAAAAATAAATAAACTAGCGATGGGTTTCAAGTTTTAGACTACCCTATTAATTAATTCTAATTCTACCTATTCTAAGCATTTCAATAATTACAAGTACAATAAATAATATTACAATACAGAACGAGATAAAGCTAAATTAAAGAAAGTAAAAACAACAACAAAATAAATAATCTCCGAGGAGCATTTGCCTTCGTTGACTTTGTTCCTTGCAAGCTGTCAAGAACAAACGGTTAGAAACAATAAAATATAAATAACTTCGGATCCGTATCCAAAATATTGAATGTTTTGATCACGGAGGGCTCAGACTTAAATTTTGAAAAAAGACCATTCCAATCACATCGTGGCTGCAAACATATGACTCGGTGGTCATTTTAATTGCCTCGCCTACTAAACATGTTGGTCTCTCGGATGAAAAAGAAATATCATTCCAATCACGCCGTGGCTGCAAACATATAACTCGTCGGTCATTTTAATTGCCTCGCCTACTAAACATGTTGATCTCTCGGATGAAATTAAAAAAAGATTTAAGTTTCATCCTTGCCCAGAAGTTATATTTCCGTCTTTCCAACTGTGGAGGCCTCAAAATCGATGGATATTTTCATCGGCCAGTATAGTATCATGTTCGAATCAGTAAATTATACCAAAGCAGCAAAGCCGAAATCGAGAGGCAATTTCCGAAGGGGCGCGGCCTCGAATTCAATATCATTGGCCTAAGTGTAGTATTTGTTCATATCAGTAAAATAAACAGAAACGACAAACTGAAACCGATAAACGATTTTCGAAGGGACGCAACCTCGAATTCAATTTCATTGGCCTAAATGCAGTATTTGTTCAGATCAGTAAAATAAACCAAGAACAGTAAACTGAAACCAAGAAGCAATTTCCTTAGGGACGCGGCCTCGAATTCAATTTCATTGGCCTAAATGCAGTATTTATTCAAATTAGTAAAATAATGCCAAAATAGTAAAATCGAAACCGAGAGGCATTTTCCGAAGGGACGCGGCCTCAAATTCAATTTGATTGGCCTAAGTGTAGTATTCTGTTCGAATCAGTAGACTTTTCAAAAAATATTGCGGCTGTCCGAAGCAGTCTTAAAGCAGTTGTTTTCAGCCAAGAAAATAACAGCAATTGGGTTCAAAAAATACCGCAGCAGTGGGCTTGAAAACACAGTATCAATGGGCTGTCCAAAGCAGTCTTAAAGCAGCTATTTTTCATCCAAGAAAACAACAACAATTTGGGCTAAAATACAGCAGTGATAAGACATCAAATATGCTCAAAATGTAGCAGTAAAATATTTTTGAAAAGAGGTGTAAATGGTCAAGATTGCAGCAGTTATGCGCGGCAAACGCAGCATCAGAATAATGGCTCAAAAGTGCAGTAATCAGCCCAAGTATTGCAGCAACTGGCAGTCTTAGAATCAACAGCCAAAAGGAACAAACCCATAACGAGAACTATTTAAAGATGGCATGTATCCAGAATCTCAAGGTGCAACAGGATACCACAACCACTGGTAGCACAGCAAAGGCATAAAGGGGAAGGTAAACCTTAAAGACCAATCACACTAAACCTCAAATTTGAAAGGATAAGAAGACAAAGGGGGCTACCACCATTCATTTCCGATGCCGCAACAAGATTCAAAGGGTTTCTAGAACCTTAGGCATGGCAGGCTATCGAAGAAGGCTAAACCAAACCCGAAGCGTGTCTTGGCTTTCAACCAGCATAACAAGATAAATATAAAACCTAACATATATATATTCTGAAAGTCTCAAATAAAGGAACAAGACATAAGATGGAAGGAAGGAATGGAAACATAGACCTTTAGAAAATTTTTAAACAAGTTAATGCAAACACTCAACTAAACTTTCTCAGGTTCATAATTTAAATCACATAACACCAACGCAATATGACAGATCCTAGTTTATTTCAGCATCAGAAATAACATGTGTTATCCAGTAAGTATTAGCATATCAAAATAGAGGTAAAACTTCATAAAAATCCTAAGCTAATTGCGAGTTGACAAACCCAAAGATAAAAAACATTTTAGGATAATGTTTTAGGTTTTAAAAACTCTCCCTCATAGTACATAAGAATTTACACAGCAATGAAATCAGGACAAACACTCTTAAGAAAGACATGGCTTAGGCCTAGCAGAGTCCATTTCAAATTAACCATGGAATTTAAATATCTTAGTTGGTCTATGTGAGAGTAAAAGATAGTACAAAAAAAAAGCAAACACTCAATATTTTTTGTACGATCAACATATACACACATAGGCAGGGCTTTGCAAGTCAACTCTTCGACGAAGCTCAGATTTTCATGCACCAACAATATGGCAGAATATGAAGCTTGTATACTCGGACTTAGAATGGCTGTTGATATGAATATACCAAAATTGTTGGTTATCGGTGATTCATACTTATTGATTCATCAGGTACAAGGCGAATGGGCCACCAAGAACGTGAAAATACTTCCTTACCTGCATTGCGTGAAAGAATTGTGCAAAAGGGTCAGCGATATAGAATTCAAGCATATCCCACGAACTCAAAATGAATTTGTTGATGCTTTGGCAACTCTGTCCTCCATTATTCAACATCCGGATAAGAATTACATTAATCTTATCAAGGTGAACTTGTCGGATCATCCAGCCTATTATTTCCGCATAGATGAAGAACTGGATAGAAAGCCTTGGTACCACGACATTAAGAGATATCTCAAGGCGGGCAAATATTCAGAAGGCATAACCAGCACTCAAAAGAAGACACTTCGGAGGTTAGCAAACCATTTCTTCCTAAATTGAGAAGTCCTTTATCGGACTCCGGATCTAGGTTTATTAAGATGTGTTGATGCCCAAAAGGCAAACAGGTTAGTTGAAAAGATACATGGAGGCACGTGCGGGTCTCATATGAATGGTTTCACTCTAGGAAGGATGATTCTGCGAGCAGGGTATTTTGGATGACCATGGAAACAGATTGCATTCGCTTTGTGCAAAAATGCCATCAGTGTCAGATTCATGGCGATTTAATCCGGGTACCTCCTAACGAGCTCAATGTGATGAGTTCTCCTTAACCATTTGCAGCTTGGGGCATGTATGTCATTGGTCCTATTGAACCTGCCATGTCAAATGGACACAGATTCATTCTAGTAGCAATTGACTACTTCATGAAGTGGGTAGAATCATCGTCATATAAGTCAGTGACGAAGAAAGTGGTAGTTGACTTTGTCCGCAATAATATCATTTGTCGATTTGGAATCCCTGAGTCGATTGTAACAGATAACGGAGCCAATCTCAACAGTAATTTGATGCATGAGGTATGTGAGAAGTTTAAGATCACTCACCGCAATTCCACTCCATATCGGTCTCAGATGAATGGAGCAGTCGAAGCAGCCAACAAAAACATCAAGAGAATACTGCGGAAGATGGTTGATAATTACAAGCATTGACATGAGCATTTGCCCTTTGGACTTTTGGGCTATAGCACTACATTCAAGACTTCTACTGGGGCAACGCCTTATCTTTTGGTCTATGGAACAGAAGTTATATTACCAGCATAGGTAGAAATACCATCTTTGAGAATTATTCAAGAAGTCGAGTTGAGCGAAGCCAAGTGGATACATAATCGGTACGAGCAATTAATGTTGATTGATGAAAAGCGGATGAGCGCAGTTTGTCACGGGCAACTTTATCAGAACAGAATGGCCAAAGCTTTCAACAGGAAAGTAAAACCAAGGAGTTTCAAACCGGGGCAGTTGGTGTTATAATGTATATTCCCGCACCAAAATGCTAAAGAAAAATTTGCACCTAATTGGCAAGGGCCTTACATAGTTCACCGGGTGCTAAATGGAGGGGCACTAATCCTAGCTGAAATGGACGGCGAAGTATGGCCAAAAGCTATCAACGTAGATGTGGTGAAAAGATACTACATTTAGGAATTTTTCTATATAGTGCATTTTCTATGTTGTAAAAGTCGCCCTCCCTTGGCGGGATACGCAAAGTACCCATGTCGGGTTCGGTCTCTTTAAAGCACAAATTTCCCCAAAAATACTATTTACTTGTAACATGAACTACGGTATGACCTGATTCCGTCGGACGGATACGTAGGCGGCCCACATCGGCTTCAGTCCCATTTTTAGAAAAACCTTACAATCCCTTTTTGCTTGTAACGAACTACGTTATGACCTGATTCCCTTGTTGGGATACGTAGGCGGCCTATATCGGCTTCGGTCACACCATTAAAAAATTTCTCCCTTAATTTGCATGTAACGAAATACGCTCATCTGATCACCTTGATAGGTCAAGCGAGAAACCCACACAAAACTCGGTCTTGTCCAGTGAAAGTTTGGCATCCTCACATACCATAAACTAGGGTAAATTTCAAGGGTTCACTGCAAGAAGACGTCGATAGACATGAAAAATGTTGGCCAGCTAAGTCTTCAGCCAGAAGAAGGATTTTGGATAAGACGTTTGCTTTGTTTCACGGCATGTCACTATTCGAGAATTTGACAGAATTTTTTATTAATACACATACTTTCTTATAAGCAAATTATTTTCATTAACAACTAGCCAAGACTGAAAACCAGACAGGGGCTACAGGTCC
This sequence comes from Anisodus acutangulus, assembly GCA_029783415.1. Classification (NCBI taxonomy): domain Eukaryota; kingdom Viridiplantae; phylum Streptophyta; class Magnoliopsida; order Solanales; family Solanaceae; genus Anisodus; species Anisodus acutangulus. Next base: position 42,463,230 of record CM056502.1, read on the forward strand.
GAACCAGCAGGACGTGCAAGTATCAAGAGCCAAAGCTACAAAGACAACACGAATCAACCGCCCCTCCCCCAAACACACAAATTTTCTTCGAGTACAGTTTTTTCAGGTTGGAATAGGCAGGGAATCCACAACATTTATGTCTAATTTCGCAAAAACTTCCGCATTGTAGTTCGGCCCACAAGGATCACGTTCTTGTTCTGCGTCTGTACAAAGACGTCATCTTGACCTACAGGATCCCAATCGCGTTATGTATGTGCAAGGATAGTATTTCGACTCACAGAGTCACATTCTCATCCTCATCTTACATCGCATATGTCCACGCATTAGCTTTTCATCCAGATTGAGTTTGCAAGAACTCCAACATAGCATTTCGGCCTCAGGGTCACGTATCACTGCGTCTGTGCAAGGAAGACATTTTGTATCACTGCATCTGGGCAAGGACGATATTTTTTGCATCATGTCTGTGCAAGGACGTCGCATCCTCATTACGTCTGCGCAAAGACGTCATTTTGCATTACGTCTAGGCAAGGACGACATTTTGCATTACGTCTGTGCAAGGACGTCATTACATTTCGTCTGTGCAAGGATGACATTTTGCATTACGTCTGTGCAAGGATGTCATTTTACATTACGTCTGTGCAAGGACGTCGCATCGCATTACGTATGTGCAAGGACATCATTTCAATTCACGTGGTCGTATTCTCATATACTTATTGTATTCAACAGTTATGCACTAATTTTTTTAATCTTAGCTCTAGTCCGCGTGAGTTTGAATCGGTAGGAGCTTCAGCACAACGTGGAACTATCTCTTGTAGCGAACCGAGACAATTTGTTGAAGAACTGGAATTCCCAACAAAGGTCAACGACCTACTTTAAACGTCGTTCCGCTCTTTTCCAATATTTTGCCACATCTGCAACCGGTATCATCATAACTCGATACTGAGACAATATTTCTTGAATCTGCACCAATTTTTGGTTCTCGATTTACCGATATCGCAATTCTTCTCCCTCGGAATTCTATCTCTACCAGTGTATCCCTAATCTTCGTTCAAGTCCCGATGATCAGGACAAAATTGGTTAATCAGTCAACTTCTTTGTCTGAAAACTCTTTCATCGTCTCCAGCCAAAGAGGGGCAAGCTGTTGACACCCAAATTTGTCCCCACTTTTCCGATTATTTGTTTGCGATTTAAAATATTTTGACACCTCAAATAATTATATATATATAAATATATATATATATATATATATATATATATATATAATGTCTTAATATCGTTATTTATTATCATTATTATTATTATTATTATTCGTATTTCTCCTATCATTTGCCTTTTAATGTCATAATCATAGTTTTACCCTAATATTCTATGTTATTTCATTTTCGCAAAACGACATCGCATTTTTTTATTTTTAGCGAAAAACATTTCGTAAATATTATGTTTTGTTATTATCACATCGTTATTTTTATTTAAATAATTTACATTTCTTCAAAATATTTTTTTAATAATAAATCCCTTTTTATATTTTAACCCACAACTCATTTTTTCCCTCACTCAAAACATTCTACCAACCCACCAAAAATGGAGGCCCGATCGACCACCAAACTCGGCCCAACTCCCCATTTTATTGTCCCTCACCAAAAACAAGCCCAACCGGCCACCAAACCCAGCTCAACCCGTCGACCACACCCCATTTATCCCTAAACCTAAAACAAACCAAACATGTCACCCTTTTTCTTTCACCCATACCCTATCCCCTAAAAATCCACCGACACCACCACACATTCGCCTGACACCACCACACCCCTCCCCATCACTTCACTCATACCCTATCCCCCAAAATACGAGACCTACACCCCTCAAATCTGCCTCTAAAATCATCACTTTTGCCTTCTTCTTTTTTTAATTTCAAACTCGAAATTGAAAAAGGGGTATGGGGTGGACGGTTTTGGGGGAAATCCATCTATAAATACCCCTTGTTCTTCATTTCATGGGGGGTCCGAAAAGAAAATCGAAAAAGGGGTCCCAAAAACAAAAATCGAAAAGGTTCGAGATTAAAAACGAAAAATAATTCGAAAATGAGGGGAAAAATCAGAAAAGAAAACGGTTTGCTTGTTCCTAAATTTTTTATTAAAAAATAAACTCTTCTTTGGTATTTAATTTTAAATCCGAAAATCTCTTTTGAATACTAGTTTCAATCCTTAAAAACTCCCCCTTTTGTTCTTCACGTTTCCGTTCATTTCGGGTCGGGTCGTTTCAGGCCGAATCAAAATCAAAACCGAGTCTGTTTCGGGTCGGGTCTAAAATCCGAGTCTTAAATCGCAAAAATCAGAATTCGAAAATAACTTCTCCGAGCAAATTCAACGATTCGAAACGACGTCTCGGTTCGCTGCCTGGAGAAGGTCCGTAAATACAAACTCCTCTCAATTCAATTTTCTTCATTTATATGTGTTTTGATATAATTTGGCATGCTTAGATGATTTGGGAATGTTTTTGCCTATTAGGATTAGTTCTAGGTTTATACGTTATATTGGATAATATACATGTTATTTTGAAGGATTATGTTCAATTATTAAAGAACTTTATGATACTTAATAATTTATTTAGTTGACTGTTAATGCTCAGATTGCTATATTAAGTTTATGTCTAGTATTAAATTTAGTATGATGGAGTATGGGTTGTATTAGCATTTGCTTAAAAAGGCATAATGAAGATTAGTTAAGTATTCAGCAAGGTATGGTTTTAGGATTAGTTAAATAATGTAGTTACTTTCCTTTATATGTTTGAGATTACTGGTAGTGACAATATAGTTTTAATTTCTTTAAGAGCTTAGATATGTATTTTGTAATCTGTTTTCAAATGTCCTTCTATGTGGTTTCTGAGTAGTATAGGATTGACAACACCTTTGCATCCTTATTAGCCTACCTATAAGCATGTGTGATAAATTTAGGATGGTGAGGACATGATAGAAAGCTTTGTAGGTGCGTATGTTGATTTCTGTATACTATTTAGTCATGTTGGGTCGGAGAATGTGGGAATCTGTCTACCTTGTTGAATTCTTTAACTAGTTTATTCTCATAATAGGTGTTTGGTTTGTTTATTAATTTTGGTATGGCATTTAACTAATATGTCAACATGTTTGAAGACTATTTTGCTTTATAGTTTCTCGTCTATAGTATCAATCCTTATCATGTTTGATTAAATGCATATGATCCCATGTGACCAGTTTAGCCTAACTAACTTGCATATCTAAGGCAATGCCTAAGTGTTTTTGTTTACTCATTTCTGTTGGGTCATATAAATTGATCATTCATAAGATCTGTGTATTAATATTGATTGAATGATACTTGCATTAGCACTCTGCCTCACTATAGGGCTAACATAGACCATGTTGAGGATGTGATCGACTGTTTGCACCATACTACTAATTGTTCTGATAAGTTGATTTTATAATGCCATGGCTACTAATAAATTAAATGCTTCCATACTAGCATGTTAACCCCATTGAGTTTCTTATGTGTCTGTCCTGCTTGACTGTTTAACAACATACCTATCTTGTTGAGTCGTTTAACTGATTCATCCCCAACAAGTGCTGGGTTTTTATTATTATATGGTAGGATAGTTTGTTTGACTTGTAGTATACTTAATAACCATCCAAATCATGTTGTGCCTTATGTGAAGTGTCATTATGCCTAACACACAATATGGATATGATTATATATGATTAGTTTAGCATAAGTGAGCCTGCATACCTGAAATGCCATCTTTGATTGATTACTTATTCATCCCTATGTCTACCTGTCTAGCAAGCTGGCTATATGCTTTCCATATCTGCTTAAGTGTAAAAGTGCCTTCATGTGAACAAGAGAAGTCCTTTAGGTCATATGGTGTATTACTTTTCATGAAATTATTTATTTATATTTTCTTATGTATATATTTTCATGTTCCGTCTACTAATTCTTTTTTTTTTCATTTAAATGAAACACACCAGGAGCAACGAAGAGTCTCGTTATGAGACTCATCATGACTATTGTCAAACGAAGACCCACATCCACGTTCATTGCATTCTCCTGCACTCGGGACTTCTAAACAAATAGGGCGGGATGACATCGTCATCTGCCCTAGTCGCTGCTTTTAATTCTTTAATACCGCCCTTTTTATTTTTTTTTGTAATTTAATTACTCAACTTTGTGCGATCATGGGGATACTTAGAATAATTAGCCCTTGAATGGATAAATTAATAGGGTAGTTTAAAATTGGAAATCCGCCGCTAGTTTATTCATTCTAGGCTCGTCATGCATATTTTAGAACTTTCAAAACAATTTGGTTATTCTTTATTCGCATTATTAATCATACAAATAAGGTTTTGTTTCTCATCCGATTTGCGATTTAAAATGACTTCCATATAAATTATTTCTTTGTATTATAAACAATTTGTTTTTCTCCTTACTATCAATTGTCAAAAATAGGTATTTTATGGACAATGTCATACAAATGCATGCTTTTATCCAAATAATCAACTTCACGTGTATTTTATAAACCATGTCATACAAATGCATGTTTTTATCCAAAAACAAATCAACTTTACATATATTTTATAAACAATGTCATGCATACTTTTTGGATTTTATACTGGGAATTTATTTCTCAGAACCGCAATCACCTTTGCGAGACTCCTCAAAAAGAATAAGTGGTAAAAATCTTTACATTGTCAAAATGCATCTTTTAATTAACTACTTGCAACATCCTTTTAACTTTATATCTTTAAACATGCATTTTCTCCTTAACATAATAATTAACCTAAGTTTGACCGGATAACCGTAGTTAGCGGATCTTAAAGGATGCCTAACCCCTTTCCTTTAGGATAATAAAGAACCCTTATCCAGAATCTCATAGATTAGCAGACCATTAATCGGAGTTCATTTTGCGGCATTTAGTTAATATTTAGGTGCCCTAATTCACCGTAGAATAATTAGGTGGCGACTCATTAAGCTTTAATTAATTTAGGAATCACCAATACGTCACGATCATGTGGATCCCTCTTCTTCGCGACGGGGGGTTAAAAACGGGTGCGACAGATAATACTAATTGATAATTTGTCTGCTTGTAGGAACAAATTCAATTGAGTCAAGCCAATGAGTCTGAAATTTCTGCAGATGATATTATCGGCAAGGTGTTAGGGGCTTAACACTCTGGGAGGGTACGATGTATGAGTATGGGAGCAGTTCCTTCAAATACATTCAATAATTTCAAGCGACGACTTAATGATCTGAACACTAGCTTTGATGCGTCATACACAACTTCTACCTATTTGCATCAAAAGGTTGCGCGTTTGGAGTCCCAATTAGAAGGAACCTTGACTGTGCTGAAGGATTACATGATATCCAATGAATGAGGGGTTCTGAAGAATTTTCCAATCTGTTTGCTCCTCAACCACAAGTAAGAACATTGGAATTTCTGTTGTGTGTTATATGTTTTCTCTATTATCTTTTCATGTGGGTTGGTTAAATTATTGAAATATAATGAACATCTTGAACCGCCTATGTCAATTTGATTCTATCTAGTGTAAATGTGTTTCAGTTAAGGCTTATACGCTTTATTTGGATTGCATTTTGAGTATCAATTTGTTTTAATCATAATTGAAAAAGTACAAATCCTGTTAAATTTGATTTAGTTTTCTTGGAACTTAAATGGGAAAAATCTAAATATTTCCATTAGCTCATATGTATAGGCTATTGAGATTGAATAGTGACTACTTATATATGTCTAATTCTCTTGTTGTAAGTGTATTTCTTGTGTGATGAGAAGTCTGTTTTTTTTTTGTGAAATCATATGTAGAATGGATTTGTATATACTTAACCATATTTTCATAAATATTAATGTTTTCGTAGGAAGTCATTTGATATGTAGACCAGTTTAATATATAGATATACCCTCGAAGAAGGGAATTCATCCGTAGTAGTAGCTCTTTAAAGTTTAAAGTTCGATTTTTTTTCATTATCAATTGCTTAAGCACACAAAACTCCAGTTGCTAAATATCAGAATACAAAACTTTTTCCTTCTTGTAAACAGAGAAATAGCAGCAGAAACATAACCTTCAAAAATAAAAAAAAAATACTATTAGAATGCAAAACTTTTAACAGGATATACTCTTCTTGTACCAGTGCCCTAGCTGAATGACATAATCTGCGCCCACTGATAGTCATGAATAAAATGATAACTCGATGAGGAGTAAACGAATTATATCAAATATTAAAGCCAAGTGAATCTGCTCTTAAAACAATAAAAAGAAATCATCTCTTCTAATTATTTAGTAAAGTGAGAGTTTTTTGTGTTTGTAGCTTACAAGTTCATTATGAACAATAGGAGAATGAGTCACTTATATAGAGCATTGAAGAAAATTAGATTCAATGGCCTAAGGTCTAATGAAGAGGCATATTCATCTATCTAACATAGTAATTCTTTTCATTTTTCTTTAACTTGTTTACTTTTTATGTTATCCTTTACGGTTGTTCAAAACTATTGTATTTATTCTTTCCTTTCCCTAATGCCCCATTTAACCTGATTTAGTTAATGTATTGCATATTGATTTCTAATTAGTTAGACATTAGCTTTTAAATTTCTCATCGAATATGCTTTTTTTATTATTTCAGCGTAGCGATGATGTCGGGAGTGATTCTACTTCACCAGTGAATATAAGAGGATCATTGGGTGACATCAATGGAAATGATCAAGCAAATACTTAAAATTTTATTTATTTCAGTATGGAATCACTTTTACTTCTATGAAATAGTAGTAATGTATAGCATACATTAGTTTATATTGCTTCATTTTCTTAGGTAGTAAAGTATTTGAATTTGTGATTTTTGCTATTATGGATTATTTTTATGAAATTTGATTTATGTTATATACTATTAAGTAAAGTATTTATTTGATATGCATATTTTTATACAAGCTTGGTCTTATTTAATCAAGCAATGAACTTTTTTAATGAGAAGAAAACACATTTCAATAATCAATTTGTGACGGTAATTGACCCCCACAAATTAAATTTTATAAAATAATGAAATTATATTGTGGAGATTATAAACCCCAATATATTAAATATTTTTAAATATAAAGCTAATATTGTGGCGGTTGTACACCGCTACTAATTATTTTTTTTTAAAAATCAAATCATACTGCGGTAATTAAAAATCCCCATAAATTAAATATTTTAGAGTATTAAAATCATGTTATGGAGGTCACAGACCACCCTTAGTTGACTTTACAACCCCCACTAATTACACTTTCAATTTGCGGAGGTCATCGTGGAGGTTTTTTAAAATCGCCACAAAATGTGTCGTGACGCACATAACCTTGGAGTTTCTTAAAACCTCCACAATTCAATTTGAGGAGGTCGGAAACCGCCATTACCTCCACAAAATAAGTCTTTTCTTGTAGTGAGACAATTAACATTGAAAAACAATTAAGATATCATGTGTTTGTACAAAATTGAAATGTTCAAAAAGTTTATGTAAAAGTGTGTGTTTTTAATAATATTTGAAATGTTCGAAGTTAATTGTTACAAAAACAAACTTGAACATTCATTACGCCATCATTAATACTTTTTGTTGTCCATTTTACTTGTAATTGTTTTTTCAACATCCCTTAAGAAAATATTAACTAAAAGGGTGATTTGACTAAATTATTTTTATTTATTCTTTGATCTCAATTTAATACTACTCTCACCACATTAATCTCTCTCCGCGTCTATTGAGTAACGGTAAAGGTGAAAACTAGTAGTTAATTATATTTTTTCTTTCTAAATTGACAAATATTTTAGACCACCTATTTTCAGTAAGAACGACAAATAAAGTGGACTGAAGAGAATAGTATATATATTGTATATCATGTCTAAATTTCACAATAATTCTGATCATTAATCATAATTTTGGAATAGGAATGCAAAAAATGTCGCCTGACATAGCGAGTAAGCGTCGTTCTATTGTTAAGAACTTTGGTTAGAGGACCAATTTACATTTTTTTATCGTGAAGCTTGTACTAGGAACATTGACTTTCTGGAAAAAATAGATGTGTTGTCTATTTACCTTGATTATTCCACAAGGTACATGTTGCCTCTCATTGCCACAAATAGTGAATAACTTCGTCGTCACCGGACTCAGACGGTAGGAAGAAATCAACTAAGGTCTCTCTCTTTTGTGATTTGGGTTCTAATTTCCCATAATTTTTGCTCGCCGCTAGAGCTAGAGAAAATATGTGAAATCTTTCCATTGTTTGCAATACTCAACAGTCAACTCCATGTTATTAGCTCGTATCGTAGTTCTTTGAAAATGCTTGGCTTTTTATTCCTTAAGGGCCGGTTTTCTTATTTATATGTCAAAGGCTGGTAAGTTTTTACAGACTATTATTGAATTAAATTATATGTTCCGCCGCTTGTGCAGGCCCTCATCAATTCCTTTGAGTTCAATCGTGTAGTATCAGGAGCAGTGTTTCATGAGCCCCTAATCCGTGCATAGACCAAGGGTGAACACTCCTCGCACACCCTTGGATCATTGAGAACTATTTGCACTTGGATTAGGTATCAGATTATCTTCCATAATAGACAGGTGGATATCAGGTGAGATAAGAGAATGGCTAAGAATACATCTTATCCCATATTATTCAATATAGGGAAAAAAACACCAAGAATTGTAGTAGGATGCATAAATTCGCTCCAATTGTGAATCTTTCATTATAACTTATACATGTCACTTGTAATTTCACATCATTGATACAATTCGATATATGGGTGCGCATTTAACATCCAATGTGCAACATATGCAACTCTTACAGTTCATTTCTATTATTCTATAATTGTGGTGTTTGGGTGTTCTTTTTGCACCTGGACTAAATCCGCTGCTTGTTACCTTCCACCAACACAGGTACAAATCTTATAGTTTTGATCGAACCTTCTCAATTAGTTCTCTTCTTAGGATTTTCCCAGAGGCTGACTTGGGAACAGTGTTTATGAATGTCACCCTCCTCAATCTTTTGAAAGGTGCAACCTGCAGAGATATTGAAAATGAAAATAAATCTTGAAATGAACAAAACATACATTCATACATTCACTCAAAAGTAAGTCGTAACAACTGATATTTCAATATTTTCACCTCCCGAATCAAGCCAACCACCTCCCGGGTTCCAGCAAATATTAAAGAAAATTACATGAAAGGTTGGTCACAATGTCGGTCTCAATCTTATATAGAGGAAGATTCGGTACGTTAACAATTAATGTAAAACTAGTAAATTCATGATGAATCCTCACTGTACAGAATATGTTGGAACGTGCTCACTTAGGCAAGCGTTATATTGGATGGAGACAAGTCAAAAAGGAGCAACGTGGATAGTAAGGATTCATTGTTTTGCAGGTGAGGTGACAATTATAATTCGGTAAAACACATCCCGACAGATGGCCTTTACGAGGGTCCATGCCGACACTGCTTAAAGCCTTAAACCACGCCCTATAATCAACCCAAGAGCAAATCTCCAAATGGTTCCGAGACACCAGCCAAACCTTATCTGAAACCAGATTACCACCCTCCATTACGTGGACACTAATTGTGTCAAATTGAATGATTGAGACAATGATGGTGCTGATATGACCCAAGTGACATCAATGTCATCGATTTAGTGTTTTCTATCTTATCAAGAAACCCCACTAAATTAGGTATGTTTTTCTATTAGCTGATATAGAGAGATCTTCTAAGTGAGCATCTAAAGAGATGTCATTGTTTCACGGGCATACCTGATCTGCAATGAACTTCTGAACATCTTCTTCAGTCAGAGAGCTATTAGGCGAACGAACAACATATGCAATTGGAACCTCACCAGCCTCAGCATCAGGAAACCTATAAGGAAAAACTCTTAACTTCATATTTTCATGGATCATCTTTTCAAGTAACAGTACAGATGACATGTTTCTTTGGATAAATCACCATTCACTAGTAGCACATGATGTACGAATAAGATATCTTCAAAAATTTACTAGAGTAAGACTTACGGGATAACAACAGCATCTAATATTTCAGGATGAGAAACAAGTAGACCTTCAAGCTCTGCTGGTGCGACCTGATAAAGATATAAGCTTGAATAATCACCCTTGATTTATTGATATAAAAACCAATATGCATCTGGAGAACACTAAATAGCTCCTTCATAATATGAAATTCCATCTGTCTAACTGTTTTGCAAATGGAAATGAAAGTAGACACTTAATGTCGAAAAGTTAACGATGGCTAGTGGATAGGTTATTTTAAACTAGGTTATTAGGAACCTACATGTGGATGTTAGAGTATGCTAAACTTGTCCGTCATCAGTTGTGTAAGCGTTTCCAAAGAGGTTTAAGTGGTCCTGGGCTACTCCTCCCATTGCCTCAAGATTTTGGGTTGGATGTTCAGATTCTTTAACATGGAATCAAAGTCAAACTTTGGAGCCCGTGTATACCACCACTTTCTTCTTTCATGTTCCATCGCTCTGGGCTTCTCTCTCAACTCAGTCCATTGAGCCATTAAGATTGTCGTAGGCCCGCTCATTAGCCTGTTGAGCCTACTACTTAAAAGAAAATAATAAAAGAGAAATCATATCCACGTGTAAATCCTAGAACCATGTTACGAGTGCGGAAGGATGTTAAGAGTATGCTCCACTTGCCACTCATGGTTGTATAAAGCTTTCCAAATGGGTTTAACTGGTCCGACTACTCCACCCATTGTCTTAAGACTTTGGGTTGGATGCTTGGATCTTTTAATAGTGGCTCTCTTATCCATCCTTTCAACTTGTATATTAACCTAGATAAAGAATCTTCCCAAAAAGTATTTAAGCAGAAACCAACAATATGGAGAAGAGAAACCAACAATATGGAGAAGAGAAGGAATGCTGCTCCAAAATAACAAGGATTATTCTCATTCTCACATCAAACTAAGGTTGTCCAGTGGGCTGGGTCGGCCCGATCCCGACCCGGCCCGATCCCCCAAAGTAAAAAAAATTGTCGGGGTCGGGGTTCGAACTCGGACGGGCCTGGGTTCGTCCCGCCCGACCCCGGCCCGATCTGCCCCATCCCCATCCCGATCCCGACCCCTCCGCAAAAATAACAGTAGCAACAACGGCCAAATTTCAATTTTGGCCATTGTGCAACGGCTATAACGGTCATTTTTGGCCCTCCCACCCCACAAACCCCCCATACCCCCTTAATATTTATTTTTAACCACTAAGTTAATATATTTACACTTTAACCCTATTTTCCAGCTATAAATAACTCATTTTTCTCACAAATCTTCCTACCATCTCTCAATTTATCTCTCTACAATTCTACAAATCTTCCAACTATTAAATATTATATCAAAGTTAAAAAAATTGAGAGTGAAGTTGACAACTAGCTTGAGGATCATCCATCGAGTAAAGTTTCAATTTTCAACCTCGATTACACGTCGACGTTACGTCGGCGTTTGGTACCTTCGTTCCTTCTTAAATTACTATTGTTACTTAATTTTAATTATTGCACTTAATTTCTTTTATTTAATTATTTACTTGTATAATTAAAATGGAAGGATTTAAACGTTTGATTACGGGTAAGGGTGCTTCTTCTAGTAGGGGTAATAAGGGTAAGAGTACTTCTAGTAATCATATTTCTAGTCCCGATGATTTGATTGATTTCAGTAATATTGATGAAAATATTTTTTTTAATGATATACCAGTAGATGATGAAGTAGCTGAATCACAATTTAATTTAGACGACAATATAGATGACACACCCACTAGTGCACATAAACCTCGGGCTCAGACTGGGTCTCAGCCTGAAACTGAAACTGGAATGCCTCATATTCCCCCTAGTATGAATCGAGGCCCCACAAAATGAAAATTAAAATCAGATGCATGACATTTTTTATAGGGACGAAGAGAATCAACTAGCTAGATGTAAAATTTATAAAAATGTTTATATATTTAAAACCGGAAAAGGTCAAGGTGGGACGGGAGATTTACTGAGACATGTACAAGGCGAGCACACAGCTAGGTGGAATCAATACATGGCTAAAAAATTGGGTATGCCAATGCCATCTGAGTCTGGACAAGGTTCCCATAGTGTCCCCGACCTAGTATAGGGTCAAATTAACCCGACGACGGGGGAAATTTTTGGTCCTAAATATGATAAAAACAAAGATAGGGAAAATATGGCAAAATTAATAGCAGTGGAGGGTTTGCCTTTTTCATTTCCTTCATCTCCTGGTTTTATTCATTACATTCGGGAAACATATAATCCTACTTTTAATGATTTTTCTAGATCAACTGTTAGAAGGGATGTTTTTAAATTTGCAAGTGAATATCAACAGTAATTACGTTATGCATTGTATCATTTTAATGGCAAAGTGGCTATCACTTCTGACATAGGTCGTAGTACTAACGGTAATGATTATTTAACGGCAACATGTCATTGGATAGATCAAAATTGGTATATGCAAAAACGTATTGTAGCATTTAGATATATAGATGATAGGCACACTGGTAGTTTTATTGCAGATAATATTAATGAAATTTGTGAATACTATGAAATAAATGACAAAATTATGACTATTACATTAGATAATGTTTCTTCTAATGATTATGCTATAAGACTTTTAAAACATAGATTAACTTCATCTTTTCCTGATCATTTTCATATAAGATGTGTGTGCCATATTTATAACTTAGTTGTAAAGGATGGCCTAAAACTTTTTGAAAGCATTCTTGATAAAATACAATTTGCTATAAACTTTATTTTTAAAGATAAAAAAATACAAAGACGCAAAGAGTATAAAAAAATGTCATGATTGAGGATTATCATATAGAAATATTCCAGAAGAAGTTTCGACTAGGTGAAATTCTCTGTATGAGCAACTACTTATTGCTTACGATTATAGACAACCTATTACTTTATTATTTAATGCCCATAATAAAAATCCAAGAGATTTGCTTGTAGATAATGACTGGGATAAAATTTTAGAACTTAATGAATTTTTAGAGAAATTTTATCAAGCTACTAAAGAATTTTCCGGTATTTATTATCCTACTATTTCAAATATGTTATTTTATATAGCTCTAATATTTTTGTTACTTAATGAATATATGCAAAAAACCAACTTATAAACCGAATGCAAAAAAATAAATACATATTACCATCAACAAAGTGCAAATAATCAACCGGCTTCTGTACCATCTTCTACTACTTCGCTGCAACCTTATAAAAAACATGCAGTTTCTCCTGCTAGTATTCAAGGCCTTACAAATAAAATGTGTAGTGGTTCAACTTCTTCACAAGTTAGCGAATTTGATGTTTATATTTTGCAGGGTATTGTACCGTACGAATTAATTATCAATGCTGAAGGACAAGAAGACTTGCTGAAATACTGAATGGAGAATGAGAAGACATTTCCGACGCTAACAAAGATGGCCCGAGATGTGTTAAACATTCAAGCGTCATCAACAACGTCTGAAAGCGCCTTTTCCGTGGAAAGATTTCAAATTGGAGAGCACAGACATTCATTGGCGGGAGACACATTGGAGATTGCAGTTCTAGTCAGAGACTGGATTCGTGCGGAGCGTAGGAGGTGCGGTCAACCGGAGAACAACGAAGAAGAAGACTACAACTACAATGAAATCTTGTCCGAGGGAGCCAGAAGCGACGTTGAAGAATTTGACAAACAAATTTCAATTCCAACAGAAGATACTCAAGACATTGTGAGGAAATTCGAAAGAGTATGGTTGAATATGTAATTTTTTTAATTGCAATTTTAGTATTTTACTATGTCATTTGCAACTTTTGAACAGCACCACAAAGTTATAATTTTGAAATTGTATTACTGTCATATTTCTATTAAATAATATAAAAGGCACAAAAGTCTTGGAACGTTTTTATTACACTATCTTGTTCAATTATTGGAGTGTTTGTATATAACTATATATTATTTTTTAAAATTAAGTGGAAAAAAAAAGCTAGTCCTAACCCGACCCCGTTCCGGCGGGATGTGGGACGGGACGGGACCTCCCACCGTCCCGCCAGGCTCGCCGGCGACCTGGTCCCGACCCTCCCCCATCCTGCCGGGACCCGCCCCGCCCCGCCCCGTTGGACACCCTTACATCAAACTGTAGTAACCCTCAAAAGAAGATGTAACAAGAATTTCTGATTATTCCATTCCCTTGAAATTTTGTTAGGACTGAAAAAGGAATGAAGATGACAATAGCACACAGGAATGCGGTAAGCGTCGATGGACCTTGAAGAAGCTGAAGAATCGCATCTCAAACACCGTTGTTCTACTTTTGGAAAATACAGAGGGTAAGGTTATAGGGGATTACTTAGTTTATGAGTTCCACATACAAGAACTTAATGTGGACTGGCTGCACTGCATAATTCAGGCTAAAAGGGCACAAGACATAGGAAGTTCGAGTAAAGAAATCTTGGCATCCCGCAACACCCAAGGTGGAATTAGCAATATTTGTTCTTATCATTGGCAAGACCTCCATAACAAACCCCTAAGGGTAGTGCATGTTGATTTTTTTTCAAACGAGTGAGAGGAGAGATTTCCTGGAGAAGAAAAGATTCGAGCAGTAAGAAGTATCAAAAACAGGCCTCCCATATTACGGGATGCAACATTTAGCTCTTCCAACATTTTGCTACATCCAGAACGCTCTACTCAGAGTTCAAAACGAGTGACTATACACAATTAAGGTTTTGACCATAAACTGATCAAGGTAGATGTTATCCATTTAAGCGTGGAGCAAGTTGATGATACTCATAGATTGCTCAACTCTTTGTTTATGTTATCGAGTTTCATTCCATGTTGAAAAACTATTTTAAATAGCATGAGTATCAATAATCTTCAACTCGACTACACCGTTGGATTTATTATTTTCTTTTAGTTCTTTCACAGGGGAATGAATGAAAGACACGATGTTTTTTCCCTTCATCATATCAAAAAATTGGCTGTTAAACTAATTATATGCACCACGTCAGGGAAATGACAGCATGGAGAAATATGGGTCAGCAAGTCCACCTGAGTCTATGCGACTTCTATTTTTAAAACCTGGAGAAACTTTGCCATCACCAAACAAGAGGGTACCTGAAAACCTTTGTACTTGATGAGCTCTTTGATCCTGTCAACGACATAAAGCATTCCCTCCTCATTAAAGTACCCAAGATCTCCAGTATGAACCCAACCCTGATTATCTATAGTGAGCTTTGTCGCCTGTGGATTGTTGAAATAGCCTGCAAATAACAAGACTCCATGAAGAACATGCTAGGTGCAATGTGAGAAACCAATATCACTAAAACTTAACAAGATGGTAGAAACCCGTCCATTTGATGAAAGTCAATACAAACTATTCATTTTTAGGTTAATTATTATTGCCTTGTCCAAAAGAAAAATAGTAGCCCAAAAATCATGTCACTTGGCAACTAACCTGAGCTAAATTTATAGGAGTCAAGAAGTCAATTAAAGTAAACAAAAATTGTGGAAAGGATCTCAACTGCAACACTATCTGAGAATATCTACCTTTGTTTTTTTAGATAAGTAAAATATTGGGAAGAATTTTTCTTTTGAAAAGGTAAAAAAATACCGGGAAGAATTGTCAGCAGAAATCACATAATACTCTAATCCCATTCTTCTCGGAACTGAACATATTTGAAGGGATTTACATACAACAAGTGAAAGGTGTAATTTTCATACAAAGCCGGATAGAGCTTTTGAACAATGGGCTCAATTGAACACAGTATTTCGACATAAAGTCTACACACACACACACACACATACATGAAAACAACTAAATTTAACAAACAGTAAAATACTGAACCCATAATTTAAAAACTACACTGCGTTCATATCTAAGAACATTAAAGGTTTATCCAATGTACTGCTAGTACCTAGGATATTACCTTACTCCTTAGATGAATGAAAGAAAAGAATCCTATTCCATAATGCATATACTTCTTACATAATTACTACAACAAGACAAATTTAGCAAAGATTCTACCTTGCATCATGTTGGGACCACGCACCCATATTTCCCCTAATTGTCCAGGAGGAAGAGGCTTTGGTTTATCAACAGTAACTATTTGAGCTTCGACTCCAGGAACTAGAGTCCCTGCTGATCCTGTGTGTCTGGGACCTGCATAGTGATTCTCCACTGAAACAATCCCGCAAGTTTCTGTCATACCATAGCCCTGAAATTATAGTTCCGAGGTACTTATCAAATGTCATGACCATACATGTAAAGCTATTCACATTGCCCATATGGGCTGTCTGATTATCCATTTATTTCATGCATTTCGTTCTGGTGTAAGCGGAACATAATAAACAAAAGCATCAAAGAATCGGGGCTCATAGATTGTATTTCTTCCCCAGAAATGTTTTGATGTTTTGAAGGCAAATGCCTGAACAAGGAGTACTATCACTGAAGGTTAAAACAAATACTACTATAATTAACACATGTCAATACCAAACTACTTGGGGTCAACTATAGCAATCATCTATATCCATTATGCTCCATTTTGACATGCTTCTTTCCGATAAAAGGGCAACTTCGTGCACCAAGTTCTCATTATGCATGGGGGGTCTGGAAAGGGCCAGACCACATTGGATCTATTGTACACAGCGTAACCTAATTTCTACCCGAGACTGTTCTAACAGCTTGAACCTGTGATCTCCGATTCACATAGAGGCAACTCTTAGGGGTCGTTTGGTTGTTGGTTACGAAGTGAACTATTCATGTATTAAAACCAACATAATTAGTTTCATGTTTGGTAGTATTCTAGTTGCTATGTATAAAATTCAGTAGACCAAGTCCAGTTTTTAGTTAACAACTTACAATTTCGCATATCTAATACATCATGAGGAATATATTATTATATTATGCAGGATAGAAGATGGAATAACTAACTCTGGTTAACTAATCCCACCAGCAAACAAACGACAAATTACCTGAAGAACAACAGCTTGAGGGAACTTCTTAGCACATTCCTCCATCAACTCCTTCCCTAAAGGTGCAGCACCAGATCCAATTTGCTTCAATGACGTTAAATTATACTTTTTCACAACCGGATTCTTAGCCAACGCTAAAATAACCGGAGGCACAATCCACAAATGTGTCACCCTATACTTATCAACATTCTTCAATAGCATTTCCAAATCAAATTTACTCATAGACACAATAGCATTACCCCTTTGCAACTGTGCATACATAATAACAGCAAGACCAAACACATGAAACATAGGCAACACACACAAAAACACATTATGCATTTCCCCAAACAATTCTTGATCACAAGTCACCATTAAAGACGCGGCGATAAAATTCCTATGAGACAAAACTACCCCTTTACTTATCCCCGTTGTACCCGAAGAGTACAACAACGCAGCAGTATCACTTCCCTTTATCCCAACATCATCAAAATTCAAGAACCCTGCTTTATCAACTAGCTCATTAAACGTTACAATACTCGAATTCGAGCTTTTTTGATCACCTAAAAGCAAAATAGGCAATTTAAACCCGTTAACCTTATCGATTAATTCGTTAACAGTAATAATAAGCTTAGGTTTACAATCTTTAACTTGCTTTGCAAGTTCACTAACAGTATACATAGGATTTACAGTTGTAGCAATGGCACCTAAAGCAATAACACCGAAAAAACAAATAGGAAATTCGATTGAATTCGGTGCGAAAATTAAAACGACGTCGTTTTTTTTGATACCCATTTGGTGAATTAATCCATGTGAAATTTTGGACACGATTGATTTGAATTGCGAAAACGATAAAGTTTGACCAAAGTCAGCATCGAAAAGGGCGGGTTTTTCGGGGAATGAAGAGATGTTACGAAAGAGAAAAGAAACCATAGAGAGATTTTGGTGTTTTGGGAAAAACAGATGAGGGCGAAGTGATCTGTATATTCCATCACGGCCATAACCAGATTTCTCCATTGATCAATCAAATAATCTTGATTCTTCTGTAGTTATTTTAATTGTTGAAGAGAAAAGATAAGGAAGACTGACAAATGTATGAATGAAGATTAGATAGAGGACTTGCTTGGGGTTGGGGGAGTCTACTACTAATAAAAGGAAGTTTTTATTATGTTTATCAAATTATTTTTATTGACTTTTTTTCATAAAAAATATATCTTCAAAATTTAGTGGAACCAAAAATAAAATAGAAATGTGTCATTAAATAACTTTAAATAAAGAAATGAGATATTTTTTTAGATAAATTAAAATAAAATATGTCATATAAATTAAGACGGATGAAGCATAATATTAAAGTAGGTCAAATTATTTTATTCATTTTTTGGAACCATATGATTATTGTAATCGTATTCCGTATTGTAATTTACTACGCCCTCTGTATTTGTCCATACTATTAGAAATATATATTCTAAATTATTTATTAAATTATATATTAAGTATTTTTAAAAATAATTAATATTGATTAGAGTGTAGTTTAATAAAAAAGAGTAAGATAAACAATTTTTATTTATAATTTTTTAACATGCGTGTAAAGGAAAGCTGGGGAGTTATAATTGGTCATATGATACGAAAGAGATTAATTACGTTTTATGAGATGGGACCACCAATAAAATGAGACAACTAATTTAAGACTTAGATCTACTTTTCTATTCTTATTTATTCAGAGTCTTTATTAAATACATAAAACGAAAGTATTTCAATTATTGAAATCAAAAAGTTTTATAGTCAAATGATATGAAAGAGATTAATTATACTTGGTCATCTTTGAAGAAAGGAAAGGGTCATGAAGATGAGGGTGATGGGAGACGTGTTTATTTTTTAGAATCAATTTGAATTCATGTCGGAGCTTTCGATTATTGAAGCCATTTATCTTATTAGGAGGTTGCTGGAGCAGTATAGGGAGAGGAAGAGAGACTTACATATGTTTTCCATCGACCTTGAGGACGACAAAGTCCCTAGAGAGGTTCTATGGAGATGTTTGGAGGTTAGAGGTGTATTTGTGGCGTACACTATGACGATCAATGATATGTATGATGGAGCCAAGACTAAGGTACGAGCAGTAAGAGGAGACTCGGAGCACTTTTCATTGATGATGGGGATGCACCAGGGATCAGCTCTTAGCCCATTCCTATTTGCCTAGGTGATGGACGGACTGACGTGACAAATCCAATGGGAGGTACCATGGTGTATGTTATTCGCAGACGACATAGTCTTGATTGACGAGACTCGCAGCGGAGTAAATGCCAATCTGGAGGTTTGGAGACAGACTCTAGAGTCTAAAGGGTTCAGGTTGAGTAGGACCAAGATAAAATATTTTGGAGTGCAAGTTCAGCAACGGGAGCGACCCTGAGACAGGCGTGGAGGTGAGGCTTGTTACTCAGGTCATTCCAAAGAAAGGAAGCTTCAAGTACCTAGGGTCTATCATTCAATGGGATAGAGAGATTGATGACGATATCACACATCGTATTGGGGTAGGGTGTATGAAATGAAGGCTCACATCCGGAGTTTGTGAGACAAAAAGGTGCCACCAAAACTTAAAGGCAAGTTTTATAGGGTGGTGGTTAGATCGACTATGTTGTATGGGGCGGAGTGTTGGCCAGTCAAGACTTCGCACATACAAAAGATGAAAGTTGCGAAGACGAGGATGCTGAGATGGATGTGTGGGCATACAAGGAGATATAAGATTAGAAATGATGCTATCCGGGACAAAGTGAGAGTGGCCTCGGTGTAGGATAAGATGCAGGAAGCGAGGTTGAGATGGTTCTGGCATGTGCATAGGAGAGACACAGATGTCCCAGTGCGGAGGTGTGAGATGTTGGTTATGGACAGGTCAAGAAGGGTATAGGTAGGGTGAAGAAGTATTGGGGAGAGGTGATTAGACGGGATATGACACATGTGTAACTTACTGAGGACATGACCTTAGATAGGGGTTTGTGGAGGATACAGACTAGGGTAGAAAAGTAGTAGGTAGTCGAGCGTAGTCCTACCTACTCTTACAAAATGATAATTGTAGTGTTATTACTATAGGCCCGATTAGCCTACCACACTTATAGGCACAATATTGCTTTATAGTCTCATATAGTTTGATTTCTGCTGTTATATGTTCTTTATTGTACTTTGTTTATCTTATTTAACCGTGTTAGCTACTACTTCCTTTTGTTATAATGCGCTACCTAGGGGTGGGCGGGTCCGGGTACCCTAACATTTTTTAACTACCCGGACCCTACCTGGTAAAAGATCGGTTCCTAAATTTACTACCCGGAACCTACCCGTAGCAATCATTACCCGGAACCTACCCGGACCCGCAGGGTCCGGGTAGGTTCCCGGGTACCCTGTAATAAAAAATACAAATTAAGCAATAATTTTTATACCTATGAGAATAAAAAGAGTTCTAAAATAATTTCATCAAGTAGTTTTTTAGCCTGCAATCGGAGTTTTTAGTACCCTTATAAGAAGTTTTAGAAAACTTATTCATCGTAGAAAAGCTAATTTTGTTACCAAAACCTAAAATTGCAAGCCAAATTTGACACTCAATTAATTGAACGTGTTGATTTCAAAATAAATTTAAAAATATCTGAATTAAACTTATTTTCGTGTTCATAAGCTCTTCGATACAAAAGAAAAGCTTTATTATACTAGTAAATCCCTAAATTTCATCTTCACAACTACAAAAATATACACAAAATTTAAAAATAGATTTACATTTCAAATAAAAAAGTAATACAAATTGAAGATGAGTATCGCCTAAAATAGAACAGAAGCATATGATATTAAAAAGAAATTGAAGAGTTAGATATGAACCTATATGCATTTTAGGAATGACGTGAACACAACCAAATGAGAGAAAGAGGCAAAGGTGAAGCTTCAATGACGACAACGATGAAAGTACCTGAGAAAAAGCTTCAACAACGACGACGATGAAGCTCGGTGGTGTAGCTAAAACGCTATTGTTATTGAGAGAGTTTTGAGTGTTTTCTCTTAGGGCACAAAGAGCATTCTAGAATAAAGGGGTGAAAAAGCTAAATTTACGTCTTGGGGTGGGGAAAATCAATGTGCAGGCGTGCAACAAATAATTTTGGAGAAATTTAAAAGTGGTCCAAATGTTTCTAAAAAAAATTAAAATATTTAATATTTTATAGATTCCGGGTATCGGTTCCTGGTCCGGGAACCCTGTCTCTATTTGCCCGAACCGGACCCGGACCCGGACCCGACATTGATCGGTTCCTAATTTTACTACCCGGACCCTACCCGTTATTATAATATATCTACCCGGAACCTACCCGTTAGTGTCGGTTCCGGTCGGGTATCTGGGTACCCTGTACCCGTGCTCACCCCTAGCGCTACCATGACATATTCGATTTTGTTATCAACATGTTCATACTGCTTTAATTTCTTGTATGAGTTTGACCGCTTCTTTTGCTTTGCTTGTGATTATGTTTTGTCTTGAGCCGAGGGTCTCCTGAAAATAGTCGCTCTACTTACCAATGTAATAATATAAATTCGACATAACACTTAAATAATTAAATAGTTTGGCAGTTAACGATTCATTAAATATGTGAAAAATTAAAAATAATAAGGATAATTAATTATTTTATTAATACCTAAGTAATGCACTAATAACACATACTTATTAATAACACATGCATTAATTATTTTATTAATACCTAAGTTAATGTTGCCTTATGTCGAGTTATTGATGATATAGCCACATGATGTATGAGTTGTATCTCATGAAATTATACAATTATATGAAATTGAACAAATAAAGCATAAGCAATATAAAAGTTAAGGGACTAATTGCAATAGGAATTGAATGCTATATGAGAGATTATGGTGTATCAGTAGAAGAAGCAATGGTTAAATTTCATGAAATGATTGAAATAATATGGAAGGATATTCATGAAAGGTTTTAGGTCAATGAAAAAACTACGCATGGAGTTTAATTACAGTTGTTACCATACGGAATAAAAAGTTTACCCGAATATCCACATGAATTGTGGCGTCAAATCCGCTTGAACTGTCAGATCAATTTTCTTTAAAACCTTAAAATTTAATTGGGTCTGTCTCGCTTTTGTCCTTTCCTACTTCTCACCTCCTTTTCTTCTTTTTATGTACTGTTTTCTCTTAATTATTTATCTTCTTTCTTTTTTACCCTTTTGTCTTTTCACTTTTTTCTTTATATTTTTAAAGATAAAAATAAATATAAAGCAAAATTTTAACTAACTATTTCTCTATTAATAAAATATAAAAAAATTAAATAATATACTACAACAAGACATAATTAAGAAAAAAAAAAACCTAAACTCACTACCTTATTCATAAAAACCTAAATGAGATAGAAATTAGATTTTTTATAAAAAATTTCTACAAAATTTATATCTGAAAGGCGACTCTATTTTTGGTGATCCTTTTCTACAAAAATTAACTTGCTAAAAATGCTTTAAAAATTAAAAAATCTAAATTAAGCTTAATTATTTTATTGTCTTTTTTATAAAAAAAATTATTTGAAGGAATGAACTTGTCATTTGTGATACCTTTATCAGTATATGATACATATCATGTGAGTATTATAAATGAACGAATAGTTTTTTTTGAATGAGTAATCAATCTGTTATGATACTTTATCAGTATATAATATATATCATGTAGATATATAAAGTAATGTGAAGTATTTTTAAGTAATGAAC
Organism: Anisodus acutangulus; assembly: GCA_029783415.1. Classification (NCBI taxonomy): domain Eukaryota; kingdom Viridiplantae; phylum Streptophyta; class Magnoliopsida; order Solanales; family Solanaceae; genus Anisodus; species Anisodus acutangulus. Next base: position 42,485,938 of record CM056502.1, read on the forward strand.
TAGTCTCTATGATATCTTGCTTATATGGTATATACTATGTAAGTATCATATATGATATTTTTTTGAAAGAATGAATCAATCTTCTATGATATCTTATTGATATATGATGTAATTAGTTTGATGGATAGAAAAGTAAATGGATTGACAAGAATAATTAATTTGTCTTTGCTGGGCAATTATGTAGTTTTTCCATATTTTATTTTGTATTCTAAATCTTGCTCGTATGGTTATATAAACATAATCAAAATGAATATACTCATTCAGAGAATGTCTTGAGAAAGTAGATACTTCTCTGTCTCAAATTATTTGTTGCTCTTTTGTTTTACCCGTTCCTTAAAAAATATTAATTAGGATGAGTATTTTATTACTTTCACCCTTATTTATATCTAAGTTGTAATCTATCTCCATTAAATGTCTATTATATTTATGGGTCATCTCCATTAATGACGATATTCTATTAAGGATAAAATTGGAAAGAAATAATTGATTGTGTCTTAAACATTCAAAACGACAAATAATTTGAGATAATTAATTTTAGTTCCACGATAAATAATTTGAGACAGAGGGAGTATATTTTATTTTTATCATGTTGTGTAAAGTTGTTAGGGAGCTACCTTTTGTGATTGTGCAGTGCACTTCCAATCTATGACCTCCTTAAAAGTTGCTTTGGGTCGCTTACCTATGTCAATAATTGATGATTATACAATTCGAACAATTTCGAATTTACCTCAAATAAAAAATGACTAAACCCTTAATTCGATTCGATTTTTTTTTTGAATTACGAAGGCTTAGTTCAGATCTAAAAGAATGAGATTTTTGCTTGGTCAATTCAAATTAGTGATTGGTTAGTGAGACTCCTAGCTTAATTTAGATTGAGAACAAAACTGATTTCTATAATATAGTTATAATAATAGTAATGATTTCGAAGTAGATAAATGATATAAAAAATAGATAGGTTTAAACTACTATTTCGACGAATAAAGAATTGATAGTGGTCTAAAAAAAATAAAAACATCTACGTAAATTCATACCCATTACAATTTCATTCAATTAACAATTAAGAAGTATCATAAAAAATATAAAAACTTCTTTTTTCATGGTCAGGTCAATAAAGCCAAGAAATTAGGGGCAATTGACAATTGAAATCCGATTTTGACCATTATTTTCATATCCGTAATAGTGCGAAAAGAAGGTCCGGCTCCAAGTTGTTCCCGGATCACCAGCTAAAGCCCCTAAATGACCGCTCAGTGATAAAGAAGGTAGGGGGTGCAGAGACAACTAAAGTATCCAGGCTCTGTTTAGAAAAAAAACCCAATTGGATTGGTAAGATATCTATGATTGATATTCCTATTTTTTCTGCATCAAAAGTCGAATAATTCGATGGATTGGAATGAATTTAAAGGACGCAGTTCTTTCAGAATATTTATAACATCCTTTTTATATAAACTCATTTATTCTTCTTTAAAAGCCATTTTCTTTCACTCATATAACTATCTGATTTAGTTCATCAACTTAAATACTGAATAAAAATGAAAAAATATATATATTCAAGAAAATAACATTCGAATGTGCGAGTCTAATTGTCAGGACATTGGACTCTGAATCCGGTAACACGAGTTCAAATCTCGGTGGAACCTTTCCTCCACTTGTGGTCAGCCCCTTCTTCGGACTCTGCACATTGCGGAAGCTTAATGCACCGAACTGTCTTTTATACGCCTAAAAATATCTATAATCTAAATAATTAAAAAAAAACAAGTAAAAAGAAAAAGACACTGTACGTATTCTTCCTCCACCCCTGCAGCACGTTGTGTTTTTGGCGCTTCGTCCATAGGACCTTCGATTTATCTCAAATTACTCTAAACAAAAACAGATATTAACTGGAAAACTTTTCTGGAAATAGGATTAGCAGTTTGGCGTAAGTTAACAAATAGAAGAGCTGCTAAGTGAATACGAACCATAGAACATAGAACCTCATCGCCGCAATCCGATGATATCTTCGTTTCTCTCATCTACCAAAATAGAAGAAAATCATATCTAAAAATAGAAATTAGATTTTTATATTCCTTTTTCCCCTTAAAAATATTTTTTTTTCCTCATAATATTTAAATTCAGATTTTAGATCTAAAATGTCACGTGTACTCAGTTGATTCGCTATTTTTCCCGTCATTAGCGAGTGCATCATACTCTCCTTATTATTTTGCTGAGTGTTAAAAATGTGTTCGATAGATACATTTTCTGAATAGTGCAAGTGTTCAATCGGAATAAATTCTAGTTGATGTGTCTAAGTCAAATCTCTAGACAAGTTTAAATGGTAGTAGATAATTTTGGCCTAATTAAAAAGTACATACAACTATGATACAAGAGAGGTGAATCTCAATATATTTATCAAACTTAAGAATCGATTTCAACCGAAAAATAAAGTAATTATTTACACGCATTTGATATTTATACTAAATTAATGATAGTATATTATGTGTAATGCATTTTCTTCTATCATCTATGATCTAACTTTGATTAATGAATATATATTTTTATTCTGTCATTATTTAATTATGATAAGTACATTAATTTGATATAAACATCAAATTTGACATGGTTTATGATACAAAAATTGGAAAAAATCCGATCAAACTCGAATTTATCTTATTTAACCCTAGGTTAATTTCCTTTTAGAAAGGAAAACGAATCATTTTTTTTAATTTTTCATTTTGTTTTAAGGTCCCATGAGAGAACAAAACGAAAAGTAATACATTTGATAAATATTCATTTTATGCGATCTTTCCAGGTTTACCCATTCCGCTAAATATAAATACGCCTCGTGAACTTTAGCAATATTATTATCTATCAATAAATATTTACCAAAATTAATATTATTCGCCCTAAAAGAAGTTACGGGGGAGGGGGAGACAAAATGAATAAAACAAAATCAAAGAAAACCAATTAGATTTTCTTGGCTCACGAGGTGGCTTTAAGTGATAGCGGATTTGAACTTAAAGACAACATAGGAGGGAGACCAGGCATGATTTTGATCTTGATGAAGTGTAGAATGGAATTGTCTTTCCATTGAGCCAGGAAGACAATCCAAATAATTTGGTATGTCCTTTCAGTTATGACGTGGAAACGCCTATCAGAAAGCACTCCTATATTGAGCGGTGGTCACCGTCTAAAAAAATCCATCAGGTGAAAAAAAATTCTCTGTATTTTCTTCATCCACCAATGGCTACTTCACTCCCTAGAGCTTTCTCTTTACTTCGTTCATCCATTAATAAACCTTATTTATCACCATTTTCATCTCCAACACCTTCTTTCTTCACCATCAAACCCAAGGTCCCATACCCATACAAATTCTTGATTCACCTTATTAAAAAAATGGTTAATTTTTTCTCAAATTTTTATTTTTTTCTGATACCCTTTTCTGTCTAAAATGTTCTTTGCAGGTTACTAATTTGTCATCTCTAACACCTTCTTGTTTCACCTTTAAACCTAAGGTCCAAGACCCATATAAATTCTTGATTCATCTTTCAAAAAAATATTTTTTTGGTTAATTTTTTCTCAAAATTTTTCAAATGTTTGTTTGCCTGTTTAGTTTTCTTTTATTGTCGCGGTTACTTTAAAGATATTGCTAGAGATGTCAGTATCCTTCAAACATTAAGTTTTACCAAGCTAATGTTATCTACTTGTTTTTTCTCCTAATGTTGTGTGTTGCTAATGCTTAATGGAACTTAGTGTCCATGTTACTATAGTATTTTGATCTGTATAGTGTTTGATAATTGGAAGCTCTTGTTTGGATTCCCAAATAGTATTATGTTTGATGAATACAAATCTGAACTTTAGGACCATGAGTTTGATCAAATCCTTAAATCTGTGAAATATAGATGATTTTGTCTTAGTTGGACCAAGGTTTACACTTAAGCTAAATGATGTATTGAAATTCTATAGTGGGTTTGGTCAAGCTTTCAGAATATGATTATTTTAAAACATGTTTTTTGTCATTCCTAAAAAAGTGCTCTTCGAAAAAGTATTTTTGAAGAAAAGGCTTTGGGTTTGACTAATCAATTTGAAAAACATTTTTGCAATATTAGAGCAGTAATTTGTGTTTGGCCAATGTTCTAAAAGTGCTTCTGTGGAGAACCTACTTTTTTTTTAGCTTCTGTTACTACTAAAAAACACTTAGTTTATTCCTAAAAGTTTTGCCAAACACCTTAACTCATCAAATAAGCACCTTTGGCTTCTCAGAAGCTTGGCCAAACACGCTATTAGTATGATTTATGTCTTGTCTATTACAGCTTGCTCAAGAGATTGGATTTTCCAGAGATGAAATTCAGCTTATATTTCATGGGATATGAGGTAAGTTTCTGAAACCTTTCTATTCATAATGCTATTTTATCTTCTTGCCTTTTGGATATACTTACCCGCTCTAGTTTCTAAGTTCCTTTCATTTACATTTGTTTCGGGTGGTATAGGATACATCATCTGCACCCAGTGATCAAGTTGAGCGTACGGCTTGGACCTTCAGTCAGAAAGCTACGTTAGAGCTTACACAGTAAGAACTCTATTTTGTATGTGGTGCCTCTACGATATTTGCTCTCTTTTATTGCTATCTGTTGACTCATTATTTTCTAAATTTTTATTTGCAGCAACTGGGGTACTGAGAGTGACCCTAATTTTACAGGTTACCATAATGGGAATTCAGAACCACGCGGCTTTGGTAAAGAATTTACACATTTTTAAATTTTTGTTTGCTCGACTTTAGAGAACTTCTTTGTTTGTCTTCATTTTCTGTCCCTTTACTTGTTGTGTCTTGATATAAAGTGTAAGAAATGAATGTCATTCATCATGTTTTTTATTACAAATTATCTTTTGGTTATTTAATGCAGCTTGTCAATAGTTTGTTTCTCCCTTTTGACTTTAATTAGGTGTCTTAGCGGATTTTTTTTGAGACATACCACCAGAATGATTATGAATGAAAGCCATATGTATGTTGCAAGTTTCCAACCCTATCTTTTTGACAAATATGTTACATGCTATGTAATTATATGAAAGTTCAATTGTTGCGCACTTGAAATTTTTTGACTGCCTATTTTCATTATCTTATGCTGCTCAATACTTCTTTGTATCTAAAGGCAATTCTTGGTTGACTTATTTCCTCCTTTTTCAGGACACATAGGTGTTACTGTTGATGACGTCTACAAGGCTTGCGAGAGATTTGAAAGTCTGGGAGTGGAGTTCTTAAAGAAACCTCTTGAAGGTAATTTAATCTTACTTTTTAGGCCTCTTTGAGATGAGTTTGTATAAATATGTAAGCTTAACAAGTGAATTGAACTTGCCTATGCAACACTAAAGAAATGTTATGCTGACCTCTGATTATTTGAGCTTTTATGAGAAGCAACATTTAAGCTTTCTCATTCATAAATACTCTCTCTTCATCTTATCTTCTCTTTTGTGCCTGTGCACGTGCCTGCTATTAGTCACTAAGTTTCTTTGTTAAGTATTAATGAAGCAGACATTAAGATTTGAAGCACATGCCAGTATTGAAGGAAAAAAGTGAGCAGAAAACTAGGTCATAACTTGTGTTGAAAGGATAACTCAAAAAATGGTTTTGCGCATTGTACAACTGCAATGCCTTTTTTTTTATAAGAATTTGGAATAAAAACTGTGAGAAATAAGAGTTAGGAGAAGAAATTGCTGAAATGTTTGAACACAGCTGTTCTTCTGTTAAAAGCTTCTATAGACATATCTATGTTGGATGATTCTGTTGATTTCTTGAAAAAGTAACATATAGTACTTGATAATTTGTACCCTCTTTTCTTCAAATTATCTTGTCAAGCAAGCATCATGTATGATAATCCAACCAAAGCAGATCACTTGAACTATTTATTTCTCCATTTTGGGACATTAGTACAAACTAGTGCATGTATATAATGGGGTGGACAAGCAATATGTTTGACTCCAACAAACAAACTAGTTCCATTTAACTAGTCTATCGAACTTAGTTCTTGAAAGAGTTGTTTGATCGTTATAATTTGCAAGTTGCCACGGTCGTGGCTCGATATTTTTGTTTCTGTTCTGGATTGAGAAACCATATTTTTATCTTACTTTTCTGAAATATCAAATTACCTTCAACCAACACATGTACAAAAGATGTAACCTTTATCAGAAGGTGATACTTACTGTCTAATCAATGATCTACTCATGACTTCTATTTTTGTTGAATAATCTCTTCATCAGGATTAGATTATATATTGAAGAATACATACTACTACATCACATTAAGTATCACATGAAGAGTCTATGATTCATAATACTCACAGGAAATACAATATCTGGTGGTTTCTCGCGATCACTAAGGCGCTCTTCCTAACTTGTAGAAACTTGACATTCAAATCTGTAAGACAATTTTGTAGTCGTGTCTCATGATTGTGAAGAATATACTTCTATTGTGAAATGACAACGCTGATTATCAAGTCAATGAGCAAAGGAAGAACATGTTTGCTTACAAAGGTAAAATTACTGACCTTTTAAGGTAAATCAATGAGACAATAGATACCATTTTCTGAAATCTAAATAAAATAGAGTATCCTAATCGTTATGGAGTACCTAGAAGAGCTGTTGCTGGTGGCCTCGGAAGCTTGAAATAGTAAAGGCCTATATTGCTCATGCCTTATAAGAATGATACTTTTCGTAGTATAGTCATGTGTTCTAGCAAAGTGATAGGATATTTATTCATAATTGTGTATATTGTGTATATGGTAGATGTATATTTAGTCATTAGTTACCAATTATAGTCTAGGATTATGCTTGTATTTTGGGTATATTTACTACTCCTTTTGAATGAAATAATCAAGGAAGAATATTTCTTACATGGTATCAGATTCTAGGAAAAGTTCCTAAAACCCTAAAAATCCTTCCTTGTGTCGTCGACCCTACCCCCCTTGCCTTTGTGCCGCCGACTTCCTTCCTCTCCCGTCAGCCATGTCTAACTCAAAATCATCTTTTCATCCAGCCCTCATAGTTTCAAACATTAAAACCCATGTCTCCATCACTTTTGAGATGGAAAACGGCCATTATGCGACGTGGGCGGAGCTCTTTAAAATTCACTGCCGATCACACCGGGTTATTCATCACATAATTCCGCAGGAAAAAGGCAAGGAGAAGGTGCCAAGAACCGACGATGAAAAAGAATTATGGCTAACCCTCGATGCGACGGTTCTTCAGTGGATTTATGCCACTATTTCAAGTGGTTTGTTGCATACGATTATTGAACCCGACTCCACGGCAATAGAGGCCTGAGATCGCTTACGGGATATATTCCAAGACAATAAAAATTTCCGGGGCGTCACTCTTGAGCAGGAATTCTCCACCACTAACATGACGGATTTTTCCCAATGCATTCGAATATTGTCAACGCCTTAAGGTTTTGTCGGACCAACTCAAGAACGTTGGGACACCGTTAACTAACAATTGACTGGTTTTACAATTGGTTGTCGGCCTCACCGATGCATATAGTGGAGTAGGTACGCTCATCCGCCAAAGCAATCATCTTCCGTCGTTTTACCAAGTCCGCTCTATTCTCATCCTAGAAGAAGTGGGCTTTGCCAAAAGACAACCACCGTGTCGAATTCCGCCATGGTTGTCGCTCCATCCGATGATAATTCTTCCCAATTTTAAAATTTGCCGCCAAACCGTGGCCAAAAGGGACGAAATAGCGATAATAGAGGTAAAACTGCGGCGGTGGTCGCGATGGTGGCGGCCACCGATGTGGCGGCAGTGGAGGCAGTGGAGGCGGTAAATTGGTACATGGACACCGGTGCAACGTCTCATATGACGTCCTCACAAGATAATCTCTCGTCCTATTTTAATTTGAGCAATAATCGTGGTATAATTGTCGGAAATGGTCATTCAATTCCAATTCGTGGTTATGGTACTACAAACTTGTCTCCCCCGAACCCACTGTTAACTTTAAAAAATGTCCTTCATGCTTCTCAATTAATTAAAAACTTGATTTTAGTTAGAAAATTTACTACTGACAATTGAGTTTTTGTTAAATTTGATCCTTTTGGATTTTTCGTGAACCATTTTTCGATAGGGATGCGTCTAATGAGATGTGATAGTCGGGGAGAGCTTTATCCAATCACCACAACCACACATCAAACCACACCATCCACTTTTGCTGCTTTAGCTCCGTCTTTAATGCATGGACGTTTGGATCATCCGGGAGCACATGTTTTTGCCTCCCTTAAATAAAATAAATTTATTTCATGTACTAGACATCATAATTCTCATGTTTGTCGTTCATGTCCGCTTGAGTAACATGTTAAATTGCCTTTTGTTGCTTCTAATTCTTGCACTGTTATGCCTTTTGATATTATCCATGGTGATATTTGGACATCTCCTGTTTTGAGCTCTTCGGGCCATATATATTATCTTCTTTTATTGGATGATTACTCTAATTTTTTGTGGACGTTTCATTTGTCTAAAAAGTCACAAGTTTTTTTCACATTTCTCTCCTTTAGAGCGTTCATCCACACTCAATTTGAATGAGACATTAAAAATATCCAATGTGATAATGATAAAGAATTTGATAATGAGCCATTTTGGAATTTTTGCAAAACTAATGGTTTATCTTTTCGTCTCTCTTGTCCACACACCTCATCTCAAAATGAAAAAGCGAAAAGAAAATATGTTCTGGGACGGAAGGATTCGAACCTCCGAACCATTAATAACATCGTTAGAACCTTACTTGACCATGCCTCTCTACCACCATCATTTTGGCATCATGCATTACAAATGACAACTTATCTCATTAACATACTTCCGAGCAAACAATTAGCCTATACATCCCCTCTCAAAACTCTATATCTAAGGGGCCATCTTACTCTTATCTACGGGTATTCGGGTGCTTATGCTATTCTCTTTTTTCGCTCTACTACCATCAATAAACTCTAACCCCGGTTTACTCCGTGTGTTTTCTTGGAAAATCCATCAAACCATCGTGGATACAAATGTTACGACTTATCTTCTAACAAAATAATCGTAAGTCGCCACGTGGTCTTTGATGAATCAAAATTTTCCTTTGCCAAATTGCATGGTTCCGTGGCTCCTGCCTACGGATTTCTTGATAGATAGCATGCCCCCATATTTGGTCAATAAATTGGCCTCCCAACTAGGCCCAATTTTTCCAGGCAGCTTGGCCCAATTACCGAGCCTAGTGGCTGCCAGCCGAGCCGAGCCTCTCACTGGCAGCCCATTGCCGAGAGGCCCAGCGACTGGCAGTCCGCTGGGTCACTGTTACACCTCGTAAGATTAAGACAATAATTAAGAACATCATTAAGGAAGTAAGATTCGGATATTGAATATAAGGAACGCTTACATATGTTAATACGGGAAATTAGTGTATAAATGGATGTTATCCCGGAATAGTTTTTCTTTAGTGCTATACATGTGACGACGAGAATTAATCCTAGTAGTTGAATTTATTCTAATGGAGTTATGGAATAGTATCGTATTAAAATTGTGACATTGAGGATACGAGGCTTTATGAAATTCTCGGGAATTAAAAAAAGTGGGTTTAAGATTTATTAATTGAAGAACTTGGGGGGCCAAAGTGTGATAAGGAAATTCAGATTTTTTTATATACCTACACTCACCTCTTCAACTTCATTCTAAACGTAACCAAAAGCCTCACATCACTTCTCCAAGCCCACCTCCCCTGCTGGCCGAAAATCACCCCAACCCCATACCCAATTTAAGATTTTTATCTTCTCTTCCTAGACTACATTTTCACCAAAAATTAGAAGCAAAACAACACCAAAAACAGTGGCAAAACAGCCACTGCTGGGCCGAGATTATGCCCAGAAATTTTGAATTTTTGGGATGAAATTTTGAAAGAAAAACATGTAGGGATGATGGCTTAACATTGTAGAACACTTGCATGTCAATTGGAGTTGAAGAAGTGAACAAAAAAGAGGAGAAAATTACAAAACAGTGGGGATTTAAGGACAAGCAGTGGGCATAAAATTGTGGACTGTTTTGGACGAATTTGAGGTATAAAAATTCTTCTTTCTATGATATAATTGGAATGCATGTTGTTAGAATTAAGGTAATGAATTTGTGTTAAGGAAAAATTGAAATTTAAGCATTGCATGTGACAATTTTGGGCTAGTTGCCAATTTGGGACAGATTTTGGTGTTATTGGATTCATTGGTTATTATTGTTATTATTGTCACTAATTGCATGATGAAATTAAAAGGAAACATTGATATTTAGTTGGAATTAGTTATATGGAAGTATTGAAATACGAAATTGGATTTTAGGAGTTAAGATAAGAGTTATGGAATTATGACATGTTGTGGCCAAGAACTTGCATGAAATTGTTGGACATGTTGTGATGTATATGGACAGTTTTAGGGACTGTTTTGTGGTGTTATAATGCTGAAAATTTAGTTACCATTATGCATGTTTAAGTGTGGTAATTGCTAATGTAAGTCCTAAAGGAATAAGGGTGTAGAAAGGCTTCACATTCTACCCTCATTGTTGTTGGAACATGGACTGTTTTGTGAGCTATTTTTAATGTGGATTAAGAGACTAAATTTACATGAGAAGTGGGTGTGTAAATCCCATTTATTGTTGTTTTGGTTGTGCCCTTAATTGGTGCTTGGTTATTGATGTTATTAGCCTCGTTTGGAAGTTGTGAAAACATGTATAAATAGGGAAGTGCTGCCCGGATTTTTATAGAATAAGAAGTCGTTATTCGATATAAAGTATGCTAGTAATCATAGAATTAACGAACATATTACCATTATTATAGGTTGAAGTTCTATAACGAGGCATATTCTAATATTGGGTGGATTAGTTCGTCTAAAAGGTATGTAAAACCCTTACTTCTTTCTTTTGGCATGATTTAATGAAAGTACGGTGGACGTACTTGATTCTTATACAGTTTAATTCCTAAAGAGGATTGTTATGAGAAGTGCCTATGATTTTTCAGCAAAGAGTTTATTATGAAATTATTATAATGATTTTATTGAGAGTCAAATGATAATTTTTTCTTGCATATGGTTACTCATGATATCTACTCGTGCTAAGTGTTACTACTTCACCTCACCGAGTCCCGGGTCGGGTTACGTTCGTGCACAACCTTGCATTTTTCACCGAGACCCTCACTAGAGGGCCGGGTTACGTAGGATAGATCCATAGATGAGATATGATTTTACCGAGTCCCAGCATGGGCTGGGTTACGATATGACTTCACCGAGTCCTAGTATGGGCCAGGTTATGATATGATTTCACCGAGTCCCGCACTAGTGGGCCGGGTTACGTTACAGATATATATATATATGTATATGGACAGGCACTCATGTTTTCTTGACTTGACTCTCATTTTTTTATAAGGCAACTGACTTTTATTATTTATGGCACAGTTGGATTTGGATCCTGATTTTATACTGATCTCTTATTTTATGTTGGCTACTTATGATCTCTTTTACAGCTTCATGTTTTACATACTTAGTACATTATTTCGTACTGACCCCCTTTCCTCGGGGGGCTGCATTTCATGCCCGCATGTACACATTTTCAGTTTGGTGAACCTCATGCCTAGGTTCCTACTCAGCAGGTTGGGAAGCTCCTTTGATTCAGAGCTTTGTCATTTTGGGTACAGAACCCTATTATTTTGACTTTGGTATATTTAGGGGCACGACGGGGCCCTGTCCTATCATATGTCGTTATCCTTCTTGTAGAGTGCGTAGAGCGGTTGTGGGTTACTGGTGGTGTAAGGGTCAGAAATCTGTTTCGGTCAGCCATATTATAGTACTCTATGTTGGGGGTGTTCCCGTGTAAATGTTATATTATCGGTTGGCAGCCTTGTCGGCTTGCCTGTTATATTGTGTTGGCTAGTTGTGACTCCTCAGGAGGCAGGTACATTCGGGGGGGAGGGGGGGGGGGTAAAGGCAGCCTTGTCGGCTTGCCTACCCTGACATATGTTGTTATTGCAGCGTTATGTTGCCAGATTTCAGACTCATTAAGTGTTAGGTGGATTATGTGTGACAAGTTAGTCTAATGACGTTATTAGGGTGGTTAGTCGCGGCCCGTCGGGTCGGGTCGTGACAAAAGTGGTATCAGAGCAGTTAGTCCTCGGAATGTCTACAGACCGTGTCTACTAGAATCTTGCGTATGGGTATGTTGTGTGTCGCACCCGATTTTGACCTGCGGGCTTCGCGACGCGACGGTGTCGATTGCCTCTGGATTGACTAAAATGCTTGCTTGAGGAGTCGCCACCTAATTATTCTAAGGTGAATTAGGGCACCTAAATGTTAACTAAAAGCTGCAAAATAAACTCCAATTTTGTGGTCTACGAAACTAATGAAATTCTGGACAAGGGTTCTTTATTATCCTAAAGGGAAGGGATTAGGCATCCTTTAAGATCCGCTAACTTGCGGTTATCCGATCAAACTCAGGTTAATTATTATAGTAAGAAAAATGCATGTTTTTACAAGTATAACAATAATGTTGCAAGTAGTTAATGAAATGATGCATTTGTACAAGTATACATTTGTATGACATTAATATATATGTAAAGCTAAAAAGAATGTAAATATGTAATTGTATGAAAATTGATAAAAATGTACGCAATGTGATTTTTATGGGCGACGGCCCTAAAAATAAATAACCTCGCGATTTTCAATTTTAAAACTAATCGAGCCTAAAAATAAATAAACTAGTGATGGGTTTCCAATTTTAGACTACCTTATTAATTTATTCTATGTCTACCTATTCTAAATATTTAGATAATTTCACGAGTACAATAATATTACAATACAAAATGAAATAAAGTTTGAATTAAAGAAAGTAAAAGACAACAACAAAAATAAATAATCTCAGGGGTATTTGCCTTCTTTGACTTTAACCCTTGCAAGTCACAAGAATAAAGTGTTAGAAACAATTGAATATACATAACCGGATCCGTAACCAAAACAATAAATGTTTTGATTACGGAGGGCTCGAACTTAAATTTTGAAAAGATCATTCCAATCACGTCGTGGCTGCGAACATATGACTCGTTGGTCATTTTAGTTGCCTTGCCTACCGAACATGTTGGTCTCTGGGTGAAAAAGATTTAAGTTTCATCCTTGCCCAAAAGCTTTATTTTCCGTCTTTACAAGCTGTGGAGGCCTCAAAATCGGCGGATATTTTTTCATCGGCAGTGTAGTATGTGTTCAAATCGGCAAAATTAAAAATTGAAATCAGACGCAGCAGCAGCAGCAAGAAACAAGATAGCGTAAAAACAGAGGCAATTCCCGAGAAGACGGGATGTTTGGTAAATAAAAAAAAACAGTAAATATCCGCTGCCCGGATGTTAAAAACAGTGCTGAAAAGCAGTGAAATGAAATGAAAAAAAGCGCGGCCTCGAATTCAATTTCATCGGCCTAAATGCGATATACATAAGGCAATAAAACAGTAGAACAATAAGATATCCGTTGCCCGAATACTAAAAAATGTAAACTGAAAAACAGAGGAACGAAATGAAAAAAAACGCGGCCTCGAATTCAATTTCATCGGCCTAAATGCAGTATTTAATTCAAAACAGTAAACAATACATATCCGTGGCACGGATGTTTAGAACAGTAAACAGAGAAACAAACAAAAAAAAGCGCGGCCTCGAATTTAATTTCATCGGCCAAAATACAGTATTTATTTAAACTAGTAAACCAGTAAGACAATCCGTGCACGGATGTTTAAATGCCAAAAGCGATGGCGAGAACAAAGAAGCGAAAAATGCGGCCTCGAATTTAATTTCATCGGCCTAAATCACGATTTAATTCAAAACAAGATAAACTAAACCAAAACAAGAAAAACTGAAATCGAGAAGCAATTCTAAAAGACGCGATATTTAGTTTAAAATAAAGAAGACAAAGACAAGAAATATCCGCTGTACGGATGTTTAAATGCCAAAATAAACCAACAGCTTGCAATTAAAATGTCCGACCGACTCAAATTTGACCCGAATCTTAATCAAACATTCTTATTTATTTATTTTCGATAACCAACAACAAAGATACAAAAATACAAAAAAACAAAATTTACTTGATGGGCGAATCAGGATTGATGACCCGACCCAGAATCATTTTTTTTTATTTTCAGATAACCAACAACAAAGATACAAAAATACGCAAAAAATGAAATTTACTTGATCCGGCCGACCCGAATCAGGATCGAAGACCCGACGAATCAGGATTGATGACCCGACCCAAATTCATTTTTTTTTTTCAGATAGCCAACAATAGAATATAAAACACAATTAATCTGGAAATTAACCGAACCGGGTCGACCGGGCCGGTCGATGTTTCCGACCGAATCGGATGTTTTTCAACCGTATCGATTTTCTCCAAATTACTGGATAACCAACAACACAATATAAACATACAAAAATCTGAAAGTGCAGGCCGGTCGACCCACCAGTCGGGTGACCGACGAATCGGTGACCGACCGAATTTCCTCCAAATTTCAGGTACACCAACAACAAAATAAAAACATAAACCTGGAGATTTTTGTCCGGCAAGGGGTGACAGGCCGGATTGTGACGACCGGAAATAAAACCACCAAAGCGGTCGGAAAACACGATGAATCAAACCCGATACCACCAACTAAAGTACCAAAACCACCAACAAAAGCAAATCGGAAACCACCAACAAGAGTAAACGGAACCTTCATTTTCGGGACTTAGGACTTCAAAAACCCCCAAAATCGGCGGTGGTGTGGGTGGTGTAGGTGTCTGGCGTAGGAGTGGGGTAGTTGGTGTGGGGTGGCGGCGGTTAGTGTCGGGCGGTGGCCGGCGTGTGGGGGTCAGGGTATGGGGGTCGTCGACCTGTGGGTATGGTAGTGGTGAGGGTGGCGGCGTGGGTGGTGGTGGTGTGGTGGTGTTGGCGAGGTGGCCGGCGGCGATGGGTCGCGGTGTGAAATCTTGAGGGTGTGTGGCGGCGGGAGTTGAGAGAAAAAGTGAGAGAGAGATATGGATGAAAGAGAGAGTGAGAGAGATATATAGAATGTTGCGGTGATAATGGGAGGGTGTGTGGAATGAATGTTTTAGGGTTTGGTTTGGTTTAAAGGGGGAAATAAAGGGAAATAGGATTGGGCGGTTCGGGTGTGGGCTTTGGGAGTTGGGCCACCGGGCTTGGGAAATAAAGGGTGATGGGTTGGGCTTGGGCGAAAATGGGTTTTAGTTTGGGTTGGGTAGGAATTGTTTTGGGTTGAGTAGAAGTTGTTTTGGGGAAATGAAATGGGTTATGGGTTTAAAAATATAAAAGAGATTTTATTATATAAAAAGAAAGCTTTGCAAAATTTATAAATTGTAAAGATGACAATATGATAAAATATAATATTTGTGAAATGCTTGATGCTTAAATAAAAATAAAAATGCAATCTTAGTTTTGCGAAAATAAAATAACATATAATATTAAGATAAAAGTATGCTTGTGATGTAAAAATGCAAATGACAATAAAAATGCAAATAATAAATGATAATAATGATATATATACACATATATGCCTATATTTTAAAATTATTTTAAAGTGTCAAAAATATTAAAAATTGCAAATAAAATCCAAAAAGATGGGACAAAATTGGGTGTCAACAGATGCCCCTCTTTGGCCGCAGACGATGAAAGAGTTTTCGGCCAAAGAAGTTGACTGAGTAGCCAATTTTGTCCTCATCACCGGGACTCGAGGGAAGATTAGAGATGCATGGTAAGAAATAGAATCCCGAGGGGGGGAGAAGTTGTAAGAGATGGTGCAGATTCAAGAAACAATGCCCGGTGTCGACTTATGATGACAGGTTGCGGATGTGGCGAGATCTTTGGGGAAATTTAACGATGTTGAAGAACTTCCCGATGCGAGATGATGATATCGAGGCGTGATGAGGTGACGTCGTCGAGGCGTTATGCAGATAAGGCGACGTCGCATAGGCGTGATTGAAATTAAGATACCCGCGTTAGAAGGTGGGCGCTAGCGAAATGAAATACCCGCATTAGGAGGTGGGCGCTGATCAAATTTAAATACCCAGACAGGAGGTGGGCGCCGACTGAAAATGAAATACCCGCATTAGGAGGTGGGTGCCTGGTGAAATTAAAATACCGCATTAGAGGTGGGCGCTGATTGAAAATGAAATACCCGCGTTAGGAGGTGGGCGCCGATCGAAATACCGCATTAGGAGGTGGGTGCCTGAAAATTTAAATACCCGATTAGGAGGTGGGCGCTGATGAAATTGAAATACCGATTAGGAGGTGGGCGCGATCAAAATTGAAATACCCAGATAGGAGGTGGGCGCTCCGAAATCGAAATACCCGCATTAGAGGTGGGTGCTCGATAAATTGAAATACCCATTAGGAGGTGGGTGCTCGATCAAATTGAAATACCGCATTAGAGGTGGGCGCTCGATGAAAATGAAATACCCGCGATTAGAGGTGGGCGCTGATCAAATTGAAATACCCAGACAGGAGGTGGGCGCCGGTGAAATTTAAATACCCGCGTTAGGAGGTGGGTGCTGATCAAAATGAAATACCCGCGATTAGGAGGTGGGCGCTGATCGAAATTGAAATACCCGCGTTAGGAGGTGGGCGCTGACAAAATGAAATACCCGCATTAGGAGGTGGGCGCCGAAATTGAAATACCCAGACAGGAGGTGGGCGCTGATCAAATTTAAATACCCGTGATTAGAGGTGGGCGCGATTGAAAATGAAATACCCAGACAGAGGTGGGCGCTCGATGAAATTGAAATACCCGCATTAGAGGTGGGTGCTCGAGATGAAATACCCGCGTTAGGAGGTGGGTGCCAGCGAAATGAAATACCCGCATTAGGGAGGTGGGCGCCGATCAAATCAAATACCCGCATTAGGAGGTGGGTGCCTGATCAAATTGAAATACCCGCATTTGGAGGTGGGCGCTGATCAAATTGAAATACCCAGACAGGAGGTGGGCGCGATCAAATTGAAATACCCGCATTAGAGGTGGGTGCCTGTGAAATTGAAATACCCGCGTTTGGAGGTGGGCGCCTGAAGTGAAATACCCGCGTTAGGAGGTGGGCGCTGATTGGCGTCCGTTGTATTGACGTGATGCGTTTGTGACCCGCATGGGTTGAAATGACGTCGTTGCATAGACGTGGTGCGTTGTAAACGTCATTGTGTAGACGTGTTGTGCAGATGACGCCGTTGCATAGGCGTGTTGCTGATGACGCCGTTGTATGGGCGTGTTGTTGTTGACGCCGTTGTATGGGCGTGTTGATGTCGTTGTAATGCTGTGAAAGATGTAAATGACGTCCATTGCCGTCAGTTTGGTGTAATATGATTCCACGTTGTGTTGAATCTTCTGCCGATTCTAACTCATGTGGACTGTGAATTAAAATGTCATTCTTGCACGGACAAAAATGTGAGGCGACGTCTTTGCCAAATTAAGCACACGTGTTGCGGCTTCTCTGCCTTTGTCAACCTGAAGACCTGCACTCAAAGAAATTTGTGAGTTGTAGCTTTTGCCCTGGACGCTTGCAAGCTCATATTGGTTTAGATTGAAGACTCAGTTGTCTGGCATTTTCCAGGTCCATTGGCAAATTCTTGCAGTGAACCCTTAAAATATGCCCCAGTTTCTAGTATATATGAAGATGTTGAACTTCCAACTGGACAAAATCGAGTTTGTGCGGGCAACTTGTTTGTCCTATCAAGGCGATCATGTGAGCCTATTTTGTTGTGTGCAAGATAATGGACACACAATTTCCAATGGTGTGACCGAAGCCGATATAGGCCGCCTACGTATTCCGATAAAGGAAATCAGGTCATAACGTAGTTATCAAGTAAAATGACGATTGTGAAGTTTTCCAAAATGGGACCGGAAGCGATGTGGTCGCCACGTATCCGCCGAGGGAATCAGGTCATAACGTAGTTCATGCAAGCAAAAAGAATTTTGTAAGGGTTTTCTAAAAATGAGACCGAAGCTGATGTGGCCGCCTACGTATCCCGCCGAGGGAATCAGGTCATAACGTAGTTCATGCGGCAAAAGGATTTTGTAAGGGTTTTTTTTTTTTTTTTTTTGGGGCCGAAGCCAATCTGGCCGCCTACGTATCCCGCCGAGGGAATCAGGTCGTAACGTAGTTCATGCGGCAAAAGAGATTTGTAAGGATTTTACGAAAATGGGACCGGCCGATGTGGTGCCTCGTATCCGTAGGAATCAGGTCATAACGTAGTTCATGCAAGCTAAAAAGATTTGTATTTGTAGAATGTTTTTGTAAAAGAGAGTGACTAGAGTTTGAAAAATGATGCAATATATTTTGCAAGTTTTTTGTTTTTTCTTTTTTGTGAAAATATGAAAAAGACATAATCACGTCTTGACTTCGGTTGGTACCAACAATTAGTATTGTGCTTAGGAGTTTTCATTATTTGCTTTTTCAAATCGAGACAGGACTTCAAGGTAATTCCTTTGACGGATGCTACCTCGGACATACCCGAGTATCGACACTTGCTTGCCAAGATTTTGACATATATGCATCCTCATGTTTCAAATGCCCTCACTGAAAGAAAGTCCCTTCCTCACATGTATTTCAGTATTTTGAACTTTGGGACGTCTAGAGAAGTACACTCACCCTCAGAAAGATGTTCAATGCATTTAATTGTGATACCATAGGCTTGGCCGTCATGTGAGTATCCACTAATGTGAGAACCCTCGGTATAGGATCATGT
This sequence comes from Anisodus acutangulus, assembly GCA_029783415.1. Taxonomy (NCBI): domain Eukaryota; kingdom Viridiplantae; phylum Streptophyta; class Magnoliopsida; order Solanales; family Solanaceae; genus Anisodus; species Anisodus acutangulus. Next base: position 42,504,657 of record CM056502.1, read on the forward strand.
AGGGCTTGTTATGGGTTTTGTAATGTAGGATTGGGAAAGGAAAGGATATTATTTGGGTAAGAGTGACTAATCCTTCCTTGAGCGTTGGAATATGTCCGTGCTTGGTATTTGTGTGCATTGATTTCGATTTGCTTCTTTTTGCCCCCTTTGTTTTTTACAGACTTCATTTGAATATTTCGTTTGGAGCTTTTTCTCCTTTTCGAGTTATTTCCCTTCTTTTTCTTTTTTATTTTTTATTTTTTATTGTCGGGGCTTTTTGACTCCTTTGTGTGAAGTCGTCCTTTTATTTTGTTTTCATTTCCTCTTCTGGGAACATTGCAACTTCAACTCGAATCATTTTCAGCAATTTGCATATTTCTGATGCGCTCAAGGAGGTCGGGCCAAGAGAGGGATAGTGCGTGTACGCACTCAGAAAGGGTATAGGCATAAGATGTGGTTGTTCAAAAAAAAAATAGGCTTCAGGCTCAAAGGGGAAATGCTACGGATAATGTTATTTGGTAAGCTGGAAAGGCTCAAACGGATCAAAGAAAGCCTACGATCCTTTCCTATACCAAGTGTTACTCAGAATTTCGCCTCAACAAACATTCGAGCCAAGTTCTAGATCAACAATGCAATGCAATTGAACTTATTCTAAAAACTCACCACACAATGCACATGAAACGATGAGGTTGGCTTTGTTCATATCTTGGAAGCATGAAAAACAATTTTTTAAGTGTCAACACAGGCGTGAATGAGAGGTACCAGAAGAATTTATGGTTTACCACGAAGACAATCTTCACCACTTATTCTTTCCTATGCACACTCCTAACTGTGTTGGTATCAACCAAGTCAATCAATGATTCTTAAAATATATATAAAATATTTTTTTTTTGTATATTTTGAATAAAGGGTACCGAACCCGAATAGGGCTGCCTACGTATCTCATCTTTGACGAGAATCAGGTGTGCGTAGTTCGTGATGATAGGTTATAAAAATGTATGTTTTAAAAAAGTTCATCTACACTAGGATAGTAAAAGTAAAAAATTGTATAAAACAGATGATTATCCACTATGGGACGAATGCAAAGTAAAAATAATTGTCCACAATAGAATGAATGCAATGAATAAATGATCATCCACAATAGGATGCATGTAAATAATAAAAAAAAATGAATGTCCATTATAGGATGAATGAAAAAATTGATAAACCAGATATGTCCTTATCTACGGGGGACAAGGAAGTGCGTCTTTCTTTCAAAATTTTTTTTTGATTTTTTTTTTTTTGATTTTTTAGTGTTTTTTAGGGGTGTCGCACCCGAGAAGGGTTACCTACGTATCACACCTAACAGTGAGAATCAAACACTCGTAGTTCGTAAGGAAATGTTGTAAAAATGGTATGATATAAAAAAATTATGTAACGAAAATTAAACATATCAACTGAATTTGCAAATATGTAACAAAACAAAAGTATAGACAAATTAAAGTGATGACTCGTTGAATCTGGTGTTGGCTGACTTTTTCCAGTCAAAACATCTTTCGGTCATCTTTGTGAAAGCCTTTGGCTTTGTTCTTTTCTGGAGTATATCCAGGAATAATGTTTTAGAATGACCGCCTCGATCATAAGGGACGATCAACCTGCAAAAATAAAAGCACCAGGTGAAAGGAGGAAAGTCACAGAAAGAATAATAAAATGTGGATGTGTGATAGTATAGTCAAAGACTCCCCTGATTGCTTCACAAGGTCCGAGAGTTGATGTTCAAGAACGTTTTATTCTCGGGCAGTGACAATTTCTGTTCAAGAGTCGCAAGCGACATGGTATGATATGTACAAAATTGAAGCAGCTAATTATTGCATTAAATAATATGTACAGAGATAAAAGAAGAAAAATAGCAAACAAACTGTGCGGGAATTAAATATGCATCCTATCATGCATGGAACCTCTCTTATGACAGAGGTGGGCCTAAACGCCAAATATGAGAGATTATGATGATTAATCCAAGTCAAACTACGATGCTTTTGTTGGAAATGAAGACAAAATGTATGTACATTTTCCAATATCGGCATGTCATGATTAGGCTTGGATTAGTCCATCATTATCACGCTACAAATAATATGTTGATGGTCGTTGGGGAGCGAGACCAGTCGACAATTTTGGTGGATTTCTTAATTGTGGAGTCGATGCCAAGGATCGACCCACCTATGGTGAATGTATGCATGATTAAAAATAAAAGGGTATAGCTCTATCCTAAATTTACTAAGATTAGGCTTCTACTTGGACTCAAGGTTCCCGAGCGGACTACTCGAGGAGAAGGCTACTCGGCCTCCGGATGGTCAGGACACTCCGCATACGCCAACTCTCCTAAAATTTGGTAATTTGAAAGAATTTGCGGTGCATAAAACACACCTCGCGTGTAATGTGTGATAGTGTCAATTTTCCATAGTGGAAGAAATATGAGCGAAATGCCAATTTAAGGAAAGCAATAAAAGAATATAGCAATTAAAGAAGTTAGACATACAAACTTTCAAAAAGTAAACAAGTAAAAGCAGTGAAATAAATAAGAAGCAAAATAAAGCGCAATAATAATTAACCTGAACTTGCTATGGTTAAGAACCTGAATTTCCCCAGTGGAGTCGCCATGCTGTCGCACCCGATTTTGACCTGCGGGCTTCGCGACGCGACGGTGTCGATTGCCTCTGGATTGACTAAAATGCTTGCTTGAGGAGTCGCCACCTAATTATTCTAAGGTGAATTAGGGCACCTAAATGTTAACTAAAAGCTGCAAAATAAACTCCAATTTTGTGGTCTACGAAACTAATGAAATTCTGGACAAGGGTTCTTTATTATCCTAAAGGGAAGGGATTAGGCATCCTTTAAGATCCGCTAACTTGCGGTTATCCGATCAAACTCAGGTTAATTATTATAGTAAGAAAAATGCATGTTTTTACAAGTATAACAATAATGTTGCAAGTAGTTAATGAAATGATGCATTTGTACAAGTATACATTTGTATGACATTAATATATATGTAAAGCTAAAAAGAATGTAAATATGTAATTGTATGAAAATTGATAAAAATGTATGCAATGTGATTTTTATGGGCGACGGGCCTAAAAATAAATAAACTAGCGATTTTCAATTTTAAAACTAATCGAGCCTAAAAATAAATAAACTAGCGATGGGTTTCCAATTTTAGACTACCTTATTAATTTATTCTATGTCTACCTATTCTAAATATTTAGATAATTTCACGAGTACAATAATATTACAATACAAAATGAAATAAAGCTGAATTAAAGAAAGTAAAAGACAACAACAAAAATAAATAATCTCAGGGTATTTGCCTTCTTTGACTTTAACCCTTGCAAGCTGTCAAGAATAAACTGTTAGAAACAATTGAATATACATAACTTCGGATCCGTAACCAAAACAATAAATGTTTTGATTACGGAGGGCTCAGACTTAAATTTTGAAAAGATCATTCCAATCACGTCGTGGCTGCGAACATATGACTCGTTGGTCATTTTAGTTGCCTTGCCTACCGAACATGTTGGTCTCTCGGGTGAAAAAGATTTAAGTTTCATCCTTGCCCAAAAGCTTTATTTTCCGTCTTTACAACTGTGGAGGCCTCAAAAATCGACGGATATTTTTTCATCGGCCAGTGTAGTATGTGTTCAAATCAGCAAAATTAAAAATTGAAATCAGACGCGAAGCAGCGATAAGAAGCGTAAAAAGCGAGGCAATTCCCGAGAAGGCGGGATGTTTAGTAAAATAAAAAAAGAGTAAATATCGCCGGGATGTTAAAAGCGATCTTGGCAGTGAAATGAAATGAAAAAAAGCGCGGCCTCGAATTCAATTTCATCGGCCTAAATGCGATATACATAAGGCAATAAAGCAGAGAAACAATAAGATATCCTGAATACTAAAAAATGTAGCGAAAACAGAGGAACGAAATGAAAAAACGCTGACCTCGAATTCAATTTCATCGGCCTAAATGCGATATTTAATTCAAAGCGATAAACAATACATATCCGTGGCACGGATGTTTAGAAACGATGAGAAACAAACAAAAAAAGCGCGGCCTCGAATTTAATTTCATCGGCCAAAATACGATATTTATTTAAACTAGTAAACAAGAAGACAATCACGGATGTTTAAATGCCAAAAGCGATGGCGAGAACAAAGAAGCGAAAAATGCGACCTCGAATTTAATTTCATCGGCCTAAATGCGAGATTTAATTCAAAAGCGATAAACTAAACCAAAACAGTAAAAATCGAAATCGAGAAGCAATTCCCGAAAAGACGCGATATTTAGTTTAAAACAGTAAGACAGCAAAACAGTAAATATCCGTTGCACGGATGTTTAAATGCCAAAATAAACCAACAGTTTGCAATTAAAATGTCCGACCCGAATTCTGAAATTTGACCCGACCCGGAATCAAACATTCTTATTTATTTATTTTCAGATAACCAACAACAAAGATACAAAAATACAAAAAAAACAAAATTTACTTGATCTGGGCTGACCCGACCCGAATCAGGATTGATGACCCGACCCAGAATCATTTTTTTTATTTTCAGATAACCAACAACAAAGATACAAAAATACGCAAAAAATGAAATTTACTTGATCCGGGCTGACCCGACCCGAATCAGGATCGAAGACCCGACCCGAATCAGGATTGATGACCCGACCCAAATTCATTTTTTTTATTTTCAGATAGCCAACAATAGAATATAAAACACAATTAATCTGGAAATCGGGTCGACCGAATCGGATGTTTTTCAACATCGATTTTCTCCAAATTACGGATAACCAACAACACAATATAAACATACAAAAATGGAAATTAGTCGACCCGACCAGGTCGGGTGACCCGACGAATCGGTGACGGGCGAATTTCCTCCAAATTCAGTACACCAACAACAAAATAAAAACATAAACCTGGAGATTTTTGTCCGTACAAGGGGTGACCCGACCCGGATTGTGACTGACCGAAATAAAACCACCAAAGCGGTCGGAAAACACCGATGAATCAAACCCGATACCACTGACTAAAGTACCAAAACCACCAACAAAGCAAATCGGAAACCACCAACAAGAGTAAGCGGAACCTTCATTTTCGGACTTAGGACTTCAAAAACCCCCAAAATCGGCGGTGGTGTGGGTGGTGTAGGGTGTCTGGCGTGGAGTGGGGTAGTTGGTGTGGGGTGGCGGCGGCGGTTAGTGTCGGGCGGTGGCCGGCGTGTGGGGGTCCGCGGGTATGGGGGTCGTCATTTGTGGGGATGGTAGTGGTGGGGGTGGGGGGGTGGGGTGGGTGGTGGTGTGGTGGTGTTGGCGAGGTGCCCGGCGACGTGGGGTCGCCGGTGTGGGGGTGCGGGGGTGTGTGGCGACGGGAGTTGAGAGAAAAAGTGAGAGAGAGATATGGATGAAAGAGAGAGTGAGAGAGATATATAGAATGTTGCGGCTGATAATGGGAGGGGTGTGTGGAATGAATGTTTTAGGGTTTGGTTTGGTTTAAAGGGGGGGGAAATAAAGCGAAATAGGATTGTGCCGGTTCGGGTGTGGGCTTTGGGAGTTGGGCCACCGGGCTTGGGGAAATAAAGGGTGATGGGTTGGGCTTGGGCGAAAATGGGTTTTAGTTTGGGTTGGGTAGGAATTGTTTTGGGTTGAGTAGAAGTTGTTTAAATGAAATGGGTTATGGGTTTAAAAATATAAAAAGAGATTTTATTATATAAAAAGAAAGCTTTGCAAAATTTATAAATTGTAAAGATGACAATATGATAAAATATAATATTTGTGAAATGCTTGATGCTTAAATAAAAAATAAAAATGCAATGCCGTTTTGCGAAAATAAAATAACATATAATATTAAGATAAAAGTATGCTTGTGATGTAAAAATGCAAATGACAATAAAAATGCAAATAATAAATGATAATAATGATATATATACACATATATGCCTATATTTTAAAATTATTTTAAAGTGTCAAAAATATTAAAAATTGCAAATAAAATCCAAAAAGATGGGACAAAATTGGGTGTCAACATTGTGCACCATACTTATACGCAGGAGGCTGCAGGGCATTTAGGGTTGGTTTCTATTCTTTCATCTCTTAGATCGTGCAATAGAGCTATGTTCTTAGGATAATCCCTTTCTGACGACTTACTATGTTTACAGCTATGCCTCAGAAGAAGGCGATAGCAGCCTAGAAGGGCAAGCCTACAACGGGAGATACTAGTCGGATTCAGAGAGTTACTGTGTCCCGCACTCCAAGACATGCCAGATCGGCCGACGAAGCTCGCTTGCCGCCACCACCAGAGGCTCCAGTTCAGGGGGCAACATCACCAGTATCTAAGGCCCCAGCACATGAGCCTCCAGTTCTTCAGCCGGGGGTAGATGACAGAGCCATGAGAGATACAGTTCAGCTGCTGACTAGATTGGTGGCAGGGCAAAACCGCAGACAGGGACCAGGAGCCGACCCTAGGTCTGACAGTTTGAGGGTTTGTGATTTCTTGAGTTGTAACCCTCCAGAGTTTTTCGGGTGTCAGCCCGAGGAGGACCCGCAGGAGTTTATCCGGCAGATGCAGCGTACCTTGAGGGTAATCAGGGCTTCAGAGACTGAGTCTGTGGAGTTGGCTTCGTATAGGATGCGAGATATAGCTACAAACTGGTATGAGTCTTGGGAGTTGTCCAGGGAAGAGGATGTTCCTCCAGCTACATGGGAGGAGTTTACAGAGGCCTTCCTTGGTCACTTCTTGCCTCCAGAGATGAGGAGAGCTAGAGTGGACATATTCTTACAGTTGAGGAAGAATGGCAGGACTATTAGTGAGTATAGCCTGGAGTTTGATTTATTGGCCAGATACGCACCCACTATTGTAGCAGATATGGCAGACAGGGTGCATCGCTTTATGATGGGCTGGACCATTATCTGATCGATGGTTGTATGGCGGTGGCTCTTCAGCCGGGTATGGATATTGCTCGTATCCAGGCATACGCACAAGGGGTTGAGGACCGACATAGAGGGCGACATCCAGACAGAGGTCATGACAGGGACCAGCATAAGAGGGCTAGGTCGGCAGCTTATTCCGGTGAGTCTCGAGGCAGACAGTTCCAGCAGCAGGTCAAATATTTATCGCAGCCAGCACATAGTGCTCCTCTGTAGTCTACGGGCAGGAGGTTCGACCGCCCCGGGTATTCAGGAGCCGGACAGAGCTCCATGGCTTCGGGTTCTCAGAGGAACAGAGGCTCTAGTCAGTTGAGGCTATCTTATCCTCGGTGCTCTCAGTGTGGGTTGCTTCATATTGGGAAATGTCGTTCGAACACAGGTGTTTGCTTCTCTTGCGGCCTTCAGGGCCATATGATGAGAGAATGTTCCAACATGGGTGGTTCAGGTGGGATGGCTCGGCATACGGGGTCGGGTGCTGGTTCGTCATCATCTATAGCTATGCGCCCCATCGGGCAGGGTATTCAGACACCGGCAGGCCGTGGCAGAGGTCGTGGCAGAGCTTCTAGTTCCGGCGGTCCTTCGAACTGCATATATGCTTTGGCCAGTAGACGTGATCAGGAGGCGTCACCAGATGTTGTTACAGGTATACTATCGGTCTTTTTCTGTGATATATATGCTTTGATAGATCCAGGTTCCACCTTGTCCTACATATCCCCTCTTGTTGCTAATAGAATAGGGATAGAACCTGAGCCGATAGAACCATTTGTAGTAGCTACACTGGTAGGAGATTCGGTTATAGCTGAGCGTGTGTATAAAAATTGTTCGGTGGTGATATATAACCGTCATACCTTAGCAGATTTGATAGAGTTGGATATGACCGACTTTGATGTCATTATGGGTATGGATTGGTTGGCTTCTTGTTTTGCCAACGTTGATTGTAGGGAGAAGTTGGTTCAATTTAAGTTTCCAAACGAGCCAGTTATAGAATGGAAAGGGAATGCAGCATCGCCAATGGGTAAGTTTATTTCATACCTCAAGGCAATGAAGATGGTCAGAAAATGTTGTATCTATCATTTGATTCGAGTGCATGTTACAGAAGCGGAGGTACCGGCTCTTCAGTCAGTTCCGGTAGTTAGTGAGTTTCCGGATGTATTCCCAGATGATCTTCCAGGTCTCCCTCCAGAGCGGGAGATAGATTTCAGTGTAGATGTATTGCCAGGTACCCAACCTATATCCATTCCGCCTTATAGAATGGCACCTGCAGAGCTGAAGGAGTTGAATGAGCAGCTAAGAGACTTGTTGGAGAAAGGCTTTATTAGGCCGAGTACATCTCCATGGGGAGCACCAGTGTTATTTGTGAGAAAGAAAGATGGATCGCTGCGGATGTGTATGGATTATAGGCAGCTGAACAAGGTAACCATCAAGAACATGTACCCCCTTTCCAGGATTGATGATTTATTTGACCAGTTGCAGGGTGCTAAGTGCTTCTCGAAGATAGACTTGCGGTTAGGTTATCATCAGGTGCAGGTAAGGGAGGCAAATATTCCAAAGACAGCATTCAGAACCCAATATGGACATTATGAGTTTAGGGTGATGTCTTTTGGACTGACCAATGCTCCAGCAGTGTTTATGGATTTGATGAACTGGGTATTCAAGCCGTTCTTAGACATGTTCGTCATTGTATTCATTGATGATATCTTGGTTTATTCCCGTTCAGAGCAGGAGCATGCAGACCATTTGAGGACGGTACTTAGGGTCCTCCAAAGACCAGCGATTGTATGCCAAGTTTTCCAAGTGTGAGTTACGGTTGACTTGGTGGCATTCTTGGGGCATATTATCTGGTCGATAGTATTCGGTGGATACACGAAGATTGAGGCGGTGAAGACTTGACCCGGACTCACGACACCTACCGAGGTACCACGCAGTTTTGGGGCTAGCAGGTATTACTGAAGGTTTGTGGAGAAGTTTGCCTCGATCTCGGCGCCTTTGACTAGGCTAACCCAAGCGGCTAAGTTTGGTGGGCGGGCGTGTGAGCACGATTTCGATTGTTGAAGGATAAGTTGACTACGGCTCCGATTCGACTCTTCTGAGGGACCGGATGGTTATGTCATTTATTGTGATGCTTGAGGCATTGGGCTAGGTTGTGTGTTGATGCAAAGATGGCAAATTTATAGCTTACGCCTCCCGACACCGTAAAGCATGAAAAGAATTATCACACTCATGATTTGGAGCTAGCAGCGGTGATTCATGCCTTGAAGATTTGGAGACATTATTTGTATGGGATTCATGTTGATATTTATACGGATCACAAGAGTCTCCAATATATCTTTAAGCAGAAGGAGTTGAACCTACGGCAGAGGCGGTGGTTAGAGTTGCTAAAGGACTATGATGTTGATATCGTGTACCACCCGGGAAAAGCCAATGTTGTGGCAGATGCTCTTAGCCGTAGATCCATGGGTAGCTTGACGGATGCGCAGCCAGACAGAAGGAATATGGCTTGTGAGATACATAGGCTAACGAGTCTTGGAGTCCGATTGGCGGATTCGGGAGATAGCGGGGTTCTTATTCAGGATGTTGCGGAGTCCTCTATCGTGGAAGAGGTAAAGAGATGTCAGTATGAGGATCCTGTTCTGGCCCGGTATAGAGATGCAGCTCTCCAAAAAGGAAATACTTTATTTGAGGTTACACCTGATGATGTGCTGAGGTATGAGGGCAGATTATGTGTACCTGATGTTGCAGGGCTACGACATCAGGTTATGGGAGAGGCACACAATGCCCGTTATTCCATTCATCTAGGGTCGACGAAGATGTACCATGACCTTAGATGCTTGTATTGGTGGGATGGCATGAAAAGAGACATCGCAGAATTTGTTGCCCAGTGCCCGAATTGTCAGCAGGTTAAGGTTGAGCATCAGAAGCCTGGTGGATTATTACAGGAGATTGAGATTCCGACTTGGAAGTGGGAAGTGATCAATATGGACTTTATTACAGGCTTACCTCGCACTCAGCGGAAGTGTGATTCCATATGGGTTATCGTGGATAGGCTGACAAAATCAACCCATTTTCTTCCAGTGAGGACTACTTACTCAGATGAGGACTACTCTAGGCTGTACATCAGGGAGATAGTGAGACTGCACAGAGTTCCCACATCTATTATATCAGACCGAGGAGCTCAGTTTACAGCTAACTTCTGGAGATCATTCCAGAAGGGATTGGGGACACAGGTGAGTCTCAGCACATCATTTCACCCTCAGACGGACGGGCAGGCAGATCGTACTATCCAGACATTAGAGGATATGCTGAGGGCTTGTATTAGTGACTTCAGAGGTAGTTAGGATGGCCATTTACCACTCATTGAGTTTTCTTATAACAACAGCTACCATTCTAGCATCCAGATGGCACCGTATGAGGCTTTATATGGGAGGAAGTGCAGGTCACCTATTGGTTGGTTTGATGTAGGTGAGTCTATGTTGATCGGCCCAGACATGGTTCAGCAAGCTGTTGATAAGGTAAAACTCATTCAGGAGAGGTTATTAGCAGCACAGAGTCGACAGAAGTCATATGCTGATAATCGACGTCGACACTTAGAGTTTCAGGTTGATGATTGGGTGTTCCTAAAGGTGTCACCCATGAAGGGTGTGATGAGGTTTGGCAAGAAAGGGAAGCTTAGCCCAAGGTACATCGGGCCTTACCAGATCATTCGTAGGATAGGCAAGGTTGCCTATGAGTTGGATCTACCGCCTGATTTGGAAGCAGTACATCCAGTCTTTCATGTATCTATGATGCGTAAGAGTATTGGTGATCCTTCTAGAGTCTTTCCAGTAGATGACGTCCAGGTGACAGAGGAGCTGTCCTACGAGGAAAGCCCTGTAGCCATACTTGATCGCCAGGTCAGGAGATTACGGACGAAGGATGTGGCTTCCGTCAAGGTATTGTAGAGGAACCACAATAGGGAGGAAATGACTTGGGAGGCAGAGGATGAGATGAAGAAGAAGTATCCTCATTTGTTCCCTGTGCCTCCAGGTAATTCAATTCAACTCCCTATTTGATTATTGTAATTGGTGAATTGCATATGTGTGATATATTGTTGCCCTGTGTGGCATCTGTTGGTTTGCTGAATATAGGCGGATAGACATAGTTATAAAGGAGACTCTGCCGAAAATTTTCTTGCATTAGACTTATTATGAACATTCGAGGACGAATGTTTCTAAGGGGGGAAGAATGTTACACCTCGTAAGATTAAGACGATAATTAAGAACGTCATTAAAGAAGTAAGATTCGGATATTGAGTATAAGGAACGCTTACATATGTTAATACGAGAAATTAGTATATAAACGGATGTTATCCCGGAATAGTTTTTCTTTAGTGCTATACATGTGACGACGAGAATTAATCATAGTAGTTGAATTTATTCTAATGGAGTTATGGAATAGTATTGTATTAAAATTGTGACATTGAGGATACGAGGCTTTATGAAATTCTCGGGAATTAAAAGAAGTGAGTTTAAGATTTATTAATTGAAGAACTTGGGGGGCCAAAGTGTGATAAGGAAATTCAGATTTTTTATATACCTACACTCACCTCTTCAACTTCATTCTAAACTTAACCAAAAACATCACCTCTCTTCTCCAAACCCACCCCCTGCTGGCCGAAAATCACCCCAACTCCATACCCAATTTAAGATTTTTATCTTCTCTTCCTAGACTACATTTTTCACCAAAAATTAGAAGCAAAACAACACCAAAAATAGTGGCAAAACAACCACTGCTGGGCCGAGATTATGCCCAAAAATTTCAAATTTTTGGAAGAAAAACGTGTAGGGATGATGGCTTAAAAGAGGAGAAGTGAACAAAAAAGAGGAGAAAAATTACAAAACAGTGGGGATTTTCGGACAAGCAGTGGGCAGAAAATTGTGGACTGTTTTGGACGAATTTGAGGTATAAAAAATTCTTCTTTCTATGATATAATTGGAATGCATGTTGTTAGAATTAAGGTAATGAATTTGTGTTAAGGAAAAATTGAAATTTAAGCATTGCATGTGATAATTTTGGACTAGTTGCCAATTTGGGACATATTTTGGTGTTATTGGATTAATTGGTTATTGTTGGTATTATTGTCACTAATTGCATGATGAAATTGAAAGGAAACATTGATATTTAGTTGGAATTAGTTATATGGAAGTATTAAAATACGAAATTGAAAGGAAACACTGAAATTTAGTTACCATTATGTATGTTTAAGTGTGGTAATTGCTAATGTAAGTCCTAAAGGAATAAAGGTGTAGAAAGGCTTCACATTCTACCCTTGTTGTTGTTGGAACATGGACTATTTTGTGGGCTGTTTTTAATGTGGATTAAGAGGCTAAATTTACATGAGAAGTGGGTGTGTAAATCCCCTTTATTGTTGTTTTGGTTGTGCCCTTAATTGGTGCTTGGTTATTGATGTTATTAGCCTCGTTTGGAATTTGTGAAAACATGTATAAACAGGGGAAGTGCTGCCCGGATTTTTATAGAATAAAAAGTCGTTATTCGATATAAAGTATGCTAGTAATCATAGAATTAACGAACGTATTACCATTATTATATGTTGAAGTTCTATAACGAGGCATATTCTAATATTGGGTGGATTAGTTCGTCTAAAAGGTATGTGAAACCCTTACTTCTTTCTTTTGGCATGATTTAATGAAAGTACGGCGGACGTACTTGATTCTTATACAGTTTAATTCCTAAAGAGGATTGTTATGAGAAGTGCCTATGATTTTTCAGCAAAGAGTTTATTATGACATTATTATAATGATTTTATTGAGAGTCAAATGATAATTTTTACTTGCATATGGTTACTCATGATATCTACTCGTGCTAAGTGTTACTACTTCACCTCACCGAGTCCCGGGCCGGGTTACGTTCGTGCACAACCTTGCATTTTTCACCGAGACCCTCACTAGAGGGCCGAGTTACGTAGGATGGATCCATAGATGAGATATGATTTTACCGAGTCCCAGCATGGGCCGGGTTACGATATGACTTCACCGAGTCCCAGTATGGGCCGGGTTATGATATGAGTCCACCGAGTCCCGCACTAGTGGGCCGGGTTACGTTACAGAAATATATATGTATATGGACAGGTACTCATGTTTTCTTGACTTGACTCTCATTTTTTTATAAGGCAACTGACTTTTATTATTTATGGCACAGTTGGATTTGGATCCTGATTTTATACTGATCTCCTATTTTATGTTGGCTACTTATGATCTCTTTTACAGCTTCATGTTTTACATACTTAGTACATTATTTCGTACTGACCCCCTTTCCTCGGGGGGCTGCGTTTCATGCCCGCAGGTACGGGTTTTCAGTTTTGTGAACCTCATGCCTAGGTTCCTACTCAGCAGGTTGGGAAGATCCTTTGATTCTGAGCTTTGTCATTTTGGGTACAGAACCCTATTATTTTGACTTTGGTATATTTAGGGGCACGACGGGGCCCTGTCCCGTCAGATGTCGTTATCCTTCTTGTAGAGGTCTGTAGACAGTTGTGGGTTGCACTGGTGTAAGGGTCAGAAATATGTTTCGGTCAACCATATTATTGTACTCTATGTTGGGGGTGTTCCCGTGTAAATGTTATATTATCGGTTGGTAGCCTTGTCGGCTTGCCTGTTATATTGTGTTGGCTAGTTGTGACTCCTCAGGAGGCAGGTACATTCGGGGGGGTAAAGGCAACCTTGTCGGCTTGCCTACCCTGGCATATGTTGTTATTGCAGCGTTATGCTGCCATATTTCAGACTCATTAAGTGTTAGTTGGATTATGTGTGACAGGTTAGTCTAATGACGTCATTAGGGCAGTTAGTCGCGTCCCGTCGGGTCGGGTCGTGACAGTCACGGCCCATCTTCACTGCCAGGCAATCCATCTATCGCCCGACCATCACGGGCGATCCGTCATCTTCAAATTTCACCCAATTCAATTAGGACCAACGGCCAATCACTCATAGTCTACACGGGATTTTTAAGCCAAACAAAAAATACGGTCTTCACACCCATATTACTAAATGCTCGTTGCCCCGTAATCCTGTGTCTGTTTTAATAACCCGAATTGGAAAATAGCTATGGATGATGAATATAATGCTCTTATCAATAATAAGACGTGGGATTTGGTGCCCCGTCCTGATGTTAATATGATTCGGTCTATGTGGATTTTTAGTCATAAAGAAAAATCTGATGGTACATTTGAGAGGCATAAAACTCGTCTTGTAGGTGATGGGAAGACGCAACATGTTGGTGTGGACTGCAGTGAGATTCTCAGTCTGGTGGTCAAATCAGCAACTATCCGCACGGTACTAAGTATGACTCTTTAAAGGCATGTCTGCTTCATCAACTTGATGTAAAACTCAATGAAATGGTGTACATGTATCAGCCCATGTGTACAGGGACCCCGTTTATCCTAATAATGTGTGCATGATGAAGAAATCATTGTATGGGCTCAAACAAGCCCATCGGGCCTGGTACAAGAGGTTTGTAGATTATGTTTCTAATATTGGGTTTTCTAACAGCAGGGCTGATCATTTTCTATTCATATACCGTCAGGGTAATGATAAGCTTACATTATTCTGTATGTGGATGATATTATATTAACTGCCTCATTTGATGTTCTTCTCAAGTCTATCATGTCACTTCTTGGCTCAGAGTTTGCAATGAAAGATTTAGGGCCACTAAGTTACTTCTTGTGGATAGTTGTGACACATCATGCATGTGATTTATTTTTATCTCAAAAGAAATATACAGAAGAGATCGTTGAACGAGCTGTCATGTTCTCGTGTAAGCCGTCTGCCACTCCGGTTGATACTAAATCGAAGTTGAGTGCCTCTTCCAGCAAGCCATATGACGATCCATCACATTACCGCAGCCTTGCAGGGGCTCTGCAATATCTCACTTTCACGAGGCCCGACATATCGTATGTTGTGCAACAATTTTGTCTATTCATGCATAACCAGATGGAGGATCACATGCATGCGCTCAAACGCATTATGCGCTATATTCAGGGCACTCTTGATCATGGCTTGCATCTATATCCCTCTTCGACATCCACCCTCATTTCTTACACATATGCAAATTGGGTTGGATGTCCGGATACCAGACGCTCAACGTCTGGTTATTGTGTATTTCTTGGTGACAATTTGGTATCTTGGTTCTCCAAATGGCAAGCTACTTTATCCAGATTCAGTGCCGAAGCAGAATACCGAGGAGTTGCCAATGTGGTGTCTAAATTGTGTTGGCTACGAAACCTTCTTTTGGAGCTCTATTGTCCGGTTCCGAAGGCGACATTGGGTTTTTATGATAATGTTAGTGCAATTTATCTTGCACGGAATCCGGTTCAACATCAACGCATTAAGCATATTGAGCTGGATATTCACTTTGTTCGTGAAAAGGTTGCTCGCGTACAAGTACGTGTCTTACATGTCCCGTCACGCTATCAGATCACAAATATTTTTACCAAAGGTCTTCCGCTGATTCTATTTGAAGATTTTCGGGACAGTCTCAGCCTACGCCGACCTCCCACTTCGACTGCGGGGGTGTGATATAATAGGATAGAATATTTGTTCATAATTATGTATATGGTAGATGTATATTTTGTCATTACTTACCTTATATTTAGTCATTAGTTACCATTATTCTAGCCTAGGATTATTCTTTGAGTATATTTACTACCCCTTTGGGATGAAATAATCAAGAAAGAATATTTTTCGAAAAAGTGATTACTTGATATGAGATTAAGTGGATAACAAGCATGGGCGGATCTAGGGTATCCGGTGTGGGTTCCCCAGAACCCAGTAATTTTTGCTCAAATCCTGTAATTATATTGAGAAATCCATTAAACATATAAGAATTATTAGTTGGGAACCCAGTAATAAGTAGGTTGTTGGTCCAGCGGTAGAAACAAATCCTGCTTAGGCTATGCTGCCCTCCTCAACACAGGTTCAATTTCTCTCAGGCACTTAATTTGTTTTCTTTTGTTTTTTTTTTTAAAAAGTTGAGATCGTTGTGAACCCATGAACTTCAAATCCTAGATCCACCTCTGATAATAAGAACATAAAAGACTCAACTTAAAATAAAAAAAAGTGGGGTTGCTCATCCCACTCTGATTGTCATGTTTGGGATCCCTTGGCCAATGTGACCATAGGAAAGATCGAGAACACAATTTTTGTTTTGATAGCTATATTCTATTACTTTACTATGAGAAGCCCTAAATTTCCTCCAAAATTTCAAAAGTT
Source organism: Anisodus acutangulus (assembly GCA_029783415.1). NCBI lineage: Eukaryota > Viridiplantae > Streptophyta > Magnoliopsida > Solanales > Solanaceae > Anisodus > Anisodus acutangulus. The sequence goes on from CM056502.1 coordinate 42,520,845, forward strand.
TCATTTTGGTAACACAACCTAGTTAAAGGTACTCACTTTCTTCTGGGGTCATGTGCAACTTTTTTATGTGAAAACTAAGACATTGTTATCGCTTTATGTGAATGCACCCAAAAGAAAAAGAAAAAAGGAGGAAGGAAAACTTTTTTATTATGTCAATTATCGGTGTCCATGTATGCATTTACTGCATAATAATATAAAGAGAAAAAGTAGACAATGTTGCAAATGAATTTTAACTGAACATGCTTAACTTCTTCTTCTGTCATGTGATACTATTTTATTTACTGTATTGCTGATTAATACAGATAAATTATGTACGTGTGTGTGTGTTAATCCAAAAAAATAAATTGTCTAATGCTAAAATGTTGGTGGAGTTCATATAATTCTAGTGTCTCTTACTCATCTGAGGGTCCTTATATCTGTAACGCGATTTGATTGACTTACAGCTAAATGTTGTTGTTCCTGTTACGTGCACACATACAACCATCCAAGTTTTTGCTGTACCTTTTTCATATTTTAAGTTCTTATTTGTTAAACAAGGTAATATATCCGTGATATACACTTGATATACAGAAGTGTATATCAAGGGAATGCAGAAGCAGTGGCCCATCTCGGCAGTGGCCCTGTAGCCCATCACGGGCAGTGTGGTTAATGTATATTAGGAAAGTATATTTGTAGTATATTTTAGTGTAAATGTTACCTTAATTAGTATTGTACACTTACCATAATTGTATAGTTATAATTATGGTAGAATAAGGTTTTAGGAGTAGAATAAGAATAGGATTCTCCTATTTGTAACTTGTATATATACCTTTCAATTAATGAAAATAATCAAGGTGATTATTTCTTTCATGGTATCAAGAGACTAGGTCTAACAAAAATTTTCTCTCCCAAATTTTGTACTCCTCGGCCGAAACCGCCCCCCCTCGGGTTTCTCTTCCAAATTTCGTCTTCCGCTCCTTTGTTCTTTCAATATATCTAAGAACAATTTTCATCATTCCCTCATGGTTTCTAACGTCAAGAACAATATCCCTATTGTGCTTGAGATGGAAAACGTCCAATATGCGACGTGGGCAGAATTGTTTAAAATTCACGCTATCTCCTATCAAGTTATCCATCACATAATTCCTCCCGCTACACCTCTTCCCGCGGAGGATCCTCAGTTATGGATTACTCTTGATGCTACCGTTCTCCAGTGGATCTATTCCACTATTTCGGTTGACCTCTTACAGACGATTATTGAGCCGGTTACCACGGCTATGGTTACATGGAATAGATCGCGTGACATATTCCAAGATAACCAACATTCACGTGTAGTCACACTCGAGCAGGAATTCTCTCTAGTTCGCATGGAAGAATTTCCAAACGTATCTGCATATTGCAAGAGACTCAAAGAGTTGGCAGACCAACTCTGTAACGTTGGCGCACCTGTAACAAATAATCGTCTGGTTCTACAACTGGTTGCCGGTCTTTCTGAAGCCTATAATGGCGTTGGGACTCTCCTTCGTCAAAGCAACCCACTTCCCGCTTTTTATCAAGCCCGCTCCATGCTTACTTTGGAAGAAATCGGTTTGGCTAAAAAGACGGCTACCGGAGCAAGCCCCGTCGTCCTAATGACGTCATCCACAAATTCTTCAGGTTTTGTTGATAATTCGGGCCAAAATCGTACTCATGGTGGCGACAAAAATAATCGTAAGAATAATAACAAAAACTGCGGGGGCAAACGCGGCGGTTTCGGTGGTGGTTCCGGTGGTCAGCAGGCCGGCAGTGGGCCCCGTCCAGTTAACAGTGGGCCCCCTGCCTACTGGTCCCAGCAGTGGGGCCTATGGCAGTGGGGCTGGGGCAATGGGCCGTGGGCCAGCAACCCATATTTTCCAGTCACTGGATCCAGTAGCCAGTGGGCTAGCCAGTCCAATTTTAGGCCCAATAATGAGCAATCACGGCCCACTGGCCCAGTAACGCTAGTTCTAGCAGCTACGACCCAATTCAGCCCATTCCTGGAATACTTGGGCCCCGGCCTCCGCAAGCTCACCACGCAGCAGGCCCCACTCAGACCGATATCGAGGCCGCGATAGACACATTGGGTTTAACTCAATCGAACCCAAATTGGTATATGGACACCGGTGTCACTACCCACATGACATCCGATTCAGGTACACTCTCATCTTATTCCAATTTGAGCAACCCTCGAGGTATAATTATTGGAAATGACAACTCTATTCCAATTCAGGATTATGGTCAGAAAATGTTGTTTCCCCCCATTCCACCCCTTATCTTGAAAAATACTTTACATGCCCCCAAATTGATTAAAAACTTAGTGTCTGTCCGAAAGTTCACCACTGACAATTCCATTTTTGTTGAATTTGATCCTTTTAATTTATTTGTGAAGGATTTCAAGACGGGGAGTCCTCTCATGAGGTGTGATAGTAGGGGAGATCTTTATCCTATCACGCCCGATTTCAGTCCATCGAGTCAAGATTTGCCTTCAGCCTTTGCAGCCATTTCTCCTTTTTTGTAGCATGCTCGCCTTGGTCATCCGGAATCCTCTATTTTATCAGTTTTAGATAAAAATAGTTTTATTTCTTGTAAGGGTACGAGTCGTACTCCAATTTGTCAATCTTGTTCATTAGAAAAAATTGTTAAGCTGCCATTTGTAGACTCAAATTCTCATACTTCAATGCCATTTGATATTGGACGTCTCCTGTTCTTAGTTCGTTGGGTCATCGGTATTATGTTCTCTTTTTGGATGATTATTCTAAATTTTTGTGGACGTTTCCAATTGCAAATAAGTCTCAAGTGTTTTCCGTCTTCATAAAATTTAGAGCATTCGTTAGTACCCAATTCGAAAGAGAAATAAAAAATATTCAATGTGATAATGAAAAAGAGTATGACAATAGGGAGTTTCGGGAGTTTTGTGCTAATAATAGGATCAATTTTCATTTTTCTTGTCCTCATACATCTTCACAAAATGGGAAAGCCAAATGCAAAATTCATTCCATAAATAACATTGTCCGCACTCTCTTACTTCATGCTTCCATACCCTCATATTTTTGCCATCATGCTCTACAAATGACCACATATCTGCTAAACTTAATTCCTTCCAAATGTCTGACATATTATTCCCCCCTCCAAATCTTATATAATAAGAATCCTTCTTATTCTCATCTTCGGGTTTTTGGGTGCTTGTGTTATCCGTTATTCCCGTCCACCACAATTAACAAGCTTCAGGCCCGATCCACTCCGTGTGTGTTTTTGAGTTATCCGTCTAATCATCGTGGTTACAAATGCTTTGATTTATCCTCCAAGAAAATCATTATTAATCGCCATATAATTTTTGATGAAACTCAATTTCCCTTTACTAAAGTTCATACTCCCGAGCCTAGTTCGTATAAGTTTTTGAATGATGGTATATCCCCGTATATTACTCACCATTTTTCGGACATATCCCACACCCAAAATTCTCCAGCGGGCCCACTGCCCGCTGGCCCCACTGTTCTGTCGCCAGTTCACGTCACTGGATCAGTTCCAGCGATTGGGCCAGTCCAGCCCAATTCTGGAACTGGTCCAGTCCCTGCTTCCGGTTTCCGAGTTGGGCCAGCAGGCCCACTGTCTGCTGGCCAGTCCATCCCGAGCCCAACAATTCCCAAAATTAACTCAATTCTTCCTCGAGTCATAGACCGGTCACTCGTAGTCAGCGGGATATTTTTACACCTAAAAGACATTTTAATTTACATTCGAATGTCTCTAAATCCCCCTTGCCCCGTAATCCTGTGTCTGCCGTAAATGATCCGAATTGAAAAATTGCTATGACTGATGAATATAATGTTCTTATTGATAATAAGACGTGGGAGTTGGTGCCCCGTCCATCTGGTATTAATGTTATCAGGTCTATGTGGATTTTTGCTCATACGGAGAATTCAGATGGGTCCTTTGCTTGACATAAGACGCGGCTTGTGGGTGATGGTAAGACTCAGCAGGTTGGGATAGATTGTGAGGAGACGTTTAGTCCGGTGGTCAAATCGGCTACCATTCACACTGTGCTTATCTTGGCTCTTTCGAAGGCATGGCCTATTCATCAGTTGGATGTCAAGAATGCTTTCCTACATGGTGATCTCAAGGAAACAATATATATGCATCAGCCGTTGGGGTTCAGGGATCCCCACCATCCTCATCATGTCTGTTTATTGAAGAAGTCCTTATATGGGCTTAAGCAGTCTCCACAGACCTGGTATACGAGGTTTGCTGACTATGTTTCGACAATTGGGTCCACTCACAGCAGGTCATATAATTCCTTGTTCATCTACCATCGTGGTTCGTCCTTGGCCTATATTCTGTTGTATGTGGATGATATCATTTTGACGGCATTTTCCAATGCCTTACGCCAGTCTATCATGACCATGCTCAGCTCTGAGTTTGCTATGAAAGACTTAGGGCCCTTGAGTTACTTTTTAGGGATTGTCGTCAAGCGTCATTCAGATGGTTTGTTTTTGTCTCAACGAAAGTATGCAGCTGAGATCATCGAGAGGGCTGGGATGTCATCTTGTAAGTCTACTTCCACTCCAGTTGATACAAAGCCCAAGCTTAGTACCGCGGCCAGCGCACCATACGAGGATCCGACCCGCTATCGCAGTCTTGCAGGGGCCCTTCAGTATCTTACTTTTACACGACCGGATATTACGTATGCCGTCCAGCAGGTGTGTTTATTCATGCATGATCCCATAATTGAGCACATTAATGCAATCAAACGCATCATTCAGTATATTCAAGGTATACTGGACTATGACTTGCATTTATAACCTTCCTCGCCATCCACACTTGTCTCATACATAGACGCTGATTGTGGTGGTTGTCCAGACACCAGACGGTCGACGTCTGGCTATTGTATGTTCCTTGGAAACAACTTGGTCTCCTAGTCTACGAAGCGTTAGGCAACTCTATCCCGCTCAAGTGCCGAGGCTGAATATCGGGGGTAGCTAATGTGGTCTCAGAATCATGTTGGTTACATAATTTGCTCTTGGAGCTTCATTGTCACATTCAGAAGGCAACCTTGGTGTATTGCGATAATATTAGTGCCATCTACCTTTCCGGTAATCCGGTTCAGCACCAACGCACTAAGCATATCGAAATGGACATTCACTTTGTCCGTGAAAAGGTTGCCCGTGGTCAAGTTCGCGTATGCCATGTCCCGTCCTGGTATCAAATTGCAGACATCTTTACAAATGGTCTACCCGCGGTTCTTTTTGAAGATTTTAGGGACAGTCTCAGCCTTCGAAGACCGCCCGCTATGACTGCGGGGGTGTGTTAAACAAAGTAATATACCCGTGATATACACTTGATTTACAGAAGTGTATATCACGGGAATGCAGAAGCAGTGGCCCATCTCGGCAGTGGCCCTGTAGCCCATCACGGGCAGTGTGGTTAATGTATATTAGGAAAGTATATTTGTAGTATATTTTAGTGTAAAGATTGCCTTAATTAGTATTGTACACTTACCATAATTGTATAGTTAGAATTATGGTAGAATAAGGTTTTAGGAGTAGAATAGGAATATGATTCTCTTATTTGTAACTTGTATATATACCTTTCAATTAATGAAAATAATCAAGGGGGTTATTTATTTCATTATTAATTGTTAGACATGCTTAGGCACGTTTGCAGACCTTGCATTAGATCTAAAATTTCCCTCGACTCCCTTGTCCAATGTTTTTGTTATGTAAATTCCAGTGAAAACGTATGCATCTTTTAGTCGAGGCTGAGCCTCAAAGGCTATATATATTCCCATTGTAGGAAGATCAGTAACTTGTTTGTTCTTGAAAGAAATAATCCCCTTGATTATTTTCATTAATTGAAAGACTATATATACAAGTTACATATTTCCATAATATGAAAATCCTTTTCCTAATCTATTCCTAAAACCTTATTCTACCATAATTCTAACTATACAATTATGGTAAGTGTATAACACTAATTATGGTAATAAATATATTATAATATACACACAATATACTTTCCTTAATATACAATATTTATCCATTGATTTACTGCCCTCGATCCCGTGATGGGTCAGCCGCTCGCCTCAGTAGAGGCCCAACACCAACGTCAGATCTTTGTCTTGATGGTCGCACAGGCCTCTGCCGAGAGGCCCAACGTATCTTTGTCTTGATGGGCTGCACAGGCCTCTGCCGAGAGGCCCAAAGAAGATCGCTTTGTCGATCGCTTTTAGTCCACTAATATACATGTGATATACACTGCTGTATATTCAGTGTATATCACATGTATATTGCTATGTTTAACAGTTCTTGCATGTCTATTTCCTTCTGGTAATTTTCTGTCACGTGTTTTTGTCCATGTGTATAAATGTTTTGGATTAATGATTATCATGGACTCAGAGATTAGGAGAGGATGATCCCTAAGTACGCCATTTGTTCTTGGTGCAGGGGCGCTCAAGTTTCCATCATGAATCTTGATCAACTCGGATATCTGTTGAAGTCTTGGAAGAGAGTTTGCATAAATAATACTTCTTTCTGGGTTAAATGAATCTTGTTATGTATCTATCTCAAATAATAAATTGATGAAACTCCTGTGATTGCAATTACAATAAAAACCATTTCTTCAATCATTGATGGTCCTTTGATTTTGAAGAACTTGCATACAAACTTTGAAGCTCCCCGTGGTTTCTCATAATAGTCCATTTCATGCTAACACAGTGCTACTTCAATGACTAAAGTTGTGTTCGAATCACTAATTTGCAATTTTTTTTGGATAGGTTACAACTTAAATAGTGGTCCCAAATCGATTATTTGTGCACTTTCCTCCGTGTATACCGAGGCCCATGACCATTTAAGTTTTCCACGCCCAAGTCTGCCAATTAACCCATAACCTGGGTCATTTGCACTTCTTTCTGTTGTTTGTGCTGGTCTTTAATTTTTGTCCCTCGAGATAAATAATTTTTTTGCGGGACATAAGTTTATATTTGGCATCATAATATCGAACAATTTATGTCCCGCATTCTTAGAATTTATGTCCGCTAGGCATATGTTCGATTTAGAAGGGTAAAGATTAAAGAACACCCCATTTGAAGCGCAAAAATTGAAGATCAGCCCATTTCAAGGACAACCAGTGTATTTCTACATTTAAATGGAAACTCTTCTTTGCATCTCAATGTCAAAAAAGACATTATGAACTATAATGATAAACGTGCAAATATAACATTAAAGCTTACCAGTGTTTTTGTAAATTTTTAAGTTTTCGTCCATGAATTTTCTCCTTCAAATCTTGCAAAAATAATTTCCAGTTGGTTTTGTTTTCGTAAGCTTCTTTTGCAACTTTTTTGTTTCTCTTTTTAGCAAAAAAACTATCTTTTTAAGTTGGGGTTAGAGGGTGTTAATTCAAAGAAAAAAATTCTTCTTAGGAAATGCTCAAATATTTTTGAAAAAACTGTAAATATTATTAGTATTTATCATTTCCACAAACTTTTTGTACTCATTTTTTTTCAAAACTTTTTTTATTCAAATCACATACACAGAGGATATGCAGTCGACCACCCTCTTATGCGTAGAATGTACTAATTTAACCGGTTTATCAACATCCTCTTTTAATATTCTTATCGACTACGCGACGCGAATCAGAATATAGTCGGGCTCCAAACGGGTATCGAACGTGTGGACCCCCCAAATGACCTAGGATAGTAAGCATTATTTAGGCCTTTTGAGAATTGAAGATCTCATCAGTATAATCCAATTATTACCCTTAAAATCATTGCTTTTAACCCAAAGTTTTCATTATCGTATTCAAATAATATAAACAAGACGCAACATAATAATATATTCATATTATTTTATTAGTATTATACACTTAGTGGAGCTGCTAAGAAAATATTTCTACGATATCTCTATGTGATTGATTGTCTTCAGTACATATGTCCAACACCTTACGCTAAAAGATGAGAAAGGAGTCCCCCGACATAGTTGGATGGCAAGGGAGGAAAACTTAAAATTCAGCTGGAGTCCTGCAGCGTGGGTTCGAATTCTGGTAGGAGTACTTTGGTCTCTTCTGGGAGTACCTTGTAGGTGATATCAGTTGCTCTGTTCTCAAACCCTGGTCATTCAGGCACATTTCGCGATTTACTGGTAGTAGTGCTGAGGGACCGAACTACTATCTCCAGGAATAGTCTGACGCAAGCCGGAAAGCTGGATATAATAATAAAAAAAAGATGAGAAAGGAAAAAAAGAAAAAAAAAAGATTGTCAGTTCCTCTAACATCATTTGCAACTTTTGAGGTTCTTTTTTTGTTTCTTTGCAAACTAAAGTAAAACTATTCTCGGTTCTTATCCTTCATGTTTTGTGGTGCTTCCATACTTTTCAGAATCTTCGTAGCCATAGTTAAGATTTCACTGGGTGTCAGTTTGTCACTTTGTCGGTTTATTTGAAGATTAACTTTATATCATTAGTATTTATGGTCATCAAAGCTAATTTCTTTTTGTGTGTTTGTGTTTCCAAGATAAGGTAAAGTATAAATTGATTTGTAGATAGGCAACCCGGTCATCTACATACTCGTCTTACTGAATTTTAGGTTTTGATATAAATTGTTGGGCTAAGCCAACTGTCCAAAAATGCTCTTAATATTGTATAATATTATCTACTTTTACAAACTTCGTACTACTTTCTTTAAGAAGTTCCTCATTATTAAGAGTATTCGTACTCTTTATATATAACTTTCTTTTCTTTTCTTTTGATCTACCAATAAACAAATTTATTTGCATACCCAGCAGACGCAAAAACGAAAGTTGTGAAAAAGAATATTTTCATGACATTTCTATGTGATTGCAAATCACTCGGGTAAAGATAATAAATCGGCCAATAAACAGGTAAAGACATTAAGTCGAGTCCCCACGACATCACTATGTCATCTTCTTACTCATCTCACCAAATCATTATTTTTTAGATCAATTATTGGGCTAAGCTAATCCAAACTATTCTTAACATGTTGTGCTATCCGTTTGAAAAACCAAACTCGCAACTTTAAAAAGTATTTCTACAACTTATATGTAACTTTCTTTTTCTTTCATCTATCAATGTACCGATTTTATTCTCACACTCAACCAACACAACAATTGAAGCACTAAAAAGATAAGTCTAATATTGCATCTCTATGTGATTGCCTTGATTTAATTACATATGTCCAACATGTCACAATCGGTTCTTATCCTTCATGTTTTATGGTGCTTCGATACTTTTTCAGAATCTAGTAGTCTTTATTATAACACGATTTGACACTTTGGCTTTTTTCTTTTAAAAATTGATTTCTCTGTCTAATTTACTTGACATTTTTCGAATTTTAAAAATTAAATAATTTTTTTATTTTACTATAATTTTTTCATATATCTTTTAAATACTTCAAATTGTTAATTATTATAATTTATTGTATTTTTACTTGTTTGGTCCACTTGTATATTGTATTTGGCCGAAGAAGCATCATATATTGAAGTTCTTACCTTCTCGGGACTCCAGGTCGGAACTTACCGGACAAGAAATTTCGCTACCTTAGGACCGTTATAGTTACGACCGCCGGTCACCGAGGCTTTGACCGTCGGCTCCCCTATCATCAGATCACCAACTTCCTTGACCTTTCGGCACTGGGCAGACGTCAGCCCCCATACACGGTCTTATGACTTTGCTGAGACATGTGTCTTGATCAGAAGAAGAAAGAAAGAGAATGGTGACTCCTTTTGCTCATATACATTTTATTTTAAAAAGCTTAAAGCTTTTCAAATATTTATGTCTGAATTCACCGTTAAAATTAAGAAGTCTGACTCTAAAAATTCAAAAAATGACTCATAAATTGTGATTGAGTAGTAAAACAAAATAACTTCCTAGGCCTCTATGATTCAGTGAGAATGGTCTATTGGTGATACAATTTTAATTCTATTAAATTCATAAAAAAAGAGATCTGAACTCTGAAGAGTATCTGCTAAATTTAAAGAAGAGAGAATTTTATGCTTCTATCTTTAGACAAAAAATTCCAGAGTTTTATGTGTGAGTCATTTCAGATTGTTGACAACATAAATTATAGATACTGTTCAATCAGAACTTATAAAATTCATGGTATTCACTCATTTTTATACATATATTTTATTTCATTGAGTGTCAGTTTTGTCAGTTAAGATTTTCCACAAACTTTTGACCTTTAGACATTCTTTTGGTCCACTTCTATCTTTGCTCCAAAAGGTGGAATCTCCCACCCCAGAAGCCCCCACACCCCGGTCCGATAGGTCTGTGAAGGAGGTAAATCATGGTGACTCAATTGATTTCAAAGGTTAGACCACTACCACGCTGCGCACAAGGGGCCCTTCTTTATTTCAAGAAGAAACCCCCACACTGCCGCTGACGGGATTCGATCCTTGGTCTTTGCTCCAAATATCCCCCTTGAAACCAATTGAGCTGCCCAAGCGGACAAAACTTTGAGGGTAAACTTTTTATACTAGCCATCCCCACCGCATCACTGCGGCTCCACACACAAGAAACCCCACCCCCATCCTGGCCCTACGGAGTGAGTACCGCAAGGCTTGCAGGCGAACAGTGGAGGGATTTTTTATGAGGCTTGGCACTAGTCTCGCTGGTCATGGGAATCGAACTCGAGACCCAAGGCAGCAAGACACTGACAAAAAATGACAGTAATTATCTTCTCTTGCTTTTTTTTCTTATAGTGTAGTATGTGTTAAGAAAATTATAAGTATAAATAATAAATCCAATAAATTAAATGAATTGTTATAAAATTTTAAATTCAAATCAAATAATAATATTTAAATTCTGAATTTTACGATATCGCATTAACTTCCACTATGTGCTATAAACTAGAGAAACTACACAGGGAATGCACATCTTCTTAGATGCTAGTGATTTTCGAAAACAATGAGAGATTAAGGTTCATATTTTAATAGAGATAAAATTGTGATGGATAGAGTTATACGGTATTTTTGTTGGTAGATTATAGGGTAAAGAAATGAATTTTTGACTTAACTCAACTCCAAAAGCTAGCTTATATATAAGGAGTCCATGTTTCCATTCCATTTCCGATGTGAGACTCTTAACATTCCCCTGCACGTCCAGACCTCGTTAACTGGAGTATGGACAATATAATAGTCTGACTCTGATATCATATAAAGAATAGATCTTGGGCCTAACTCAACCCCAAAAGCTAGCTTGTAGGGTAAGTATTATCTAAGTCCATATAAGGAGTTCATGTTCTCATTCCATATCCGATGTGGAACTCTTAACATATACAATATGCTTGTTAAAATAATTAAGGTGCGCGAGTAAACAGACCCAAAGACCACTATTATTTAAAAAAAAAACGAAAAAAGAGCAAGCTACATATTTCTTCTCATTGTGAAACTGTTAACCCCCTATCTTCACACCATGCAACTTGAGCATGTCACAGAGTAGGGATATTGATGTGGTAAGAAAAAAACAAACTGACCGCTAACTGAAACATTTTTTGTTACTTATTGTATATTAATGGTTACATTTGTTACAGTATGGTTGTAAATAGCTATTAGGTTTGGTCATTCACGATGGGTGTTAATTAGTCTATTAGTTCATTAATTAGCTTGTTCTTTTTCTAAAGCCTACTTATAATATATAAATACACCATTATGAGTAAAGAAAAATAAAAAAAATACCACCATAATATGACGGCTAACCTCGGATTTTCCCCTCCAGAACTAATGAGGTGTGTGGGAAGGAGAGAGCCCATCTAAGGTTTACTAAGAAGACGCTCCTCTTCTTCTAGATGATATCTATGATGTGGACAAAGTCGCTTCGTGAGAATTTCCGATGACGAATGATTTGAGTTGAGGTTGCTACAAATTCGCTTCCGCTAAAAAAAATCCGTAAATATCATAAACTAGTATTTAGGGTTAATTACTACAATAATAATAATAATAATAATAATAATAATAATAATAATAATAATAATAATAATAATAATAATAATAAGGAGATACAAACAGTACCGACAAGAGATTCTTTTCGATCATGTAATTTTGGACACTACTCTTTGTGAAGGGTCTACTTTAGTTACCAATGGTGATTCCTTACACTGTCATTCTTTATTGACACTAAAATTATATTCATCGAGCCACAAAACAAATTGTTGTCAATCTTTGCTTTTACCTTTCCTCTTCAAACTTTTTATCCTTTAAAGAATTGAATCAATTTTTTGGGATAGGACCCTGTATGTGATATCAATTGCTCTGTTCTCAAATCCTGATCATTCAGATACATCCCGCGATTTACTGATAGTAGTGTTGATGGACCGATACTACTATTTCCATGAATAGTCTGGCGTAAGCTAGGAAGCTGGATATAAAAAAAAATTGAATCTATTGTCATAGTACGTCACATGTTGTACACTTATGACTTTAGAAATTGTCACCTTTTTTTACTACATAAAATTCGCACTAATGGTAAAGACAGTACATAATTAAATCAGTGCCTGAAAATCAAGTTAAGGTTGAAACTAGATCATTGGATAAATGATTTGATCAGTAAGTTAGAAATCGTGGGGTGGCAGGGAGATGGTAGGTTCTGGTCCTAAATTATATATAGACATAGGTAGGAGAAAGAGCGAGAAAATATAAGACTAAAAAAGGTAGCTCGGTGCACTAAGCTTCCACTGTACGTGGGGTTCGGGAAAAAGCCGGATCACAATAGTCTAATATACACAACCTTACCCTACATTTCTATAAGAGACTATTTTCACGGCTTGAACTCATGGCCTCCTTGTCACATGACAATAACTTTACCAGCAACTATATTATATAAATAGATAAATAAATAATCGAAGAAATGTGTTTGCCTGTGTGCATTGTGTCTACCTCTGTATTCAAGAAATGGCTAGGTTTTTCTATGGAAAGCTTAGTTGTGACAGAAAATGTTATCTCGAAACAATGGTTAATTTATGCAAATGTTTCATTTTAAGTCACCGTTTAGATTTTGGTCCCTAGTTTTAAACGTTGTTGAAAGAAATAATCTCTTAATTATTTTCATTAATTGAAAGAGTATATATACAATTTACATATTTCTATAATAGGAAAATCCTATTATTATTCTACTTCCAAAATCCTATTCTAGTAGTACAAGGATCCTATAATTATGGTAAGTGTACAATGCTACTTAATACAATTATTTACACCAAAATTGAGGCCTAAAACCGTGATATACACTTAATTAAGGGAAGTGTATATCACAGTATTCTAATATACAAAATCGTGAGATATGCCATATTTATCAGTTGTGTAAATATAGAAAAATAACTTTTCCGGGTATCATTAAATTCAGGTATAATGTTTTTTCATATAATGCATAACCTTACAGATAAAACATTAGACAATCGTTAAATGTTTACAATAACTATCAAATTTTTAGACCACACACTAATATTTTCTCATAAAATTTTAATTTACTTTAAAGGGATTTTTAGACCGTGGTCTAAAAGGTCTAAAAGGTCCATAAGTTACAAAAAGAATAAAAGAAGATCATTTGCTAAATAGTTATCCCAAAAAGGGACAAACGACAAAAAATTTCTAATAATTGTTTTCCACACTAGATACATGCACTAAACTAAAATTTTAACACTTAATTATGATTAGTACTTTTTAATTGTACAAATTAGAAATTTGCATTAAGAGGATTCATGAATGGCAAGTTTTACATTGGTTGCTAGCCGACCATCCTTTTTTATTCGAACTTGAGACCGATAATTTTAGCGAGCTCACACAGCTAACTATTAACATAATTTTTTATTTGTTTGATATTGACTTTTAATGAGCATAAACATCACAGAAACATAACTTGTCGATTGAGATACACAACACATAAAGCACTAAGATAGTGAATATCTTTTACTTTGTGGCTATGCCTGTCAAGCTATAACTCGATATCAATGTAACAAAGTCTGTGAAAATATATTTATGTCTTAGAGACAATCTGTATTAGGACATATGTACTTTATACACATTCATATTATTATTAATGGAGATTAATATTATGGTATTTGTAATTATTGAATTATTATTTGATTGTTTCTAATTATTCATTAATGTGCATCCCTTGAGCTTACAGTGTCATTAATAGATTGAGATATTCATGATATGGCGTAACTCTTAAAATAGCGTGGACTAATGATCATCGAGAATGAGATATCGATGATATGTGATAAGTCGACATGTGGTCTGCATCACATCCTTAGACGATGTAGTATGTCTCACCTGCTACGAGTAATGGCTACTCGTGATGGACACATGTATACTTTGGAAGTATTGGTATACTCTGCTGATATACTATTTGTTATACTTGTCTAAAGTATGATCAGCGTGTGGGAGATAGAAGTCCTTAGACTTGAGGTCAATATGCGACTTGTCTACAAAGTAATGTACTTTGATCCCGTCCTAAGCACAAATGCCTTATAGGTTGAGATACAACTTGTATTGGGTACATTATGATGTGGATGAAGGTGGTAGTTGAGCCAAGATTAGGATTCATTCCTCGAATGTATATTCGAGAGAACACTCGGATTCTCAGTGATATTAGGTTGACTAAGTCGTTGGCCAACGCAATAGACATATTTAGAATATGGTCTAGTCGTCAACTAATATAGATGAGATACAATGATTAAGCCATTTGGATAGACACTTGACAAATCCTAAGCTTGATCGGGTGTGTCGTGAATGAAATGATTTTATCTTACCACATAAAGGTTAAGTTTACTGGATTCGCATAAACGTACTTCACATATTGAGTTCGTCTTCCGGCGCCGTCTAGGAGTTCCGTGTAGACCTTAATTTGATTAATGTCGATATGAGAAGGCATGTAGGGTCACACTATGTCGATTGTCTGTTTTGATCTAAGGATGTATTGAGAGAGTAATTAAATATTCGATTTGGATTTGAGATATTTAAATGAATAACGATTATTTTAATTAAGTCAAAATTGGATTTGGGATTTAATTAAGAATGCACCGAAAAATAAATCGAGACAGTGCAGGAGCACGTCGAGCGCCGCAACGCCCATACCGTAGGGCCGCGGCACAGTGCAGACGCATGTCGAGCGCCGCAGCGCCCATACCCTAGGGCCACGACGCCTCTGCCTCGATTTTTGGGTCAGGCCAAGGTCAAACCCTAATCCGGTTTTGACCTATTTTCAACTATAAATAGAGGCACTCACCTCATTATTCAATACACAAAAATTCTGAAAATCATTCTAAGCCTTAGAGACTTAGAATCAAATACTCTCTCGAACCTCTGCCGGATTTCCTAGCTTTCCGAAGGAGAAATACATTGAAGCTTGGAGCTTGCAATTGGAAGGGCAATCGCGTGTGCATCTCACAGTTGATAAAGATTCCAGATAATTATAACTTGTAAGTATATGTTTTATGTTACAAGTGTCATTGTTGTATAATTATACCAGAAATTATTGTTGGGGTAAGTAAGAAATAAATATTTAAACTTCCGTTGTACCTTACTTATGTGTTTTGAATCCAACAAAACCCTACAATCTGTACATGATGGTTGATTGGCCCACAAAAAGTCTTGGTCCATGAGTAAGCTAGCCTTGGTCAGGCCTCAAGTCTGGTGCTAACATGTCATCCTTTTTGGTTCATAACATTTTTAGATAGAGACAACAATAATAATAACATATTCAGTAAAAGTCCACAAATTAAATATGAAAAGAATATAAAGTAAGCAGACTTTACGTCTATCTTGGGAGATAGAGAAACTATTTCCGGTAGACCCTCGACATAAGGACAAACAATTAAATCATCATAAAAAGTCATCACAAATATGATAAAAGTATAATAAAGCAATCTGGAAAAAAAGAGCAGTAGCTACCATAAATTAATATGATAAGCGAAGTACAAAAACCAACAACTAGTAGCAGGATTCAAAGGACAAGAAACTACAAGAGTAATACTACCACTACTAACGGATAAGTAGAATAACACCCAACTACCTACTAATCTTCTATCCTAATTTGTGTCCTCCATAACCCCTACGTAAAATCATGTCCTCGGTAAGCTGGACTTGCGCCATTGTCCTAATCACAATAAATTATAACCATCATCGATCGATATCGATGAATATATTTATTGAAGTCTGCATACATCCTACCCTTCCTAAATCCTATTTTGTAGGATTGCACTGAATATATTATTATTTTTATCGAGAGTTCACCTTCATATTTTTCGTGGTCTATATCATGATATATATATTTTATGTATAATAATATATAATCAATTTGCAAGAGGTACACACAAATCTTTTTTTTTCCCTGAATCGTTAACATTATTTAATCAGCCGGCTAAAAAAAAGTTCACCTGTTTAGCCGTAATAGATTGTAGTTGTCTGTGTGTGTATATTCAGCGTGTAACAAGTGTATTTGTAAAAAATAAAATTAGAATTTTTTTTTTGTTGTGGCCTTTATTTGGCTGCTATATCTTTTCTACAAAATAATTGAACTCCTAATACCCCAATTTATAAGTCGATCATTTTTTATTCTTAAAAGCAAAGTGTTTCATCAATATTATTTCATATCACTTTAACAAATTTTATGGAATTCAAAATTCCAAGAATTCAAATTTTCACTTGTCTAATCAAACATAAATATCACTAAAATATTTCTGTGATATTTTCGAGTTAAGCTTTCATATTACTTATTAGATATATGTTAAAATAAATTTAATTTGTCAAAATGATTAATATTTAAGATTGGTAATAATATATAATTTGACATGTCAAACTTATTAGCACCACCACCACCACCACCACCACCAACATATCCAGTGAAATCTCACAACGTGGGGTCTGAGGAGGGTAAAGTGTACACAGATCTTACATCTACCTTGATAAGTAGAGCGACTGTTTTCGAGAGACCCTCGGCTCAAGACAGAGCATAAGCACAAGCAAAGCAAGAGTAAAACAAGAAAGAGAAACGGTCCTAAAAAATTTAAAGCAGTATGAAAATGCCGGTATCAAAAGCGAATAAGCCATGATAGCACATTTCGAAAAAGTAAGCATTAACTAGCGCAAGTAAATAAGCTAAACAAAGTACTCCAAATGACACATATCATCAGAAAACCAGCTACATGTAACTATAAAGCAATAATGTGTCTATTTGTATGACAGGCTAAGCAGACCTACAATAATAACACTACCCCTACCAGTTTACAAGCGTAAGTAGGACTACGCTCGACTACCTACTGCTGGTACTCTATTGTTCTTTATAAAGCAGTACGGGAAGTAAATAACTATTACAAGTATTCGAAAGGATAAACATATATTCAATATTCAGAAATTGAATCTTGTTGAACAAATAGGCCAATCTTCAAAACTGCCGCATGCTTGTTGTGTCTTGAATCTTGATAACCTGAAATCAAGAAACAACTAAATCTGGATGGTTACAACGTTGTGTGTTGAGTCGAGTGATTGCCCTCTGTCCTTAAGACAAGATTGCCCCGTATATATGCTTTTACGTTAGCGGGCAATAGTCTCCCAAGATAAAACAACACTTTAATCTCAACGCTACAAAGCTAATATGTTGAGCCTGACGAAGAAAACAAATATGAATCGACTTGCTGAAGTTATGGAAAAGGAAGGAAGAGTTTCTGTTTACTCTTCTCTTTTGTCTCTGTGTATATAATGTGTGTCTGTTGTGTATATCTTATGTATATAATGAGGGTTTGCTCACTGTTTTTCAGTCACGAATTGCACTGACTTTCGCTATTGGTTTGTGCTATTTTTCGCCACTGTTTTGTAGTGGTTTTCTGTGCTATATTGCTGTATTTTCCAGTCACGAATTGAGCCAAAAGAGGCTCAATATATAGCATGGAGGAGGAGATGTACAACTGCCCAAAACATGGCTGTTAATGGCCATTAGGAGGGCATTACACAGCCAAGTAATGGTTGTTAATGGCCATCAAGAGGGGCTGAATTATGGACATGAAGGAGGGTGATAATGGAGGAGTTAATCAGCCAAATAATGGCTGGTTAATGCTCTTGAAAACAATCCAACGGTAGGCAGAAAGTTTTCTGCCTTCCGTCACCCCAAAATCAACTTTCCAGAAACTCTAGGGACCAAACTGTAAAATATTAAAGTCCTCTGGAACTTCAGGGATCAAATTGTACATCTGGCAAAGTCCTCTGTCCAAAAATATAATATCAGAAAGTCCCCACAACCCACAGCCCGTGACCCGAGCCCGAGATCTGACGATCGACCTGACGGACGGACAACCAAGGCGGCGGCAAGGCTGTGGCTTAGCTTTGAACCCAAACACATCTAGGTTCTCCCTCCTTTAAACACATGGGATACCCCTTGGGGTCCCAAACCCTTTACCACATTAGAGACTTATATAGAGAGCAATTCTTCATATTCCCACCGATGTGGTAGATTTGTCCCACACCATATTTCCATGCCTCAAACACCTTACTTCGTGGACCAATATCTCTTTCATTTCTCAACGAAATTTGACGATTCTTGGCCCTACGATCATCTACTCACTTAGTAGATTATGCATGTGTGAAGAAACAAGGCCTCCAACATGCGGAACACTAGTGTTTAATTCATCAAAGATGGATGGACGCATCTCCCCGCCAAAGGCAAATTTCCAATAATCCCCTCTATGAAAGAGAGATTTTGGAGCACACACAAGGTGCCTACATTTCAGCAATCTTTCAGCGAAAAGATATTGCATCAGGAGAGGTAGCTTCCGCTTTGAACCTTCCCTAGTTGAATACCATCGGCCTTACTTACTGCGCGGTGAACGTGATGTCTTGAATCGTCAGTGTTTAGTGTAAGCCAAGACAATGATATCAACACAATAACTCTTCTTATTCGTTTTCCTTCTTACATTTTTATCCGTTGTGGCCGTGGACACACTTGGATTCTTAATTGCGTTCATTTGAGACGGCCTTCCTCACACTTAAATAGGTGATCTCCTACAAGGTATCCTGCTATACCCCCACTTCATAAGTGTTAGGAATCATTAAAAGTTTCCCCAACCTTAACCTCAACCGTTTGAGGATCTTTTAAAGGTTTGGAAGCTTAACCTTTACCCACCATGCAGGTATCACTTTAATGTCTATCGCGGGAACAACTTTGGATTCATGTTTCCGTACAGAAATCATCATCCGAAGTGCTTCTTGCTTCCACCGAAGCGCTCAATTGAACCTTTTACAGCTTAGTTTTCCCATTGAAACAAATTCTTGGGATCTCCAATCAGTATGGTTGGGTTACCACCGCAAAGGTTCGTATTGTTTGGGTTTTAAGCCCATTCCCCTAGACATGCAGAACACTTGATCTCCGGGTAGTCCCTTAGTTAGCAAACAAGGATGTGACACCCGTGATGATCAATTGCCATACGGTCTTATGTCTCATGACAGATCCTGACAGATATGTCCAGACGCCGTCATCCGTGTCCTTCCTGAAGCCGACTGGCTAGCCACAATGTATAACTGTTGAAGGCACGGGTTTCTCCCAATAAGGGACGTCCTCTAAGGAGTCGTGAAGTTACTCAACTTCTTTCATGCTTTGTATAATGCGATAAACTCTGATTCCATCATGAATCGGCTGATGCAAGTTTGCTTAGAGGTTTTTCCCAGACCCACCACAGATAAGCGAATAATTCAGATATCGTCATATCCGACTTAACTCATTCTATTGATCATGTATTAAGATCATCAGTGAACCTTAGTTTAACTGATCTATTTGTAGGATGATACCAGGTCGGTTGTAGTGTGTACAATACATTGAACTATACATGACCTGTGCATATCGCTCCTTGTCTATGGGTGCACCATGATTCCAATCAGTTCTATGATTCATATCCATTGGTGGCTTCAATGAGACTGTCAACTATCGACCAATCCGTTAGATGTCTTAGAAATCCAATTCGTAATATGTCATCTGTGATACCCATATCTTTCATATCGAGACTTTGTTTCAATATGACTTTTACTTTCAGACTGCTGATTCTCCAACTGTTGGTTTTCTAACTTCAGAGTCAATGTTTCTGTGGTCAGATTCATTGTTTCTGTTTTATCTGAAACTTTCAGGACCAAAATGTAAACATTTCAGGGACCGAAATGAAAGTCTAGGAAGAAGCCCAACAGTTCAGCAAACCAACTCTGATCCTCTTCTTCCAACTCTCCGGTTGGGAAGGCTAATTTAACATCCATGCCACGCAAGACTGCAATGGCCCTGGATGTTAAGCTACTCACAGGGGAGCACCTTTTACAACCCAAAGGTTCTTTTCCCGGAGGAAGATCAACCATTTCACAAGTATGGTTCTATATGATGGAATCCATTTCTCTTTTTGTAGCTTCTTTCCAAAGAAACGCTTTTGGAGATGACAATTATTTGTTAATTGTCCATGGTTCATTCTTAACCATAGAAGCTAGAAGGACTGGAACAAGTCTTTGTCCCCTTCTTTGCTCCGTCTCGGTTCAACATCTAGAATTCCTGAGTTCTACAGATCTGGAATATTAAGTTCCGGATAGCTAGCAACTTTCGAGTCCTGTAGATACGGAACGTCTAGTTCTGGACAGTCAGACCCTCGCAGGTTCTTGTTAACCTTGAGCAATTACTCCTTTTCCTTTTCAAGGAAAGTTATCTTCAAAGAATTCAGCATTCTTTGACATCAAGAGGCGATCAACACTACTGTTATTTGCAGATCCAGTGGATATGCAATCTACAGTCTTAGGTACAACTTGACCTGTTTCAGTATTCTAACTTTTACCAAGCCACCCCACATAATTTGGGCGTACGACTTTGCGCTTGGCTAACACCGTTGGACTGAAGTGAGAAATGAACAGTCGTTTAATGAACGATGCTTCACATTCTCCCCCTCTATCACTATGAATTTCGCAATCCATATGCTTAGTTGATTTCCAACTTCTGCTTTGTAGCGCTTATCCGCTTCAACAACTTCATCTTTGCTTTTCAACAAACAAAAGATACAATATGTTGTACCATCATCAATGAAGGTCACAACGTACTTGTCTCCCCCCTCTATTTTGTATAAACTTTAAATCACCCAAGTAGGTGTGACTAAGTTCTAGAGGAGTAGTGCTTCTTTCGCTATTCCCTTGACGAAATTTGGAAATGTGATTTTGCCTCTTCATCTACCTCACATTTATTTGGAGGGTTTATGTCGACAGAAGGCAACAATCTCAACATCGTTAGCTTTTGAATGACTTGTTGTTTAACGTGTCTTAATCTATGATGGCATAGATGCACATATTACAAATATATCATTCGTTTGGCTACAGACATACTGTACCATTCTTAGTTATTACAGACCTGTTGGACTAGTCTCAAACCAGCTTGACCAACAACGTCCCTTAAACCAAGTTTGGGACATGTATCACCTCATCTTAGAGTGATCCCATTCCCTGAAGTCCAATTGATGACAACCTCTTCAACCCCTTCTACTTTAGAGGTGGCCTTGCTTCACATGAACAACCTATTGTCCGTGGTTAGGGCGTAGCCGGATCATATGTGATCTAGATACTCTGGCCCACTCCAGTTGCTTTGGCAGACTGAGTGTCCAATTTATTTTCTGCCTTTCTTTAGGCCTTCAGATCATTTAAGACCTGGAAACTCTGGCCCACCACACTAGGTGTCCATTACTTTTCCTATGAAATGAATTCTGGCCCCACTCCAGTCGCCCGGAGGCTTTATATGACTGAGTGTCCAATATCATCATATCAAAGGAATTTTGGCCCACTCTAGTCGCCCGAAGGCTTTGTATGACTGAGTATCCAATATCATCCTATGAAGGATCTTCTGCCAAATAGTGTGACAGGCTCAACATCTTTAACTTTTAGACTTCTTCCATTATGATTGGTGCCCAGATAATTCTTGGCGCTTACTTAAGAGTGGTAACAATTTTCGCACAGTCAGTGGATCTTTCTCCCTCGTACGTGCGAACATACTTTACACACTTTTAATCATTACACTTAAAAGAACGGATCTTTTTAAGTCGTTTACAAAATCCAATCTTCAAACGGGAAAGAAGAAGAGATTAAACTTCAGATTTTTAAAGCGTAAGGAATATAAATTATTTCGGAAAATATTTTCATATTCCTCCTTACTTAAAGCCATTTTAATCAGAAATCATTTAATCTTATTTTTGACAAGTAAGAAAAATAACTTATCCCAATTTCGGATTCTTTATCTGGGACAGATATAGGCCTTCTGCTGCGAGATAGAACCACATCTTCAGCCTTCTCCTCTTGTCCCAGTTGACATCCTCAGCCTCTCATGAGCGCTTGTTCCCACCACTCTTGGGAGCGGTGACAGCATGAACATGTTGACCTTCAACAGCATCATCATCACTTTCTTCTACCAGAAAACCACAACCATATTCAGATTTGGTCACACAACTTTTGACCGACATCTTTCGAACACTAATACTCTTACAATACAATCTTGTCTTAATTTGTTGGTACTCTATTGTACTTTATAAAGTAGTACGGGAAGTATATAACTATTACAAGTATTCAAAAGGATAAATAAATATTCAATATTCAGAAATTGAATCTTGTTGAACAAATAGGCCAATCTTCAAAATTGCTGCAAGCTTGTTGTGTCTTGAATCTTGATAACCTGAAATCAAGAAACAACTAAATCTGGATGGTTACAACGTTGTGTGTTGAGTCGAGTGATTGCCCTCTGTTCTTAAGCTAAGATTTCCCCATATATATGCTTTTACGTTAGCGGGCAATAGTCTCCCAAGATAAAACAACACTTTAATCTCAACGCTACAAAGCCAATAGGTTGAGCCTGACGAAGAAAACAAATATGAATCGACTTGCTGAAGATATGAAAAAGGAAGGAAGAGTTTCTGTTTACTCTTCTCTTTTGTCTCTGTGTATATAATGTGTCTCTGTTGTGTATATCTTGTGTATATAATGAGGGTTTGCTCACTGTTTTTCAGTCACGAATTGCACTAACTTTCGCCACTGGTTTGTGCTATTTTTCGCCACTGTTTTGCAGTGGTTTTCTGTGCTATATTGCTGTCTTTTCCAGTCACGAATTGAGCCAAAGGAGGCTCAATATATAGCATTGAGGAGGGGATGTACAACTGCCCAAAACATGGATGTTAATGGCCATTAAGAGGGCATTAAACAGGCAAGTAATGGTTGTTAATGGCCATCAAGAGGGGCTGAATTATGGACATGAAGGAGAATGATAATGGAGGAGTTAATCAACCAAATAATGGCTGGTTAATGCTCCTGAAAACAGTCCAACGGTAGGCAGAAAGTTTTCTGCCTTCCGTCACCCTAAAATCAACTTTCCAGAAACTCTGGGAACCAAACTGTAAAATATTAAACTTCAGAAATCAAACTGTACATAAGAAACTTCAGTGATCAAATTGTACATCTGGCAAAGTCCTCTGGTCCAAAAAGATAATATCAGAAAGTCCCCACAACCCACAGCCCACAACCGGACCGGACGGGCGGGCGGCTGCGCGCGTGTGGGCTTAGCCTTGAACCCAAGCACATCTAGGTCCTCCCTCCTTTAAACACATGGGATACCCCTTGGGGTCCCAAACCCTTCACCATATTAGAGACTTATATATAGAGCAATTCTTCCTATTTCCACCGATGTGGTAGATTTGTCCCACACCATATTTCCATGCCTCAAACACCTTACTTCGTGGACCAATATCTCTTTCATTTCTCAACGAAATTTGACGATTCTTGGCCCTACGGTCATCTACTCACTTAGTAGATTATGCATGTGTGAAGAGACAAGGCCTCCAACATGCGGAACACTAGTGATTAATTCATCAAAGATGGGTGGACGCATCTCCCCGCCAAAGGCAAATTTCCAACACCTACTACCCTAATTCGTGTCCTCCACAACCCCATATCTAAGGTCATGTCCTCAGTAAGTTGCTCATGCGTCATATCTCATCTAATCACCTCTCCCAATACTTCTTCGGCCTACCTCTATCCCTCTTGACCCCGTACATAGCCAACCTCTCACACCTCCGCACTGGGGCATTTGTGTCTCTCCTCTGTACATGCTCAAACCATCTCAACCTCACTTCCCGCATCTTATCCTCCACCGAGGCCACTCCCACTCTGTCCTGAATATCATTATTTCTAATCCTATCACTCCTTGTATGCCCTCAATAAGACATTTATCCGAGAAATCGTACCAAACACATGACAATAGATAAGATTGGGGTGAAAAACTACCAATCGCTGCATGTTTATTAAAATTAAGGTCAAATTTCAACTGTTTGCTAAAACTTTGAAATTCTTCACTTTTCTTTCTGTCATATATGTTAAATGAGATTAGTAATTGAAAGAAAGAAAAAGTGTAGATGCATATTTTCAAACATTTTCACATTGTTGGTCAGATGAGCTAGTCTAACAAGTGGTTAATTATTTAACATTTTGTAACAAGTAAAGAATAAATAGAGAAGAAGTAGTCAACGTTTTTCCCCCTATTTTATACTTGCGTGGTCAGTCTTGGTCTTTACTAACGGGTATAATAAATAATATTAAAACTTTTGTTTTTCATCTCTTAAACATATAATTGACCTAGCCTCTCTCCTGAAATTGTCCCATCAAGACAAAAAAAAACAAATTAATTGCAATTTGATGATTTAGATTTAATTAAACATCTTTCGAATTAGCCTTTTATTATAAAGCTATGAAAATCTTATAATGCAATATGTATTTATAAGTTGTTATCATTTGAAAGGTTCTTCAATTTAGTATTTTGAAGTAATTTTTAGAAAAAATGACTAGCATGAGAAATTACAAAAATGTTGTGAACAATATATCAGTCAAACACTAGTAGTTATTGTTTTCAAAACTTTATAAGAAGAGAGGAAGTGATTAAATGTTTTAATAGAAAAGAAATGCAACAAGAAATTTTGTTTTGAAATATAAATACTATTGATTTGCCAGGAGGAACATATTCGTAAGTGACTAAGTGTATTAAACTAATATTATTGAGCTTACCTAAGATGATATGTATATTATAAGCAAAGGGTCAACTTTAATGTGGACCTGTTTCCCTTATAATTATCCAAGAAATTAATGATCAATAATCAATCAATAATATCAGAAGCAAAAATAGATAAAATATCATAAGCAATCCCTATCTATCATATTATGGGTCCATTTTACAGATATTAAAGATCAAATTCTTCATTGTCGTGATATGCGTCTGAATTTTTACTATTTTTAATCATGAAATTAACTTAATATTATTTTCTCGACTACTTTAATATTAGCCATGCATGTACATGAGTTGATTTTTGTCCCCTCCCACATAGTATTATACTATTATAAAATTAGCGCTCAATTATATAAATATGTGTGCCTTTTATTTTTCAAATACACACTGAGATTTTGATTTATCTTCCTGTCACTTTCCTATGCAACTCCCAATAATTTCCATATGATTGACTCGTTCTTATTATACAAGATTCTTGATTTTTTTTTCGTGTTTGTTACACTCAATAAATAAATAATAATACGAAAGCATTTGATCTTTATATACTTACGTAATTGGGAAAGATATAGGGGAACTAGGGGTGTACATGAATCGGGTTGATTCGTGTTTTTCAAATACCAAATCAAGTAAATTGTGTCGGATAAATGCCGGGTTTTTCAATCTCGATTTTTCTCATTAGTCGGTTTTTTTGGTTTTTTTTTTTTAAAGTTGTAATTTCAATGTTAAAAGAAAGATCCTTCCCATAGTAAAATGTGATTTCATCAAGCAATAGTTATGAGCCTTCTGATATAAAACTAAGTAAACTATATCTACATCAAATTTTGATTTGCATGAATGTTTTAATTACGTTGTATAATAATTATCTTGTATTTTTTCCAGAACCAGAAAAGCATACTACCTAGATGGTATGAACTGTTTGGGTTACTAGTGGATTAATCGATATTTCATTAATCTTGATTTTGTTGTAACCTGATTTGTATGTAATTTTGAAAGAGAACCTGACTTCTCATGATTTATACTCATTACTGTTATAAGTAAAAGAAAATTGTTAAGAGCCACTATATGCATTCTGGGTTTTCAGTTCCTAAAATCAATTGGACCTTACTAGTTAATTAGTAATTACTAATAGAAATAGTATATGTATTGGCCTGAAATACCACTATATATTTGACAAATTATATTAAACCAGTACTATCGTTTGTTCATCAAAATATTCATAAATGGTATCGGATCGGTTTGTTCTCGGTTTGACTTTTTTAGTTAAAACCAAACCAACCCTACTATGTGAAAGAAATAATCCCTTGATTATTTTCATTAATTGAAAGAGTATATATACAATTTACAGTTTTTCATAATAGGAAAATTCTATTCCTAAAACTTTATTCTACTTGGACAATAACTATACAATTATGGTAAGCGTACAATAATAATTACAACCAAACATTACCTAAAATAGACCAATAAACCGTGATATACACGGTATGTATACACCGTGTATATCACGGGTTTACAAACCCAATATTACGAAGTCAGCCCCTGATATACACGGTGTATATTCCGTGTATATCACGGGCATCTATCACACCCCCGCAGTCATAGCGGGCGGTCTTCGTACGCTGAGACTGTCCCTAAAATCTTCAAAAAGGACCGAGGGAAGACCCTTAGTAAAGATATCTTCAATTTTATACGTGGAAGGGACATAACAGACGCGTACTTGTCCACGAGCTACCTTTTCGCGAACAAAGTGAATATTCATCTCGATGTATTTAGTGCGCTGGTGTTGAACCGGATTACCAAAAAGGCAAATGACACTAATATTATCACAATACACCAATGTAACTTTCTGAATAGGACAATGAAGCTCAAAAAGAAGATTACGTAACCAACAGGATTCAGAGATCACATTGGCTACACCTCGATACCCGGCCTCTGTACTAGAGCGTGATAATGTAGACTGACGCTTCGCAGACCAGGAGACCAAGTTATTACCAAGAAACATACAATAGCCAGACGTGGAGCGTCTGTTATCTGGACAACCACCCCAATCAGCATCTGTATACGAGACATGTGTAGACGTCGACGACAGATATAAATGTAAGCCATAGTCAAGTGTCTCATGGATGTATCGAATAATGCGTTTGAGCGCATATGTGTTCAATCCTAGGATCATGCATAAACAAACACACCTGTTGTACGACATACGTAATATCTGGTCTCGTTAAAGTAAGATACTGAAGAGCCCCTGCAAAACTGCGATTGTGGGTCGGATCCTCGTACGCTGAGCCAACCGCAGCACCCAGCTTGGGTTTAGTATCAACGGGAGTGGAAGTAGACTTGCACGAGGACATACCAGTGCGCTCAATGATCTCTGCTGCATACTTCCGTTGTGATAAGAATAACACACGTGTATGACGAGTGACAACAATCCCCAAAAAGTAACTCAAGGGCTCCAAGTCTTTCATAGCAAACTCAGAACTGAGCATTGTCATGATAGACTTTCGCAAAACATCAGAAGAAGCAGTCAAGATAATATCATCCACATACAATAGCATATAAGCCAGGGAAGTACCACGTAGATATATAAACAATGAATTATCCGACCTGCTGTGTGAAAACCCAATAGCTGAAACATAGTCTGCAAATCTCTTATAACAAGCCTGTGGGGCCTGCTTAAGCCCTTACACGGACTTCTTCAATAAACAGACATGATGAGAATATTTGGGGTCTCGAAAACCCAAGGGTTGATGCATGTAAACGGTTTCCTTAAGATCACCATGTAAGAAAGCATTCTTCACATGGGCCAAGCTTTCAAAAGAGCCAGACTGAGAACTGTGCGAATGGTAGCCAGTTTGACCACCGGACTAAATGTCTCACCACAATCCACGCCAACCTGCTGAGTTTTACCATCACCTACAAGACGAGCCTTATGCCTCGCAAAAGAACCGTTATTATTATCCTTATGAGTAAAATCCACATAGACCGAATAACATTAACACCAGAAGGACGGGGAACCAACTCCCACATTTTATTGCCAATAAGAGCATCATATTCTTCATTCATAGCCAATTTTCAATTCGAGTCATAGAGAGCGGACACTGGGTTACGGGGTAAGGGGATTTAAGAACATTAGAATTTAGATTAAAATGTTTCTTTGGTTTAAAAATACTCCGTTGACTACGAGTGATCGGTCTGTGACTCGGGGGAGAATTGGGTGGATTTTGGGGAAAATCTGGAGGGGTGACGGACTGGCTAGCAGGTAGTGGGCCTGCTGTCCCAAATATTGGAATCAGAAATAGGCACTGGACCGAGAACTGTAGCAGGGGCAGAATTGGGCTGGAAATTGAGCCCAGTTGTTGGACCCGTGACGGGAGCCCTGGGCAGTGGCGATGGTACTGTAGGTCCAGCAGGAAGTGAGCCCGCTGGCGAATTTTGGGTGCAGGACAAGTCCGATAGATGGTGGATAATATATGGGGATACATCGTCATCTAAGAAATTATACAATTGAGGCTCGAGACTACTTACCTTTGCAAACGAAAATTGGGTTTCATCAAAAATAACATGGCGACTAATGATTATTTTATTAGACGATAAATCAAAACACTTGTAACCACGATGATTTGATGGATAACCCAAAAATACACAAGGGGTAGAACGGGCTTGAAGTTTGTTAATTGTAGTTGACAGAAATAGGGGATAACATAAGCACCCAAAGACCCTAAGATGGGAATACGAAGAATTTATATTATAGAGGACATTAAGTGGAGACGCATTAGCCAAACCTTTGATAGGAATTATGTTAAAAAGATAGGTAGCAATTTGTAGAGCATGATGCCAAAAGGAAGGGGGTACGGAAGCATGGACCAATATAGTGTGGACAATATTATTAATGGTACAAATTTTTCGTTCGACTTTCCCATTTTGTGAGGACGTATGAGGACAAGAAACGAAAATTTATTCCATTAGTATCACAAAAATCCCGAAACAACCCATTATCATATTGAGTATTTTTTATTTCCCGATCAAACTAGGTACGGATGAATGCCCTAAATTTTAAAAAGGTGGAAAACACTTGAGATTTTTTCGCTAACGGAAAATTCCATAAAAAATTAGAATAGTCATCCAAAAATAGATCATAATAACGATGGCCCAAAGAACTGAGAACAGAAGATGTCCATAAATCGCTATGAATAATATCAAATGACATTAAAGTATGAGAAGAAGAGTCTTCAAACGACAATCTAACAAGTTTTCCTAGTGAACAAGATTGACAAACTAGAGTACTACACGTACCCTTACAAGAAATAAAATTATTTTTATGTAAGGAAGAAACAATAGAGGACCCAGGGTGACCCAAACGTACATGCCATTAGGAAGGAGCGAGAGCCGCAAAAGTAAATGGCAAGAGTTGACTCGAGATACCAGATGTGGCCGTGATAGGATAAAGATCTCCCCTACTATCACATCTCATGAGAGAATCCCCGTCATGAAATCCTTCACAGAAAACCCAAAAGGATTAAAATCAACATAAACTCTATTATCAGTGGTGAATTTACGGATAGAC
Organism: Anisodus acutangulus; assembly: GCA_029783415.1. Lineage (NCBI taxonomy): Eukaryota > Viridiplantae > Streptophyta > Magnoliopsida > Solanales > Solanaceae > Anisodus > Anisodus acutangulus. Next base: position 42,550,437 of record CM056502.1, read on the forward strand.
ACAGAATTTTTAATTAAGTTGGGGGCATGAAGGGCATTTTTCAAGACAAGGGGTGGATCGGGGGGGGGGGGGGGAGATTAAGTTTTATGACCATAACCATGAATTGGAATGGAATTGCCATTACCAACAATTATGCCACGATTGTTGCTCAAATTGGAATAAGACGATAGAGTACCTTGATCGGACGTCATGTGGGTAGTGGCTCCGGTGTCCATGTACCAATTGGGGTCCGGTGGATTTAATCCAAGAGTATGCATCGCGGCTTCAATGTCGGTAGGTGTGGGGCCCGCTGCATGGTGGGCCTAGACCCAAGCACGCCGTCTTGCTACCCCTGCCCAGAATTTTCTCTCGGGTTCCACTATGGGCATGAATAACAAGGCCTACTGGATGGTGGAAACTGGGCCCAATTTGGGTTGGCATCGTGTGATGGGTAATAGGGGTTGTTAGGCCCAGGCCCACTGGCCCAGTTCCACGGCCATGGCCCTAGGGCTGTGGCCAGATGGCTTGCGGCCCACTGGCCCGAGGCCCATTTCCACCCCCATTATTTCCACCGCGGTTTTCACCCCAGTTTTTACCATTATTTTTGCAAATTTGACCATTTTTGCCTCCACCGTTGTTGCGATTTTGGCCGGAATTATTGGAGACAGATGGAGAAAAGTTGGACTCGGTCACCATGGCGATAGAAGGGGCCCCAGTGGCCGTTTTCTTAGCCAAGCCTGCTTCTTCAAGCGTGAGCATGGAACGGACTTGATAAAACTGCGAAAGAGGATTGCTCTGACGAAGAAGCGTACCAACGCCACTATAGGCCTCAGACAGGCCTGCAACCATTTGAAGGACAAGACGATCGTTGGTAACGGGCGCACCAACGTTACGGAGTTGGTCCGCCAATTCTTTCAACCTTTTGCAGTATGCTGAAATGTTAGGAAAATCTTCCATATTCACATGGGAGAATTCCTGCTCAAGGGTAACAACACGAGAATTTCAATTATCTTGGAATATATCACGCACTCTATTCCAAACATCCATCGTCGTAGCGTCTTGTTCGATAATCGTTTGCAATAGGTCGGTAGAGATAGTGGAGTAAATCCACTAAAGAACGGTAGCATCAAGGATCGTCCATAACTTAGGATCATCCTCGGGTTTGGGAACTTCTGTATCCGCAGGAGCCGCGGGGAGAATGTGATGGAGGACTTGATGCGAGCGTGCGTGAATTTTAAACAGTTCATCCCACATCGCGTATTGGACATTTTCTATTTCAAGAATGATGGGGATGTGATTCTTGATGTTAGAAATAGTAAGGCCAGGGTGAAACGTGTTCTTAGCCATAATAGCAACGCAAGACGTGATGTAGGGATTGTGAAGAAATTTTGGGAAGAGAGGAGGGATCAAAGACGCATGGAAACCGAGGGGAAATTCTCGGAATTCGAGGCACGATAGGAAATATTTGAAGAGGAAATATTTGACCTAGACTTCTGATACTATGAAAGAAATAATCCCTTGATTATTTTCATTAATTGAAAGAGTATATATACAATTTACAGTTTTCCATAATAGGAAAATCCTATTCTTATTCTACTTGGATAATAACTATACAATTATGGTAAGTGTACAATAATAATTACAACCATACATTACCTAAAATAGGCCAATAAACCGTGATATACACGGTATGTATACACTGTGTATATCACGGGTTTACCAGTTCAATATTACGAAGTCAGCCCGTGATATACACGGTGTATATTCCGTGTATATCACGGTCGGGTTTTTTTTCAATACCAAACCAAACCACTTTTAGATGTCCGTCATTAATTGTCACTAATTTGATACAATAATTATATGATAGTATTCGCTCCGGTTTAAAAAAATGTTCACTTAGCCATTTGAACATCTCTCAAAACTGTACCTAATTAAATAATTATTTGAATTTGATCACTTAATACTTATTAAGATCAGAAAAATAAGATTAATTAAAAAAAGGCTAAGTGGACACTCTTTTTCACTCCGAGGGAGTAATTTACCTATGCTAGCTAATTAATCGAATAAATGTAGTAGGAGTGATTCCGTCGAGTTTTACCTAGTAATCTGAATTTGTGGGAACCAAAGCAATACCAAACATGGGAAAGATATGTACTAGTATACAAAAGGAAAAGAAATATAGTAGTACTAGCCAGGTAAAGAAGCTTAATTTTTGTCATTCAATTGCACCACTAGTAGTAGGTAGCCTACACAAAACCCCAAAAATGAGTCTGAATCTTCTTGGCTATAATAACCACACGAACACCCTATCAAATCTTCCTGATTGTACTTACAAAAAAAAAATTCAACAACAGTCATTTCCCATCACTTCAATAATCAAACACCCCTATCTCATTTGACTTGTTACAATTCTCATCATTGAATCCACCAGTAGTACTCCCATTATTGTCATTGGTACAACAACTTGTAAGGTGCATATTCCCAATATAATCAAGATTGAAGTTATGGTTATTAATTTCTTCAAAGGCAGCAGCATCACTTGAAATAATTTGACCTTGTAATAAATAATCACCCATATTCTCCTCTATCTTGATTTCTTTACCAAAACTCATTTGGCTGCAACTTCCATCTGATGAAGAACAACTTGCTTCTCCAAACATAAGTAAATTATCTTTTATTTGTGGGTAACTTTGAAAATTATTATAAGAATATTGATAATTTATTGCACCCAAATTAGGAAAGTTGGTCATCATGTTGTTATTATTACTGGTGTACAAAATATTTTGCTGGGTTGAAGAACTATTGGGCTGTTGTTGTAGGCCTGTAATTAAAGGCCTAGTTGGGATGTAATATGAGTCTTTAAAAAGGCCTGAAATTATCTGGGGTTGGGCTTGAAGATTAGTAGTAGTAGTAGATGGAAAATAGGGTGATTTTCTTTGGTTATTAGAAGAATTATTAGGTATTATTAATCCCATGAGTTTTTTCTTGAGCTTAGTGTTCCAGTAATTCTTGATATCATTGTCAGTTCTCTCCGGTAATTGAGCTGCTATTAATGACCACCTGCCAACAAATAGCATATTTTATTAAGTACTAAGGAAATAATCTCTTATATCCACTCATAATTTAGATGGAATTAAGAAATGGTTATTAAAAAAATAAGAAATTTCGACGTACATTCCATTGAAAACATTTACGACGAGCAAATTTCTAACTGATATTTCATCTCAATTTTGCATTTAAAAAAAATATTGAATAACATTTATGATAGATTATAAAACCATGTCTCTAGTAGGTAGGACTTAGGAGTTAGGAATACTAAAAATTCTACCTAAATAGTTGAATTTATGTGATATTTTTATTTACCACAAAAATAAAAAGGAAAGAGAAGAAAGAAGAAAAGTTGGAACTTTGTCTAATTATAAACAGATGTAAGTGAGTTATAGATATAGAGTTTATCCTAGATCTAAACCTGGCATGCATGCAGAAAAAATTGTCCATTAATGGAAGAATCTTCATTAAAATATCCAACAGACTAATTGCATTTCTTTCTGAGCCCTTATTGTTTTCTTTTTTCCATTTTTCTCACTTATTGAGGTTCTTCTTTTCCAATTTTAGTGGGAACAAATTTATTTTTGCAGTCTCAAAGTCATCAAAGAATGATAATAAATTTGATAGTCATAAAGAAAGTGCCAAAAATAGTAACAAAAATAAAAGGATTTTGTGTAATACATTTGAGACCAAACAATAATAATTTATGTACCTGCTTCCAATGTTGGCATACAAGCTGCATATGACTCTATCTTCTTCATCAGAAAAATCACCATGCTTGATATTAGGCCTTAGATAATTTAGCCATCTCAATCTACAACTCTTCCCACATCTCCTTAGTCCTACTCCAAACAATTAATCCCATCAACATTATAAAAAAAACTTTATTGTTTGTAACTATTTAGGGCTGACTAATCCGGATTCGCGCAACAAGGAAGCTTCACTTCCAGAAATAAAGTGCTCCCAATCAAAGATGATTCCGTTCACACAACTAAAACAATCGCTAATTTCGGATAAAATCCATCAAAAATTGGTTCGCCGGGAAAATTTCCGAAGAATTTTCCATAAAAAATCTCATATTTTCAATGGTGTTTCGACAGGAAAGTCAGTGGGAAATTCGCATTTTTTTAGTAGTATGTAGGACTCATAAATAAAACACACACATAAATAAACAAGAAAAAGTTGTAAATTGTTACCAGCTTTTTGAGGAAGAGCAATCCAATTTCCAGCAGTACCATACTTATGAATAAAATCTTTGAGTTTAGCATCTTCTTCAGGAGACCATGGCCCTCTCTTCACATTTGCTTTATCACAACATGGAGCTCTCCCCATTTTCTTCTTCTTTTGTTCGCACACACACACTAATGCTAAGTGTTTTTTTCAAGAGGATGTTTTGCTTTGCTATCTTTGTAGCTCTATACAAATGGACAAGAGTCTCCTTGATAAAGCTTATATTTATATTGATAACAATAGTCATGACTTATAGATGGTTGGGCGTGGGGGTGGGGGTACGGTGTAAAACAGTAAAAAAGAAGAAAATTTGAATTTTCCTGAGTCATATATAGTTAGAAAGTCAAAAGGACAGGCCTATTTTTTAACTTACTTTTGCTGAACACTAGCTCTTGCCAAGAAAAAAAGAAAAGAAAGAAAGATCGAAAAGCAGTACTAGCTGTTTGGATTTCCATCTGCAATACTATTGGAAAATGACAGAATATACGTGTATATTCTTTGTATATGTTGTGTATCACTCCTTACAATATTAGAGTTCTTATACATGTATAATTATGGTAGTAGTTTTCTATTAGAAAAATGTAGTAGTCTTGTATTAGAAAAATGTAGTAGTCTTGTATTAGAAAAATGTAGATTTAATTATCATAATTAAATATTGTATATCATGTATATATACCTTTGACATTAATGAAAATAATCAAGGGATTATACTTATTCATGGTGGTGGACACGTTACGCGACACCGATGACCCTCGCTCCTTTTCGGGAAATTCGGGCCAAAATCGTACCAATGGTGGCAGCAAAAAGGGCCAAAATCAGGAAAATGGTGGCAAACACTGCGGTGGTGGCAATGGAGGCAGCCGTGGCGGCGGCGGGGTGGCAGTGGCCAGCAGACTGGGCCACAACACCATTGGCCGCATCCTTGGGCCAGTGCACAGTGGCCGTGGGGCTGGGCCTGTGGGCAGTGGCCCAGTCCACCATATCCAGATCCAGCAGGCGTTCCAGCAAATTTTTGGGCCAGGACCAGTAGATTTCAGCAACCAGGGACTCAGCAGAATGGGCCCTGGCAGCAGCCTGGCCTGCTTGGGCCTTGGCCACAACAGGCCTTCGCTGTTGCGGGCCCAACAACAACCCCGAGTTCTACATATATTGAGGCAGCGATGCCCACACTGAGATTAAATTCTCCGGATGCAAATTGATACACTGACACGGGTGTCACTTTTCATATGACGTTCACGCCAGATAATCTCTCATCTTATTTCAATTTGAGTAAAAATTGTGGCATTATTGTTGGTAATGGTAATTCAATTCCAATTTGGGGTTATGATCACACAAATTTATCTCCCCCGAACCCACCTTTAGTCTTGAAAAATGTCCTTCATGCTCCTCAATTAATTTAAAATTTGGTGTCTGTTCGAAAATTTACAAATGATAATTGGGTTTCTGTTGACTTTGACCCTTTTGGATTTTATGTGAATGATTTCACGACGGGGATACCTCTAATGAGATGTAATAGTCGGGGCGAGCTATATCTCATCACCACCACCACCATCAGCACTAATCCGGCCACACCATCAACGTTTGCCGCTTTAACACCTTCCGTATGGCATGAACGTTTGGGTCATCCGGGAGCATCTGTTCTTTCCTCTCTTAAGAATAATGAGTTTATTGAGTGTAATAGTACGCGTAGTACTAATGTTTGTCCTTCTTGTCCGCTTGGGAAACATGTTAAATTGTCGTTTGTTGCCTCCAATTCTAGTATGTTGTTGCCATTTGATATTATTCATAGTGATTTGTGGACATCTCCCGTTTTGAGCTCTTTGGGCCACTATTATTATGTGTTATTTTTGGATGATTATTCTAATTTTTTGTGGACTTTTCCGTTATCTAAAAAGTCTCAAGTTAATTACACATTCCTATCGTTTAGAGAACTAATCTGTACCCAATTTGAACGGAAAATTAAAAATATCCAATGTGATAATGAAAGGGAATATGAATATATGATAATTGGCCCTTTAGAGAATTTTGTAACATTAATGATATATCTTTCCGGTTTTCTTGTCCACATACATCCTCACAAAATGGGAGAGCCGAGCGAAAAATATGCACCATTAATAATATTGTTCGAACATTACTAGTTCATGCTTCATTACCACCTTCATTTTGGCATCGTGCATTACAAATGACCACTTACCTTCTTAACATACTTCCTAGCAAAGGATTATCATACCAATCTCCACTCAAAATTCTTTATCACAAAGATCCGTCTTATTCTCATCTTAGGGTGTTTGGGTGTTTATGCTATCCTCTCTTTCCCTCCACTACAATAAACAAACTACAAGCTCGCTCTACCGCTTGTGTATTTTTGGGTTATCCGTCTAATCATCGTGGTTATAAGTGTTATGATTTATCCTCTAATAAAATCATCATTAGTCGCCATGTAATTTTTTATGAAACTCAATTTTCATTTGCTAAGTTGCATAATTCTGTGTCTAATTTCTATAATTTTTTGGATGATGGGCTCTCACCGTATGTGGTCCACCATTTGATCCGGCCCCTGCCTCAGGATTTGGACTAGCAGACACAGGCTTGCCCAGTGCCTACTGGTCGAGACCCTTTCCGTGATCATTTCCAGCCAGCAGGCCCACTACCTGCTGGCCCATCTTCCGTCTATCACCCGAGTCTGCCAGCAGGCCCACTACCTGCTGGCCCATCCATTCTCTCTATCGGTCCAGCGTCTCGGCCAGCAGGCCCATTGCATACTGGCTCACCTCCCAACCCGAGCATGTTCCTCCAAAACTGAGCCAGTTCTGTCGTCACCACACCGACCCAGGTCCAGCCCACTTCTATTCCGAGTCAAGGGCTCGTTACTTGTAGCCAACGGGGTAATTGTAAACCAAAATATTATTTAAATCTCAATTCTAATGTCACTAAATCACCCCTACTACGTAACCCCATGTCTGCCCTTCATGACCCTAATTGGAAAATGACCATGGATGATGAATATAATGCTCTTATTGAAAATAAAATGTGGGACTTGGTGCCCCGTCCGCCTGGTGTTAATGTGATCCGTTCTATGTGGATTTTTACTCATAAGGAAAATCTGATGGTTGTTTTGATAGGCATAAGGCTCGTCTTGTAGGTGATGGCAAAACTCAAATAGTTGCCATGGATTATGGAGAGACATTTAATTCGGTGGTCAAACCGGTAACTATTCACACTGTTCTCATTCTGGCTCTCTGCAAAGCCTGGCCCATTCATCAGCTGGACTTGAAGAATACATTCTTACACGGTGATCTCAAGGAAACGGTATACATGCATCAGACCTTGGGTTTCAAGGACCCCGATTATCATAACCATGTATGTTTGCTGAAGAAGTCCTTGTATGGGATAAAACAGGCCCCTCGGGCCTGGTATAAAAGGTTTGCAGATTATGTGTCTACTATTGGATTTTCTCACAGCAGGTCTGATCATTCTTTGTTCATCTATCGTCGTGGTACTCCTCTGGCATACATTCTGTTATATGTGGATGATATTATATTGACTGCCTCTTCTGATAAACTGTGCAAGTCTATCATATCTCTTCTCAACTCCGAATTTGCTATGAAAGACTTGGGGCCATTGAGTTATTTTTTGGGTATAGCTGTAACTCGTCATGCAGGTGGTCTATTTTTTCCTAGAGGAAGTATGCGACTGATACTATTGAGCGGGCTAACATGTCATCTTATAAGTCATCTCCTACTTCGGTTGACACCAAACCGAAGCTGAGTGTTAATTCTAGCACACCCTACGAAGATCTCTCCCACTATCGTAGTCTTGCGGGGGCTCTTCAGTATCTTACATTCACGAGGCCCGATATTACTTATGCAGTTCAATATGTGTGTTTATTTATACATGATCCGAGGAAAAAATACATGCACGCTCTCAAATGCATTGTGCATTACTTTCACGGCACTCTTGATTATGGTTTGCATTTATATCCATCATCTGTATCTACTCTCATGTATTATACAGATGCTGATTGGGATGGATATCCAGATACCAGACGCTCAACATCTGATTATTGTATGTTTCTTGGTGATAACTTGGTCTCTTGGTCGGCTAAACGTCAGGCTACTTTATCGTGATCCAGTGCAGAGGCCGAGTATCGAGGGATAACCAATGTGGTGTCAAAGTCATGTTGGCTGCATAACCTCCTATTAGAGATTCACTTTTCTATTCAGAAAGCTACCTTGGTCTACTGCGATAATGTTAGTGCAGTCTATTTCTCTGGAAATCCTGTCCAACATCGGCGCACTAAACATATCGAGATGGATATTCACTTTGTTAGCGAAAAGGTAGCTCGTGGACAAGTACGTGTATTGCATGTCCCTTCATGGTACCAAATTGCTGACATTTTTACTAAGGGTCTTCCCTTAGTTCTGTTTGAAGATTTTAGGGACAGTCTCAGCGTACGACAACCGCCCGCTATGATTGCGGGGGTGTGACAAAATATGTGTATATTCTGTGTTTATGTCGTGTATCACTCCTTACAGTATTAAAGTTCTTGTGCATGTGTAATTATGGTAGTAGTCTTGTATTAGGAAAATGTAGATTTAATTATCATGATTAAATATTGTATATCATGTATATATACCTTTGACATTAATGAAAATAATCAAAGAATTATTCTTTTTCAGAAAATGATTTGTTTTTACGATCATCTTGTATCAAGAATTTACTGATTCAATTAATTTAGATTTGTGATATGTGTCGCTTTTAGCATAACTTTGATCTTTAGAGACGTTCATTCATAATCCAATGCACAGTAGATTCAACGATCTTGTCGGGTCCATAAGAGGAAAGCGCGTCCAGTAGCTGAATTAGAATTTTCACCAAGTGGATTCAAAATATACAGAAGTAAACACACGAACAAGTTATACAACATCTATTATATATACGTAAAAAAATAATTTTAATCTTATATATATAATATATATTTTTATCGAAGAGAGGTTCGGATGAATCTTCTTACAGTACCCTAACTCCGCTCAGGAACGCATCCTATCTGGTGTTCTTTTTATTTTCAGCACTTGTTACATACATATGCTATTTCGTAATAATATAGACTTTTTGCTTTGTTTAAGTAAGTAGTCTTTCTCTTAAACTACAAGAAATCCCCAACAGTTTCATAAGTTTAATAATTAAAGTTATTTGACTAATTGAAGGCTCACTAGAGCTGGGTCACTAATTTTTAACATGTTCCAAACAATAGGCTAATAATTTCTAGGTAAATTCTATTCAGAGCTTATCTTAACTGGATTTATTTACATGAGTCAATATATATTCTCTCAGTCTTAAAAAAATTAAAAAATTTTAAGAGTTAAATTTTTTAAATTTTGACCGTGTGTTAGAACATAAAATCTTTAAATTTTTGAAATAAAATTTACATATTTGGAAACTACGTAAAAAGTACTATAAATCAACATAATTAATAATTTGAAATATTTAAAAAATATTTGAAAAAATTGTGAAAAAAAATAATTCGTTTAATTCTCAAAAAGTGAAAAGTGTAAATTTTTTTGGACCGAGGGAGTAACATTAATTGAATGCTACAGCCACCTAACAAAAAATATTATCCATATATATACACGGACACGCATGTGGAATATTAGTCTACATGGATTCACTAAAAAGGACATAAAAATTGGCACAACAAAAAATATTTTTCGAAAACATTTAAGCGTTAGTTGGAACAATCTTACGAAATTAAGCGTTATGATAATTGTAATAGAAATTGACTTTTGTTTATAAGTGATAAAAATACTTTCGTCTTTTAGCATAAAATGTTTACCCTAAAAATTAAATATAACTTCTTTAAACTAAATTACCCGAATTTGTCTATTTTTTGGGAATAAAATCAGCAATTATTTCTTGTCATATCAATTATATTACATGTCCTTTCTGTTGAAAAATATTTTCCATACCAAACACACATTGAAAAGCATTCTCAGAAAAATATATTTCTCTTCATACTGACGACACAAAATAATTGTATATGTATTTGATACACACAGAAAATGTCTTAACAAGCTTAAAAAACGGTTTGATTTGAAATTTCAAATTCTCCATCCAATTTGATATCAAACACTGATTTGGGCAAGTTTTAAAATATTCAAAAAAGAATTCAAATTTTGGAAGTTCAAATTATAATTCTAAAACACCCAAAATAATTTAATTGAAGAAGAGTAAACAAAATACATTTTTTTGGAAAAAAATTCACCAAGACTAAAATGAGGTAGAAGCTATAACAACAAAATTGTTCATTTCCCTATGGTTTTAATTTCTTCTAGAAATTTTCTTCTTCTCTTCTTTTTTTTCTCTCTCTAAGGATGGACGTGTCTCCACAAATGACCAAATATAAATGAATAGATTGTCTGCTAACCTCTTATCGAATATGAGACTTTTTAGAGTGACTTATAATAATGATTATTAATCATTCAAATATTTACATCAGAGAAAATATTTCACTTTATTGATTGAATTATCAATGTTTCTCTTTTTCGAATTGTCACCCTTTTTAATACACTCTATACATATGATTTTACTAGTCCTTATAGTACATTCTTACAACTGTTTTACTGTAATTTTTTCAAAATTCAATGAAAATCCCCTGTTTTCTAAGTGCTTAGTTACATCTTAAAAGAGAAGGTTAAAATAAAGCAGAAGATGGTATGTTTTATTGGATGAAACAAACTTTAGTTGGCAGCTTTTTGTTAATTAAAGATCATGGTTTTTTTAATTTCGCCTATGTTTTGACTTGATCTTTCTTGATTTAAAATAGGTAATACATCAACAATCTCTTAAATTTATCAGTAAATTGTATTCTTGTATAGGGCAAAATTCGTGCAAGACAGATGTACGAATTATGATGTGACCCGTGGAATATGATGTTGAGTCAAGTCCAGGTCAGCCTGGGCGTTACCGATAAGACACGAGCAGTGCCGGGGAGCGTCGTACGCATATGTGATATCGGAAACTCGGAAGGTCAGAGGAGCCGTTTGAATTGCAACGGGCGGTCGTTACCAAACCGGTCATACGTCTTCCAACGGAGCATTAATGACATTTATGGAAATACTAATTGTCCAATTATTACAACATTTATTCTCTTGTATTAATGAGGACATATTTCATGGGTTGTGTACCCGAAAAACTCATGTATAATAAGGACCCACAATTTCATTGTACATGATCATATTGAAGCTATTACAACACATTATCTCAATCTTTATCAATTATTGTGCTTTCACACTTGCTACAGAAACTTTGCCCAGAAGCTTTCGCAAGGCTCAGGCTAATCATCTCATCATTTTGTCTTATTATTTTCTATTTACAGCATATTTTATCTAAGCTTATTTACCAAATTAGTCACTTGAGATCCACGTGTCCTTGACCACATATACAAATTCAACTGAACCGTTTTACGGGTAAACAGTTTGGCGCCCACCGTGAGGCCTGGATAATTGTGGTGTTTCAAGTGACCCCTATTTTTACTAATCTAATTTTCTCTTTGAGTCTTATTTTTTGTTCAAAATAAACAAATGACAAAAGAAGAATTCGGAGACAACCGCAACACTAGGGATAACTCCAACAACATCCTCATCGGGTCAGATGGCCTACCGGTGTTAGATCCGGCACAAAGAGATCCATTGGCTGCAGACGGAGCCATTTCCAGAGGCGGACAGACTCGGCAAGAGGATGTTCCAAATGATGAAACACATGAGGAACTCATACAGAATCTGAGGGCGTAGAATGTCGTTGAGTGAGCAGTTGGATCGTCTGATGCGGTTTTACATAGAATACATGTCCAAAAATGTTGGCAGTACTCCAATAGACGACCCGACACCTCCACCAAATGCCAACAGAGATACTCGAAATAATTAGGATAGATCGGGAAATGATGGCGCTTCAGAAAGAGAAGTCGTCTTTGAAAATACATTTCAGGAACATGTCTTGAAATTTATGAAGGATTGACGAAAAAAGTGGACACCAACGCAGAGAAGGCGAAAAAACTACAAAGGAGTTCCGGCACCGGTTTAATCAAATATCGGGAGCCCCTCCCATGGTTGAGGGACCGGACGCGAGGAACTATATTCAGGAGCTGCACCGGTTTAATTCAGAAGCTGCACCCGAAATGATCCTAAAAGGTTTAAATTGCTATTTATATCTAAGTATGTTGGGACTACTGATCCACAATTGCACATAACGACCTATACTATGACCGTCAAAGGAAATGATCTAAGGGAACACAAAATATAATAAGTTCTGGTCAAAAAGTTTGTCGAGACGCTTGCTAAAGGAGACTTGATATGGTATTCACTCCTCCCTGAGCACTCAATCAGATCTTTTGCCTAGCTGGCCAATACATTCATAAGAGCTCATACGGGCGCGCGAAAGGTGAAGACGCGCAAGGCAGATATCTTTCTCATTGCGTAGAGAGAAATGGAACTCCTTAGGGACTTTGTCTCATGGTTCCAGAAGGAACGTATGTTGCTACCTGCAGTCCCAGATTAATGGGCTGCAGAGGCCTTCCCAAAGGGTTTGAATCCTTTATGCTTAGACGCCTCACGAAAACTCAAGGAAAATCTCTTGGAATTCCAGGCTACGACCTTGGAAGACGTGTACAACTGGTTTGAGTCCAAGATCCAAATAGAAGATGATTTACTGGGGTCTCAGGCCGAAAGTATTTTTTGGAATTCCGACAAATAATCCTAAGCAGACCAGAACTCATCGAAGAATCGCTTCCAACCTTATCTTACTCCTGGAAAGCAAGGAGGTGGACATGATTTTTGCTCTCTTGAAAAGACAAATAACAAGGGAGGATCCGGTCGAAACAATCAGGGGTCAGTGAATTTTGACAAAGGGAATTCGTCTAACTCTTCTACTAAGAGTACCAGATACCCAAAATTATCTAAGTACAACTTCAATATCAACTAAGATCAAATGGTGATGGTACTAAGAACTCATCCAGCATCCCGACCTCCAAAGTCGCTGCAATCTGATCCTAGTAAAAGAGATCAGTCCATTTGGTGTGACTTTCATGGTACTCACGAACATAAAATTATAGACTGCAGACATTTACGAGAAGAGGTGACAGGAATATTGAGCAGGGGCCACCTCCGAGATATTTGAGTGAAATAGCTCATAATAATTATGAACGAGGTCCACCCGTCGAGGACAAACCTAGTTCAGGCGCACCATCCCACATTATAAACATGATATTTGGCGGGTCAATAATTGCTGCTACATATTTCACTGCGGTAAAAAAACAAAAAATTTCATAACTCGGGAGAAGATATTCTGGGAGATACCAGATGAGCATGTTATCACCTTCATTGAGGAAGACGCTGCCGGCGTGATATTCCTGCACAACGACGCAGTTATCACAGTACCTATCGATTGCTTCCAAGTAAATAGGGTCTTGATCGATCCCGGGAGCTCTGGTAATATTCTCCGGCTAAAGGTCGTAGAAGAGATGAAGATGGTAGACAGAATTATTTCGGTTGCCAGAAACCTATCAGGTTTTAATATGTCTAGTGAAACCACGAAGAGAGAATTAGACCTAACCGGTGGATGCCATGGGTGTCATTAAAATGACTAAATTTATGTCATTGACAGTGACATGAGGTATAATGCGATATGTGGGAGGCCCTAGATACATGATATGAAGGTGGTCTGGTCAATATTATATTTGTTGGTAAAATTCTTGACACTAGAAGGAATCCAACAAATTCGAGGGGAACAACCCGCAGCTAGGGTGATGTACGCCATAGAGGAACCAAAAGCAGTAGCAGAACCTAAATAGCAATTATAGAAAGCGAAACCCGCATCAAAAAATGTTTATCAGGTTCTGCTAGCAAAATTAGAATCAATTTGCCCTGAATGGGAGTTTTCAGACAGATATTAGGTACCTAGGAACTTTTAGGTACCTAGGAACTTTTAGGTACCAGACGAGTTAGATGCCACCAAGTCTACTGTAGAAGAACTTGAGCAGATTGCTCTACACCCAAAAACTCCCGATAGGAAGGTATACCTGCGCACGGGATTAATCTCAGAGCTTATGAATTTAATTCTTAAATATCATATAGCTAACATTGACTGTTTTACATGGTCACATAAAGATATGACAGGCATCCCTCCAAAAGTCACAACTCATAAGTTGGGTCTGGATTTTAGTTTTCCTCCCGTATGGCAGAAAAAGCAGTCGATCGCCGAACTCCGCAATAGGTTTTTTAAAGAAGAGGTTGCTATATTACTTAATATAGGATCAATTCGGGAGATAAAATACCCGAACTGGTTAGCAAACATAGTCGTATTGCCTAAAAAGAAGAACAAATTTAGAATGTGCATTGATTATAAAGATTTAAATAAAGCATATCTTAAAGACTCATTTTTATTGCCAAACATAGATCAAATGATCGATGCTACTACCCGACACGAGATAATGAGTTTTCTCGATGCGTACTCCGGGTATAACCAAATAAGGATGCACCCGGATGACTAAGAGAAAATTGGCCTTCTATAATCCAGAACTTGAAGAAGAAATAGGAAGCTGCAAAAGGAAATTGGCCTTCTAAGCTACCGAAAATTTTATGGGCATATAGAACCATGATAAAAATGAGTACCGGAGAAACTCATTTTTCCTTAGTTTATGGTGTAGAGGCCTTGATTCCGGTTGAAGTTGGAACTAAGGCTATTCTAGTGGGTCGGGTTGGCCTGATCCCGACCCAGCCTGTCCCGCTACCCGCCCCGACCCCTCTTAAAAAAACGGGATGGAAAATGACGGTACCGGGTTTCGAACTCGGGATGGGACTAGGGCTCGTCTTGCCCGTCCCGATCTCGCCCATCCCGCCCCCCGACCAGCCCCTGCCCACCCGTCCCCTTCCCCTTTGCAGAAATAACCGTTGCACAATGGTCCAATTTCAATTTTAGGCGTTGGTAACGGCTATAACAACCATTTTGGCCCCCCTCCACCCCATAAACCTCTTACCCCCTTAATATTTATTTTTAATCCCTAAGTTAGTATATTTACACTTTAAGCCTCTTTCTCAACTATAAATACCTCATTTTTCTCACAAATCTTCCTACTCTCTATCTATCTATCTTTACAACTCTACATTGCCTACTAAATATTATATTTTATTTGCTAATTTCTATCAAAGTTAAAAAATTGGGAGTGAAGTTGGCAACTAGCTTGAGGATCATCGAGCAAAGTTTCAATTTTTAACCTCGATTACACGTCGACGTCGATGTTTTGTACCTTCGTTCCTTCTTTAAATTATTATTGTTACTTAATTTTAATTATCGTACTTAATTTCATTATCTTTAATTATTTATTTGCATAATTATAATGGAATAAAGTGGACGTTTTTCTGGTAGAGGTACTAGGGGTAACACGGGTAAGGGTACATCTTCTAGTAATTCTAGTCCTATAAACTTTATTTTTAAAGGTAATAAAATACAAAGATGCAAAGAGTATAAAAAAAACTTGTCATGATTGTGGATTACCTTATAGAAAAATTACAGAAGAAGTTTTGACTGGGTGGAATTCTTTGTATGCGCAACTACTTGTTGCTAACGCGTATAGAAGACCTATAACATTATTATTTAACGCCCATAATCAAAATCCAACGGATATGCTTGTAGATGATGATTGGGATAAAATTTTGGAACTTATCACATTTTAGATAAATGTTTTCTAGCTACTAAGGAATTTCCTGAGATTTATTATCCTACTATTTCATCTATATTATTTTATATAGCTCTAATATTTTTGTTACTTAATGAATATATGCAAAAACCAACTTACGCTCCAGCTAATAAAAATGTTTATAAAATTTTAAAAAAAAACTTTTTTCCTATTCCCACTATTTATTTTATTGGTATTGTATTAAATCCTACTATTAAAGTAGACGGTTGTAAATCACTTCTTGAAACGATTTATGAAAGCTTAGAAATACTTTCAACAGATCCAACTTACGAACCAACTAAAGAAGAAGTTATGTTTAGCATATACACTGAATGCAAATATATATATTACCAAGAGAAAAGCGTAAATAATCAACCGGCTTCTATACCATCTTCTTCTACTTCACTGCAACCTAATAAAAAACATGTTGTTTCTGCTTCTAGTATTCAAGGCCTTAGAAATAGAATGTATAGTGGTTCAAGTTCTTCACAAATTAGCGAGTTTGATGTTTATGTTTTGCAGGGTGTTGTACAGTACAAATCAATTGTCAATGAATATGGACGTGAAGACTTGCTGAAATACTGGAGGGAGAATGAGAAAGACATTTCCGACACTATCAAAGATGGTTCGATATGTGTTGAATATTCAAGCGTCATCAACAGCTTCGAAAAGCGCTTTTTCTACTGGAAGGTTTCAAATAGGAGAGTATACACACATTGGAGGGAGACATCTTGGAGATTACAGTTTTATTCAGAGATTAGATTAAAGCGGAGCGTAGAAGGTGCGGTCAACCAGAGATCAACGAATAAGATGACTACAACTACAACGAAGTCTTATCCGAGGGGGCAGGAAGCAACGTCGAACACTTTGGCCAACAACTTCCAATTCCAACAAAAGATCCTCAAGAGATTGTGGGGAAATTAGAAAGAGTATGGTTGAATATGTAATATTTTTATGGCAATTTTACTATGTGATTTGCAACTTTTGAACTACGCAACAAAGTTGCAATTTTGAAATTGTATTACAAAAAAATCATATTTCTATTAAATAATATAAGAGGCATAAAAAATAGCCTTGGGATATTTTTATTCACTATGTTATTCAATTATTTAAGTGTTTAAATATTTTTTAAAATTAAGTGTTTAAAAAAAATTAAAATTCCCCCAAATCCCCATACTCAAACCGATCCGGCCCGCCCCGTTCCCCTAAATCCCATCCCCTCTTCCGACGGGATGTGGGACGGGACGGGACCTCTTCCCGTTCCGCCTATCCCAGCCCGCCCGTCCCACCAGGTCACGATACTGACCCCCTACCCCATCCCCCCAAATCTCATCCCGTCCCGTCCCGTCCACTAGCCACCCCTAGTTGGAACTCCCAGCTTTGAGGTATCTCCGAGCAGACGATAAGCCAAATTCAGAACCAATGGTTGTGCACCTGGATTTGCTTGAAGAATGCCGAGACCTTGCATATATCCATATGGTAGTACAAAATCAGAGAATAGAGCGATACTACTACAACCGACGCACAAATCTCAGACACTTCAAACTCGGGGACTTGGTGCTCCGGAGGTGTTACACCCCGCACTTTGTACGTCGACGTCGTCATAAGCTAGCTAATGTAAGCTGGAAAGGTTATGATACCCTTATAAGGTTAAGGAAGATTTTTATCAAGTGTTAAGAGAGTACCAAAAGGTTTCAAGGTCAAACGAATCAAAGAAGTTAAGTTCGTCAAAAACATTCGGGGGAAACAGGCAGAATTTCGGGTAGGATTTTTGGCCCAACTTGTCAGGGGTATATCTCTTAGTATATAAAAAATTACAGATCCCATAACCTATCTAAATTCAAGTCCAAGAGTCTACTTTCCAATACAATTGACAGTTTGTCAATCTGAGAAATACAGAAGATTTGACGGACTGTAAAACATTATACGGCCGATTTGACGGACCGTCAAATGGGGCGGTGCAGATTTGGTTTCGGGTATAAATTGTTCTCTTCGACTTTTAGACCTCATTTTCACCCAAATCCAACCCTAAATGATTTCCCAAATCCTCTCTAATAAATTAGAACCTCCTAAGACCAAATCCAAGCCATAATACGCAAGATTAATGTGATGAACCCCATGATTATCATGAGAATTGTCTTCTCCTTGTAGAATTTGTTTTTGAAACCTTAAAGGCAAAGTAACGAGCTGTTCTGAAGAGATTATTGTGGCTTAAGGTAAGTTCTATCCTTCTCGGCCTATTCTTATTGTTAATTGATGTTTTGGAACAAGATATAGAAGGATTTTCATAGTCAAAACTTGTAAACATCCGGAATCGTAAGTTGTAGGACTTGTTGGGTTGTTTTGCCTGAGGTATGAGATAAAATTGATAATCAAGTTGGTTGTAAGTGTTGTGGCATTTAGGAAATCTTGGTTTGGAGGATTGTGGGATCGAATTACATAAGTTTTCTTCATAATGAAAGCCCAAGAATCCTATGAACTCAATGTGTTTGATGAAATGTTTGAATGAGTTTTCTTATGAGATGTGAATCCGTCGTTGATATAAATCATTTGTATACTATATATATATAAGCACTCGTGGAGCATATGAGGACTCGTGGAATTCATATAGCTAAGGTAAAAAGGTATGTAAGGGTTATCCTTCGTTCTTTCTGGCATGGTTCCGTAAGCCCGTCCCCTTTTTTTAGAAGCCGAAGATGGCTAGTTCATCTTTAAGTTTCTTAGTGACAGAATCATACCGTCTAAGAGTTAAGAAGTCAATAACGAGTAGAGATTCCGTGTAAAGTCTTAAGAAGTAGAGCTAGTAACAACATATTTGTAAGATGTCTACCTATACGTTAAGAGTTCTCAATAGAGAGAGATCCAAATGAACAAACTAATAAACTAGTAGTAGAATGACATAAGTAAAGAAAATATGAGATCATACTAGCTAGAAGATCATATTGTAATATCCTAGTAAGATGAGCACGTACGTATATTCGAGGAAGACTAAGAGACTCCCTAAAGCAAAGAGAAATAGAATACGAAGTACGACAGGATGAGTCACTTAGAAGAATATAGAACACGAGTCGTGCAAGTTACTCCCCAAACTTCAAGTAGAGATATGTAAATCATAAGGATAAGATGAGTAATATAACAAGATAGGTTGGATGTGACCAAAGATAGTTCAAGTTCTCTAATAGTTAAAGAAAGGAGATCAAGAACTAGTAAGGACGAGTCGTGAATTACAGAAAGTACTAGATGAGTATGTACAAGTACGAGCTATAAATTAGAGACGCAAGTACATATTTTACATATGGTTGCTTGTTGTGTATGTATGCACTTGCCTTAGGGGCTATAATGTTGCATTGGGGCTATTGACACTTTGTTTAGGGATATGATACAAATGGCCTTCGGGGCTATACAAATATGTGCATTGCCCTCGGGGCTATATAGATACCCTTCGGGGCTATTGTCCATACAGATTGCCTACGGAGATATACAGATGCGCGCTTGCCTTCGGGGCTATTATACATATATAGATTGCCTTCGGGGCCATCCAGATACACTTGCATTCAGGGCCATAGACTTACACATCGAATCCGTTGTGATGCCGGAGTATTGTGTTTAGGTTGTACGCTAGATAGTAACGTAATACAGATCAGAAATCAGAGATAGCAAGGATAGTACATAGAGCCGAGACATAATAGATTGTATAAATAAACATAGAGGCCAAGCGATCCAAGCAACATCGACCAGGTAAGTTGATTGAGGGGTTGTGGTCAGTCCACTCTCGTCCCTTCCTTTCAGTAAAGACTTCCAGTATATTTACTCATGTTCTTCAGCTTCAGAGTTTATATATATTCAGATTATTTCTGTCTTACATACTTGGTACATTTTCTTGTACTGACGTCCCATTGCTGGGGTACTGCATTTCATGCCTGCAGGTGCGAGTAATCAATTCGACGAGTTCGCCCAGCTGAGCAGATTGGGATTCAGTGAAGGATCGGTAAGACTCCATCTCTTTCGGAGTACAGCCGAGTCTAGAGGTCATGTAGCAAATTTTTTGCACAGACAACGGGTATGTCGAGGCCTTGTTCCGACCACATTTGATGTCAGTTATCTATAGAGGCTTTTGTAGACACATGTGTACAATTGTCAATATCCTGATTGGCCCTTGTTGTATGTTTTATTGTGTTTACTTAATATAAGTATTTGTAGAGGCTTTCACGTCCTATGATAACGTATAGTAAAGATAAGTTCGGCCTAGTTGACCTATGTATACCTTAGTTACGCTCAGTAACCATGAGTTACAGAGTGGTTTTCTCAGGCCAGTTCGATACCGGGTGTCAGTCACGCCTCACCAAGGTTGGGGTGTGACATAAGTGTAACTCAAAGAACCTGGGAACACAATGTAGGGAAATTAGGTGCAAATTGGGAAGGGCCATATACAGTCGCTGGTATTGCGGTAAATAAGCTTATTAGCTGACATACCAATAAGGAAACAAACTTTCTAGTAATTGGAATGTAAGCCATTTGAAGAAGTACTATGTGTAGTGAGATAAACATGCACTGCACTTTCTTTCTCATCGTCTGGTTTTGTCCCAATCGGGTTTTTCTGGCAAGGTTTTTAATGAGGCAGCACTAACAAATAAGCATGTTATAGTCTTACTACCGATGAAAGTTATTTAGTGTCTGGTATTCACAGCATAAACTCCTAGACATTGAGGGCCATATACACCCATGTAGGAGTGAGTGAAGGAAATTAAGGAAATTTCAATGCTTCAAGTAAAAGCATCTGATACTAGGGACTACCCAGATTTTAAAACTATATATAATCGGGCTGACCACATTAGATAGCAGCCGAACTATTCTTGCAGTTATCTTCACAATTGTAAGTTAAAGGATTCAATGAAATCTTCCTTTTATGATTACTAAATCTTTGTATCACGAGCATAAAAATGTATGTTATATTAAATATATCAAAAAATTTGTGCCATAATGAACATGAGACGTCCTCTTCTACAACACCATTAAAAATAAGGGCCCTCTCTTATAAAAAATCTTAACAAAAATAAAAAGGTAAGGCTCCAGATACCAAATGTACCAGATTTGAAAGTTGACAGGAACCAAGATAAGTCCGGGACCAACTATAAAGGCCATGAGAAGCCCAGTAAAAGATGAAAAATACATCTTTTGGTGTAAAAACTTAGAATTTATTTACAAAGTAAGTTTTAAGTATACGACTCAATTTATGAAGCAAAATCAACAGATGGATGTACGAGAGGAATGTAAATATACTTCCAAAGAGAAGCTTAAAATGGAAATCTTGAGCAAAAGTGCGAAAGTTCATTCATTTATATTTTCTACTAGACCGGTGTCAATCCAATTACAAAAGGAAGTTGACCGAGCTCAAAAGTGACCCGATAGCATTCAAAAACAAAATAGAAATTAAAACCCGCATGACAGGTTACAACATATCCACTCCATGGTCCGCCGGGGATGTTTCAAATATTACCAACAATATAAAAGACCAAAAGGTCAAATGTGGGGGGGGGGTTCATCATCAGCTTCCACATCTGAATCCTCTTCATTTTCACGAAGAGATTACAAGGATAGCTCAACATCATGGAGGTCAATCTCTGCGTCCAGGAGTTCAGAAAGGATATCTATCCCGGGTTTACTGGCTTCTTCAAGGGTGTCCATGCGACTCTTCAGAACTGCTAGATCCCTACGAAGCTTCCATATCTGGTATTTGGCCTGGAGTTCAGCGATGGTACGCTCTGAGGTGTTTAACTTCCCTTGGGCCTCTATCAAGTCTTCTCCCAGCCTAGTCGTTCTCCATTAGAGGGTCACATAAGAAGTGGTTAAGACATGGAGAGAATTCTCCTGGTCTTGTAGCGAATCAGTGGCATCCTACAGACCCAGCCGAAGGGAGGCTTAAAGAGAGACCGAATCTCTGAGGTCCTCCACTTCTGTCTGAAGGTTTTGGATTTCCTCCGTCAACTTCTTTTCCTCTTGAGAATTGCACATCGCCCTAGATAAATCCATAAAGAGATAGCAGTGGCATGGCCCTGGTTAAGGGAATTCGAGCTAGTTAGGAAACTTAGATGTATGAAGAACAGTTAAGAGGAGGAAATATTTTACCTGTAAAAGTAAGTCAGCGAGGTGTGCAAGAGAAGCCTCTAGAATGGCACTGGGAGATTTTTCGAAGGTGGGGATAGAGCTGTGCTTAGAAGGGCCAGTAGAAGGAACAATTATCTCCATATCCGGAATATCATGTAAGGGACTCCCCAAGCAGGTGCCTTCATCATTTACCTTCTCCTCATCGTCGATCTGAATGATGCTCATTTGTGCCTCCACCTGCACCTCTTTCCAAAGTTCAGTAAGCCGACGGTGGTTCTTGATCTTAGAACCAATTCCCACCGAGGTCACAAGAACCTTTTCTTGAGTTTTTTGCTTCCGGATACTGAAATCAGACTGAAGAATGTTGGACAAAATGGATTCATGGGAAGGCACCTTCTGGGCTGCAGTTTTCTTTGCGGGGAGCCCTGCGGATGGAGAAACTAGAGTAAAAGGGAATCTAAAAAAATTTGGGGGATGAATTTATATAAGGGATTAAATTAGGGTTAAACTTACCGCGATATTTTCCTTTCCACCACTTGAAAGTGATACTCTCCCATGGTCTGGTGATGTGGGAAATGCACGGAGAAGGCTAACAACCCTCTCGAAAATCCCTTCAATTAGTTGTGGCTCAACTAAGGGGGCTATAAAAATATAATATTTGCATGAGAAAGGCTAGTTCCTTTATTCAAAAAGCAAGATAAGAATGTTCGTGTTTAAAGATACTCACGGGAAGGGTTCCATTCTTCTGGAAAAGGAACTACAGAAGGTTGATGGATCTGGTTTGTCTTAATCAATATAAACTGGATTAATCAACCTCTGTCAAAATCATCTTCGCCATTAATGAGGCTCTGAATTCTGTCAGGGTACAAATGGATAATACCACCAGGAAGACCCGGTGGTAGTAAAGAAGGAAAATGTGGTCAATGGTGAAAGGGGCATTGACATTATCGACCAGCATCTGTATGCAGTAAACTAATCTCCAAATCTGGAGAGAAACTTGTCCCAGACAGATTCTATATCAATGAAATGTCTTCGCTGATCTTTGGAATATGAAGCTTGAAACCAATTGTAAAAGGGTATGTGGCCATGAAAAATCCTTCAACATGGTGGTGCACTCGGTCTACTGGATCGACTATTCTAATGATTGTATCAGCGGTAAAGTTACAATCTTTCACAACTTCGGGGAGAATTTTGGCGGTGATCACAGATTCAATTTTATTCAACATGTTCAAAGTTCCCTTGAACATGAAGGTCTCATGAGAAATCAAAACCAGAAGGAAGAAATTCTGCAGCAATGGAATGCAAGTTAATTTCTTGATTCTTAGGGGAAACATGTTCTTTCCCGGGGCGATGGTTTGGAGGACCAGCGTTGCTGTCTGGAGAATGTGAAGGATAAGACTTGGTGGAAGACATTATGGAAAAGAAATTTGGAGAAGGCGTACATCATCATTACAAAACTTCACGTCGATCAGAGCAGCTGGTCAGTTGCCACCGTTTCAGAAGCTTGATGTTTTTTCAATCATTGCATTTCAAAATTTTAGCTGAAGTATAGGGTTTTCATCCACTTTCCGTGCGCGCAAAGGTTATGCTCAAAAAGAGGAGGGCATATATGTATAGGGAAAAATTCGTGCAAGACAGCTGTACGAATTATGATGTGACTCGTGGAGTATGATGTTAAGTCAAGTCCAGGTCATCCTAGGCGCTACCGATAAGACACGAGCAGTGCCGGGGAGCGTTGTACGTGTATGTGGTGTCGGGAACTCGGAAAGTCAGAGGAGTCGTTTGAATTGCAACGGGCGGTCATAACCAAACAGGTCATATGTCTTCCAATGGAGCATTAATGACATTTATAGAAATACTAATTATTTAATTATTACAACAGTATTTCTCCTATACTAATGATGACATATTTCGTGGTGTGTATCCGAAAAGCTCATGTAAAAATAGGACTCATGGTTTCATTGTACAGGACCATATTGAAGCTATTTCAACACATTATCTCAATCTTTATCAATTATTGTGCTTTCACACTTGCTATAGAAACTTTACCCAAAAGCTTTCGCAAGGCTCATGCTAATCATCTCTTCATTTTGTCTTATTATTGTCTATTTACATTATATTTTATCTAATCTTATTTGCTAAATCGGTCATTTGAGATCCACGTGTCTTTGACCACGTATATAAATTCAACTAAACCATTTTACGGGTAAACAATTCTGAAACTCGAATTACGAGTTATTCTAATTGAGTAGTTGAAATTAGACACTTTCGATTCAAACTTTCAATTTTTTTGCTTGTTCTCAAGTATTTATTAAGTAATTTAATTAACCACAAAAAATTGTCATTTTTGTACAAATTATTTTACTGGTCCGTATACATTCTTAGAACTTTTTTTTATACAAAATCCAATGAAAATCCCCCCTTTTCGACCTAGTTACATCCTAAAAGAGATGGTTGAACTAAAGTTGACAGATCGTAAAATATGTTTTATTGGATGAAACAAACTAAAATATAGCAGCTTTTTTATCCTTAAAAGTCATGGGATTTTTGGCCCATGTTTTGACGACCTTTTCTTGATTATGGAAAAGATCTAGTCTTTTATCCGGTGGAAAGTACTAATTTTATTACCAAAATATAAAAAATGAGTACTACTAAGTACTAAGAATGTGTCAACTTAGGTTTCTAACATGTACAAATTCTTGAGGAAGTTTTAGATCAATTCATTTTGGTGGGAAAAAAATCCATTTCCCTAATAATACAAGAAGTCTACCCTTTTTTCATCATGAACAAAACATAGGAGTAAGTAGTTTATATATATATATATATATATATATATATATATATATATATATATATATATATATATATATATATATATATATATATATATATATTGGTGCAAATTACAAAATTTGAATGGTCATATACAAGTTTTGAGAAATTACCGTTTGAAAAATGTTAAGACTAGAAATCTAGAAGAAGATCGATATTTCAGCTCTTTTAGTTTAGCTAAACATCATTATATTGGTAGCATTATTTACTAAATGCAGTAATAATAATGAGTTTAAGTTATATATATTATCAATATAAGGAATTTCTTACTTACTAGCTCACTTTTAAGTTTTAACTGTTATAATATGTAGTAATATATTCTTTTTCATGTTTTTTAATTCCATATTTTAAGAAATCTTACATGTAAATAATTTTTTTAGATGACCTAATAGGGAGTAATTATTTTATACAGACGGTATATTTAAACTCAAATATATGTTATATGCATTATTGTACATTAGCCAACCATAATTGAAGCCTCTTCTTTCATTTTTCTTTTTGTTCATTTTGATGGTGGGAATAAAATACTTAGAACGCGTTTGATACGTTCCAGAAATTGCATCGACGACAAATAGGTGACGCATGACGATGTCGTATTAATACTTATTCTATGCTCTGATGGCTTCATGCATAATTATATTAATTTGTTGATTTCCCAATAAGATTTAATTAATTCTACAGCCCTAAAGTTTAACTAATAACCTATTAAATGTGATTGGTCAAACTCAACAATATTATTCCAATGGTCATGTGCAACCCATGTTGGTTATAAATTGGATTAAGAAGGAAGAAAGTTGGCCCCAGGGGCACAGGTGAGTTGGTAAGTGGGAAGGTGATTGGGGTACAACCACTCCGATGTCGCGAGTTCGAATCCGTGTGGTGACAGTCTTTGCTGAAATATTGCAAGGATTGTTGTTGGGTTCGTGTCCCGTTGGTCCTCTCCCTTGCAGGGCTGCCACTCGCGCATATCCCTCGATTTACATTCCACCTGATCAAGGGACCTCTGGTACAGGTGTGGGTGGGGGGTTTCGCCTTCGGGACTTTCCCCTTCACAAAGAAGGAAGAAAGTTGCATGTTTGGAGTGAAAACGTCATAGAAGAAATTATCATTGAGGACCAAATCAACAATATGATCAATGCGTCAGCTAATCTACTAAATCAATGATATTGTTAAGCTTATGGTGTACAACAAACTTCCATTTTTCCTAGGAAGAGGAGCTTTCGTAATGGCATACAACAAGAGAGAAACTTTGACTTGCCAAATTCAGTTCTGAAATTTTCGTTCGTTCTCTCCTTTTCTGACAATTGTTCAGTAAATGACTATCTTGTTATATCACTTGTAACTTGTAGATAAAGTTACAAGATTTCTTTTAAGCAAATAAAAAAAAATGTTAAATTACGGTCTAAGATTTTATAAATTATTATAAATATAAGACTCAGGCTAATACTTTGCTGGTAAGGTTGAACAATTAATATATGAGCAAGTATTAGGTGAAGTCCACAATATTCGCTTTTGGGGCCGACATTTAACTTGTGCCTGTTTTTTACTTTTTTTGCAAGTTTTCCGCTTTGGGAATAACTTCAGACGTACGTGACCGAAGATGAAAACTGGCTTCTGACTTCAGACATTTTTGCTTGAAGTCTGGGATGGCTTACTAAGTTTAACTTCAAAAATTATATTTCAATTTCTATAAATTCAAAAAATATTACTATTGTACAACAACTAAGAAGATGAAGAATAAGAAAGAAGAAGTCCCCGGGGCATAGCTAGATGACAAAGAAATGAAATTTAAAATCCAGCTGGAGGTCTGCAACGTGGGTTCGAACTTTGGTGGGAGCAATTTGCTCTCTTCTGGGGTAGGACCTTGTAGGTGATATCAGTTGCTCTGTTCTCAAACTCTGGTCATTCAGGCACATCCCGCAATTTACTAGTAGTAATATTGAAGGATCGGGATTACTATCTTCAGA
The DNA here is from genome assembly GCA_029783415.1 of Anisodus acutangulus. Taxonomy (NCBI): domain Eukaryota; kingdom Viridiplantae; phylum Streptophyta; class Magnoliopsida; order Solanales; family Solanaceae; genus Anisodus; species Anisodus acutangulus. Next base: position 42,577,326 of record CM056502.1, read on the forward strand.
AATAATCTGACGTAAGCCGGGAAGCTAGATATAAAAAAAAATAAGAAAGAAGAAGAATCAGACAAACTGTCTGAAGTTACCTAATATTGAGTGTGTTAGTTAAATGTTTTTAGAAAAGTGGGTACCTGGGGTGCCTGCTGAATTTCTTTTTTTAATGTAAATATTAAACTTGAGCCTAACGTTATTTGGAGAAATTTTTTTTAAGGATTATATTTGCATAACTTTTAAAAATAGGATATAAAATTTAAATAATACTAAAAAGGAACATTTGCTTAAATTAACTACTTCAATCAACGTTGGAGAAAATAGCCAAATGATCCCCCAATGTATAACCGAATTACTAACTACACACCTATTCTTTAAACCGGTCCTATTACCCCTGAAATGTTTAAAAATGAAATATTTACACCCTTAAAAATGAAATATTTACACTCACATATGTGTTAGTTGGTGAGATGCACTCACTTGCATTGACACCTGTAAAATTTAATTCCTTTAGATTTATTATTCTGTCTTTTTGTTTTCCTTTTTTTTTTCTTCTTCAATTAAAACATATTTTCTTCTGCAACACCCTAAACGCCATAACTGAACCTTTTCCTCCTTCATTAACACACACACACATTCAAATTCATCTTCAATTTGTAGGGTTTTGTTGGGTTTAAAACACATAAGTAATGCATAGCAGAAGTTTAAATTTTTGTTTTTACTTACCCCAACAAATTCTTCTTGTATGGTTATATGACAATCAAAATATGTAACATAAAGCATAAACACTTACAAGTTATATTATCTGGAATCTTTACTAAAGGGTGGACACACGACTGCCCTTTCGATTGCAAGCTCCAAACTTTAATGTATTTCTCCTTTGGAAAGCTAGGAAATCCGGCAGAGGTTCGAGAGAGCGTTTTGATTCTAAGACTTAGAATAAGGTGAAAATTAGGTCAAATCGGATTAGGGTTTGACCTTGGGCACAACTAGGGTGGCTGTAAGTGGGGCTCGGGCCGGCGGGCCGGGATCGGGTAGAAGCGGGACAAGGAAAAGGCGGGATCTCGGGCGGGACAAGGAAAAGGGCGGGATCGGGGAGGGGTCGGGTCAGGTCAGGTCGGGATTGGGATCGGGCGCATTTTTTTTTCCACTTAATTTAAAAAATAACATATATATATAAAAAAAACTCAATAATTAAACAAGATAGTGTAATAAAAACATCTCAAGGTTATTTTTGTGCCTCTTATATTATTTAATAGACATATGATTTTTTTGTAATATAAATACAATTGTCAAAATTGCAACTTTGTGTTGTTGTTCAAAAGTTGCAAATTACATACTAAATTATTAAAATTGCAATTAAAAAAATTACATTCTGAAAAAAACATGTTCTAGTTTTTTTATAATTTCCTGTGGTTCTTCGGTTGGAATTGGTATTTGTTGGTCAAATTGATCCACGTCGCTTCCACCGCATTCGGATAAGATTTCGTTGTAGTTTTCATCTTCTTCTTCGTTGATCTCCGGTTGACCTCACCTTCTCTGCTCCGCTCGTATCCAATCTCTGAATAATACCACAATCTCCAAGCTGTCTCCAGCTAATGAGTGTTTGTGGTCTCTTATTTGATATCTGCCGGCAGAAAAAGCGCTTTCAGACGCAGTTGATGACGCTTGAATGTTCAAAACATCTCGGACCATCATTGAAAGTGTCGGAAATGTCTTCTCATTCCCCCTCCAGTATTTCAGCAAGTCTTCATGTCCTTCTTCATTGAGAACTGCTTGGTACGGTACAGAACCCTGCAAAACAAAAATATCAAACTCGCTAATTTGGTTAGTAGCGGTACGGCCGCACATTCTATTTCTGAGGATTTCAATATTAGCCGCAGAAACAACATGTCTTTTGTGAGGTTGTGTTGAAGAAGAAGAAGATGGTATAGAAGCTGGTAGGTTACTAGCACTTTCTTGTTGATAAAACCTATATACTTTTTTGCATTGGTCTTCTACGCTAGACAACACTTCTTCTTTAGTTTGTTCAATAGGTGATGGGTGATTTGGATTTTTGGGACTTGGAGGTGGTAGTACTTCTATACAATCGTAAATAGTTTCAATAAGTGATTTAGTACCGTCTATTTTAATAGTCGGATTTAATACAGCACCAATAATATAAATAGTGGGAATAGGAATAAAATATATTTTTATTTTGATAAACATTTTTAATAGCTGCCATATAAGCTGATTTTTTCATATATTCACTAAGTGATAAAAATATTGGATCTATATAAAACAACATAGTTGAAATAGTAGGATAATATATACCAGAAAATTATTTTGTTGCTTGAAAAAAATTCTCTAAAAATACAATAAGTTCAAAAAATTTTACCCAATCGCTATTTACAACCATATCAGCTGGATTTTGATTATGAGAGTTAAAAAATAAAGTTATAGGTTTTCTATAGTCATAAGCAACAAGTAGTTGCTCGTATAAAGAATTCCACATAGTGGGTACTTCTTCTGAAATTTTTCTATAAGGTAGTTGGCAATCGTGACAAGTTTTTTTATATTCTTTTCTTCGTTGTATTCTATTATTTTTAAAAATAAAGTTTATTGCAATTTGTATTTTACTAAAAATGTCTTCAAAAAGTGATAGACCAAGCTTTACAATTAAGTTATATATATGGCACGCGCATTTTATATGAAAATGATCTGAAAAAGATGGAGTTAAACTATTTTTTAAAATTGTAATAGTGTAATTGTTAGAAGAAGCGTTATCTAATGTAATAGTCATAATTTTATCGGTTATTTCGTAATAATCGCACACTTGATAAATATTTTCTGCAATAAAAGTACCAGTGTGCCTATCAACTATATATCTATACGCTAAGATACGTTTTTGCATAGACCATTTATAATCTATCCAATGACAAGTTACCGTTAAATAATCATGGTTGTTAGTACTACGGCCTATATCAGAAGTGATAGCCACTTTGCCATTAAAGTGATATAATGAATAACGTAAATACTGTTGATATTCATGTGCGAATTTAAATACATCTCTCTTATCAGTTGATCTAGGAAAACCGTTAAAAGCAGGATTATACATATCTCTAATGTAATGAATAAAATCGGGAGATGAAGGAAATGAAAAAGGCAAACCCTCCACAACAACTAATTTTGCTATTGCTTCCCTATCTCTATGTTTATTGTATTTAGGGCCTACAATCCCCCCCCCCCCGGTCATAGGGTTAATTTGACTTTGTACTTGGTCCGGGACAGTATTAGTATGTGAACCTTGTCCGGATGGAGCGGGCGTTTGCGCACCCGATTTTGAAGCCTCGTATTGGGCATACCTAGCTGGATGAGCCCTTGCTACGTGTCTTATTAAACCCCCCGTCCCACCGTGACCTTTTTCAGTTTTAAATTTTAAAACATCTTTACAAATTTTACATTTAGCTGCTTAATTCTCTACGTCACTATCAAAAAATGTATATGCATCTGATTTTAATGTTCGTTTTGCTGGACCTCATCTCATACTAGGGGAAATAGGAGGCATTTCAGTTGAAGGTGCACTAGTGGGTGTGTTGTCATCTACATTAATGGGTGTATCATCTAGATCATCGTCTAAATTAAAGTCTTCTTGAGTTCCAAAAAATAGCTCCTCGTCAAAATCTAATGGTATTGTAGGAAAATGTCCAGTATCAACAAAATCATCCTGTGTAGGAATAGGATTCTGTCTAGAAATAGGACACTTGCCCTTGTTGCCCTACTAGAAAAAGCATGACCCCTACCCGTAAGCATACGTTTAAATCCTTGCATTATAAATTTATAATTATACTAATAAATAATTAAAGTAAATGAAATTAAGTGCGCTAAATAAAATAAACAAACAATAATAATTTAATGAAGGAACGAATGTACCAAACGCCGACGTAACGTCGACGTGTAATCGAGAGGTTGAAAATTGAAACTTTGCTCGATGGAAGATCCTCAAACTAGTTGCCAACTTCACTCCCAATTCCCAAATGAATAAATGAAATTGAATATTTAGTAGACAATGTAGAGATAGATTGAGTATTGAGAGATTAGAGAGATTGTATGAAGATTTGTGAGAAAGATGAAGAGAAAATTAGGTATTTATAGTTGAAAAATTGGGTTAACGTGTAAATATAATAACTTATGGGTTAAAATAAATATTAAGGGGGTAGGGGACGGGGGAGGCCAAAAATGGTTGTTGCACAACGGCTAAAATGTAAAATTGTCGTTGGTGCAACGACTATTTTTGCAAAAGGGGGAGTTTCGGGCGGAATCGGGATCGGGTCGGGACAGGCAGGCCTGAGGCGGGCCGGGTCGGGACGAGACCATGTCCCGTCCCGGTTCGAGTCCCGTTATCGCAATTTTTTTTAATTGTCGGGTTCGGGGCGGGACAGGGCCGACCCTCTGTCCAGCCCTAGGCTTGGCCCAAAATCGATGCAGATTAGGTCATAAGCGTCGCGACCCTATGGTGTGGGAGTCGCGGCGCTCGACGTGATCCTACATCGTCTCGATTTATTTTCCGCACGTTCTTAATTAAATCCAAAATCCAATTTTGACTTTATTAAAATAATTTTTATTCATTCAAATATCTCGATTCTAAATCGAATATTTAATACTCTCTCAATACATCCTTAGATCGAAAAGACAATCGACATAGTGTGACCTTACAGGCCTTCACATATCGACATTAATCAAATTAAGGTCTACGCGGAACTCCTAGACGGCGCCGCAAGACGAACTCAATATGTGAAGTACGTTTACAAGAATCCAGTAAACTTAACCTTTATGTGAGATGATAAATTTCTTTCATTCGCGACACACTCGATCAAGCTTAGGATTTTCCATGTGTCTATCCAAATGGCTTGATCACTTTATCTCATCTATATTAGTCGACAACTAGACCATATTCTAAATATATCTCTTGCATTGGCCAATGACTTGGTCGACCTAATATCACTGAGAAGCTGAGTGTTCTCTCGAATATACATTCGATGAATGAATCATAATCTTGGATCAACTGCCATCTTTAATCCACATCGTGATGTACCCAATACAAGCTGTATCTCAACCTATATGGCATTTGAGCTTAGAATAGGATCAAAGTATATTACTTTGTAGACAAGGTGCGCGTTGACCTCAAGTCTAAGGACTTCTATCTCCCACACGCTGATCATACTTTAGACAAGTATAACAAATAGTATATCAGCAGGGTATACCAATACTTTCCAAAAGTATACATGTGTCCATCACTAGTAACCATTACTAGTAGTAGGTGAGACATACTACATTCTCTAAGAATGTGATGCAGACCACATGTCGACTTATAACATATCATCGATATCCCATTCTCGATGATCATTAGTCGTGGCTATTTTAGAGTTACGCTCTATCATCAATATCCTATTCTATTAATGACAACGTAAGCTCAAGGGATGCACATTAATGAATATTTACAAACAATCAAATAATAATTCAATAATCGCAAATGCCATAAATATTAATCTTATTAATAATACGAATGTGTTCAAGTACATTTGTCCCTAATAATGATTGTCTCTAGGATATACATACTTTCACATTTATACATTTCTTTTCAAAAAAATCGACATGTGTTCGTTTTCTCCTTTTTAATACAACTCTATTTGGGTTCAAGAAATCTTCATCCTCCTTCCTCAGCTCCGTCATGCCATGTCATCATCCTCTACCTCCGGCCCAGTTCTCCTTACTTTCACGTCGAGGTAATGCACCGTCACTTTCTGCAATACTACGAAACCCTATATCTCGCCACCCCAAACGACGTCGCTCAACTTCATTTCCCCATTAACGAAACCATTTGAAAAATCAGCACCTCATAGATCTTCACCCGTACCTCTTCATAAATCTCTTTCGTTAATTTATTAACGACTTAGAATCTGAAATTGACGTCGAAATACTCGACAAAGAACAAAATTGGCATGTGGTTATGGCATGGAAGAACCCGCCGAAGAGATTGATGAATCTGGTCGACGAGTGCGGGTTAAGGCTAACGATGCGCGCATGCGGTGTTCGTCGAGAAAGTGGCGGTGGAATGGGGGAGTGTTAAAGTGTGAAAGGAAGAGATGAAAGGGGTGGTGGCAGAGATGGAAGAGCTTGTCGGCATTTGGTGGTGATGAGTGCACAGAATATCCCAAAAAAATAGGGAAAAACTTTTTATAATTGAGATAGGAGTAAATAAGGAAACAATAAATAAAAATACATATATTTAAGAAAAGTAATATTAAAAATAAAATTTTAATATTAGTTTTGGTGCTCACTCTTTCAAGGAGAGTGTATTAGCGAATATTCTCCGAATATTCTCTGTATATTTTGTAATTATGATAGATGTATATTTAAGGTAACTTAGGATTCTAATTGTATTAGGAATCAACCTTTGTAAGGTAAGTTAGGATTCGTACCATATTAGGAATCAACCTTTGTACAGCTATATATATTGTGAATAATGAAAGGAATCCCCAAGGGAAATTATTCTAACTTTCATGGTATCAAGAGCCTAAAACCTAAATCCTCATTCCCGGCCGAAATCAGAATTTTTTTTTTCGGCTTTCACAAAAAAAAAAAAAAAAAAAAAAAAATTCTGGTTTCTTCCTCCATATTTCGGCCAAACCAGAAAATTCCCTTCCCTCGACAGGCGGCAACCATGTCTTCCCCCACAAATTCCGTTTCATCCACTGGCACACTTGAAAACCCCTCTCAACGTTCAGTATCTTCTTTTCATCCGGCATTCGCCGTTAACAACATCAAGAATTTTATCCCTATAATTCTTGACCAAGAAGATCAATATTCCATGTGGATGGAACTATTCTACATTCATGCATGTGCATACAACGTGCTCGATCACATTGACGTTCCTCGTCCCCACCGATGTTCTGCACTCAATCAAGGCGTCGTCTTGACGCCATCGCCAAACAATGGATCTACGGCACCATCTCCAAAGATCTGTTATGCACTATCATGAAAACAGGTGCTACGGCACGTGAACTTTGGGTCCGGCTAGAAGAAATCTTTCAGAACAATAAAAATACTCGGGTTGTGTATTTGGAAGAGCAATTCAACAATACCCGCCTCGAGAATTTTAACAACATGTCCGAATATTGTAAGCAACTGAAACTCATAACCGATCAACTATCCAACGTCGGGACTTCTGTTTCAGAAACCAAGATGGTGCTTCAACTTGTTGCGGGTTTACCGAAAGGTGAATATGACACACTCGCAACAATGATTCAACAAGCCGACCCTCTCCCAAGTTTCCACAAGGCACGTTCACAACTATTGTTGGAAGAAACTAGACGTGCTAAACAAGAGGAACATAATAAAAAGGCGTTAGCCGTTGACGGGATGACAACACCTGCGCGGCAAAGAACCACCATCACAAAGATGTCCAAAGAAGAAGACCACCTGGTTGCGATCCACCAAAGAAGAAGAAGAATAAGAATAAAGAAGAAGAAGAAAGAAGAAGCTGAAGAAGAAGAAGACTGCAAAGAAGAAGGACTGCAAGAAGAAGACTGCAGAAGAAGAAGAAGCACTGCAAAGAAGAAGAAGCAAAGACTGCGCAAAGAAGAAGCGGCAAAGAAGAAGAAGACTGCAAAGAAGAAGAAGAAGAAGACTGCAGGCGGACTGCAAGAAGAAGACTGCGCAAAGAAGAAGACTGCGGCAAAGAATCGCTGCGGCAACAGAAGAGCTCAGGCTCCCCGATCGATTTGGGCCAGGCCTACACCACCGTGGAACCTTCAACAGCCCGACGACAATTGGTACATGGACACCGGAGCCACATCTCACCTCACCCTGGCCATCGTGTAACCTATCTCAACTACGTCGGTTAAAGTGTCCTCAATTTATTATCATCGGCAATGGTCATCGCATTCCAATTGAAGGTTACGGTAACACACACACCAAACATACACACCGCCTTTCTCCCTAAAACCACGCCCTATACACACCTAACATCATTAAAAACTTAATCTCATTAGAAAATTCACTAGCAATAATGCATTCGTTTAATTTGACCCTTTTGGTTTTTCCGTGAAAGAACTCAATACGGGGAAAATTCTTACACGCCACAATAGTGTGGGAGACCTCTACCCATTCACTCAATCTTCCATTGTCGACCGCAAACACCTCTATCCCTTGCGGCAATCTCTCCTCCACTTGGCACAACAGACTTCGGACACCAGGAGACCCGCTTTTACTTTTCTTAGGACTTCTAAGCGTATTCAATGTAATAATGGAAAAATTGCCCAACACTGTTTTTCTTGTCCACTAGGCAAACATACTCGTCTTCCATTTATGTCATCAAACAGTGTTACTTTTTCTCCCTTTGATATTGTTCATGCGATTTGTGGACATCTCAGATTGTTAGCTCTTTGGGTCATAAATTCTATCTAGTATTTTTGGATGATTTTTCACATTTTGTCTGGATTTACCCAATGAAATTCAAATCTGAAGTTTTTACAAAATTCCTCGAGTTTCACAAATTCATTAAAACACAATTTGAAAAATCTATCAAATCATTCCAATGTGATAATGGACGTGAATTTAATAACTCGACATTTCACAATTTCATTCTTAACAAGGCATGGTTTTCCGCTTTTCTTGTCCCTAAACTTCTTCCCAAAGCGGAAAGGTGAAAAGAATTATACGTACCATCAATAACATGGTTCGCACACTTACATTTCATGCACGCCTACCACCGCCTTTTTGGGTCTATCTTTGTCAAAATGGTAGAATCCCTTCTTAATATTTTACCAACTAGCACACTCCAAAACAAGACCCTATGAAATCTTATACCGTAGGCTACCATCATATGATCACCACGTATTTTTGGATGCTTATGCTACCCCAACATGGCCTCCGCACCTCACAAACTTGCACCTCGTGACTCGCCATGTGTCTTCCTTGGTCTATCTCCTAATCATCGGGCTACTTGTGCTATGACATTGCTACTTGCAAAATCATCGTCTGGCCACGTCACCTTTGATGAGACAACCTTTCCTTTTTCTAATCTCAGAAATTTCAGACCACCGATTACATCTTTCTCGATGAACCAAGTCACCGATCATCCAAAATCTATACCAACATCACCCATTGTTCCGGTCTGCCAGCTCGTTGTCCCAAGACCACCCCAACAGCTCACCACCACTACTGACCGAGTCACGAAACCGGCCCACTGAATCGCTACCCATCGGTCGAGAACGGTGGACCAAAGAACCTCCAAGCCCCGACTCCACCGCCATCGCTGCCTCATCGTATGGAGACTCGTGCACAACACGGGATCTTCAAACCCAAGGTTCACTTCAATCTCTCCACACAAACCTTATCACCCATTCCAAAAATCCAAAACTAGCAAAACCGGACCCAAATTGGAATGCGGCCATGCGAGGAATTTAACGCTTTAACCAAGCGTAACACTTGGGATTTGGTACCTAGACGAAGGTGTGAATATTATCCGGTGTATGTGGCTATTTCGGCACAAGTTCGAGCAGTGGTGACTTAGAGAGGTATAAGGCAAGACTAGTCGCCAATGGCACTAATCGGCCAGGAGGGTATTGATTGTGGTGAGACATTCATCCGGTTGTTAAACCGCCACTATTCGGATCGTTTCGGTATTGCTATGGGCATGCATTGGCCGATTCATCACCTTGATGTCAAGAATGCATTCCTTCATGGGGATTTGAAAGAGGCGTGTACATGCATGACCTCCTGGCTTTGTTCATCCCAGCGACCGCGATTTGTGTGTCGTCTCGAGAAAGTCATTGTATGGATCAAACAGGCACCCGCGCTTGTATGATCGTTTGCCGGTATCTTTGCGATTGGTTTTGTATGTAGCAGGTGTGATAACTCTCTCTTCACTTTTCACCGAGGTAGCGATATTTGTTATTATATGTCGATGACATTGTTCTTACTTGCCTCATCCGACGGTTTGAAGAATAAAATCATTGCTCTACTCAAAACCGAATTTGCTATGGTGACTTGGGCAAGCTAAGTTATTTTTGGGTATATCGGTAATCAGATCTGCAGCCACTATGTTCTTATGTCGGCGTAAGTATGCAGAAGAGATAGTGTACAGGCCAAGATGACAAATTGTAAAATTATGCCAACTCAGGTGGACTCCAAATCCAAGCTTAGTGCCAATGACGGTGCGCCGCCGATCCCACTCTATATCTGAGTCTAGCAGGTGCTCTTGATCTTACATTCACTAGGGCACGATATTACATATGCCGTTCGAGGTGTGTCTGTTCATGCACCCCGAGAGTCCCATTTGCGCCCTCAAACGTATTATCGACACGCGTTAAGGGCACACTAGACTTTTGATTACACTTATACCCTCGCCTCGACCAAGTTACTTGCCTACACGGATGCAGTTGGGCAGATGCCCAGACACGCCGTCGCTCCACCTCGAGTCTTGTGTATTTCTTGGGGATAATCTTATCTCATGGTCCGCCAAGAGAAGCGTGCCACACTATCCCGCTCGAGTCTTTGAAGCGAGAATATCGCGGTGTTGCTAATGTAGTTCTTTGAGATCTGGCTGGCTCAGAAATCTTCTTTTAGAGCTCCAGTGTCCACTCCGCAAGGCGTCTATAGTCTATTGTGACAACATATCGCCATCTATATGTCTCATAATCCGGTCCAACATCCAGCGGACTAAGCATATTGAGATGGATATCCACTTTGTGCGAGAGAAGGTTGCCCGTGGTCGGTCAAAATTTTACACGTGCCTTCCTCTTATCGATCATGCACATCTTCACAAAGGGACTACCGCTGACTCTTCACCGACTTCGATCCAAATTTTAGCGTTCGGCCTCCTCCCGCTCCGTCTGAGGGGGAGTATTAGCGAATATTCTCCGAATATTCTCTGTATATTTTGTAATTATGATAGATGTATATTTAAGGTAACTTAGGATTCTAATTGTATTAGGAATCAACCTTTGTAAGGTAAGTTAGGATTCGTACCATATTAGGAATCAACCTTTGTACAGCTATATATATTGTGAATAATGAAAGGAATCCCCAAGGGAAATTATTCTAACTATCAGAGTGGAACACACTCACTTTGTCACGTAAGCATTTAGTTGATTAATATTTTATTTTAAATCATTTAGGGGGTAATAGGTCCAAGTTGAGGGGCATTTGGCTATTTTCTCATCAACGTTGTCTCTGGCCATACTAAATCCCATCATCAATCGCAGTGGATCCGCATAAGCATTCTATGCTGGAGATAAAGCTCCACCCTTTTCGGTGATTTTTACGGCCATTCGAACATAGTTACCTTACCTATACGCCACAAACTAAACCTTTATACAAATTGGATATCTCTTGAAAAATGATTTCACATGTTAACTAAATACAAGAAGCTAAGATGAAAATATAAGGTAGTGTAAGGTTTGCGTACATCCGGCTCTTTTTAAACCTCACTTATGAGAGATCACATTGGATATATGAGTTATTGTTGTAACGTTAGAGAAAATGATACTCCCTCCGACACTTTTTCTTACTTGTGTTTTTTACTCTCTTTAAACGGGAAGGACCAAACATATTATCGTATCTTAATAGACCTTTTAAGTCAAAGAATTTAGAAATGATCACTTTTACCAAATACATATTTTACATTAAAAGGAACCTCTATTATCAAGAGAATTATTTTTTAATTATATATCAAAGATTCACTCTTTGATATTCGAATCAACATCTATAAAACACTTACTAGAAGGATATACTAATAAGGAATCTTTAGTTAGGCAAAGACCCCATAGTCATTTGAGTTACTTGCATTTAGACCTTCTCCTCCCTCTCGTGGGGGCCCTTCCCCTCTCATATTATATGTTTTTGTTGTAATTAAGGGTGTTTTGGTACAAACAAAAATGTTTTCCACGAAAAATATATCTGAAAACTATTTCCCTTAATAAATAAGTGATATTTTAAACTTATTTTCTAATTTTGATAAGTAGGCAAATGATATTGTACAAAGATAGGAAAAAACTACGAGTGTGGTGGTGGGAGGGCGGGTGGGTGGGGTTGGAAGGAGACATTCAGCGTAATTAAACTTGTTTTTCCTATTTTCACTAGAGAAGTTATTATCTTGATTTTTAAGGAACTTGTTTTACTAAAAAAAAAATATTTTCCAAAATATTTTAACAGACCAAATATTTGAAAAAATTTAAAAATCATTTTCCACCTTACCAAACAGACCCTAAGTGCATGTTAATAACACGTAAACTCGGTTGACATGATTAACAATAGACAAACTTGAAGTCAAGAACCTAAATTTAAAATTTCTTTCATATTATAAGCTATTGCGTTATAATGTACCTAGAAAACTCAGAGAAGATGACATAACGTTGATTACAGAAATGGAGTAAGATCCTAATTCAACATGTACACCTAATTAAACAAATTAATATAAGCCTCTTAATGCAACTTATGATTAGAAAATATGGCCAAGTTCATCCCATCTGGTCAAGAGGCCTCTGATACATGTGGGGGATTTGCCTTCAGGACTTTCCCTTCACAAAGAAAATATGGCCAAGTTGGGTGATTGTGCATTAATTAAGCTAAGACACACGACTTGAAAATGACACCTATTAAGCTTGCCATGCCAGTAGTTCCTCCCAAATGATTGAAAAGTTAGACATATTTTAATTAATTAATTTACTCCCACCAATTGGTAAATAAGATAATGTTAAGGGTTTCAAATTCTTTCCTTTTTCTTTTTCTTCACTAAAACCGTGATAATGCTTAATATATAATATTGCACACTATGAATTTGGTTATTTTTTTTACCGGATTCAAACTGCATAACAGGAAATGAAGATAAATCATCCTACAGCTAATCAAGTCCATAGAACTTTTATTGCCACCGTAAAGAATTGATCTTGGGCCTAACTCAACCCAAAAAACTAGCTTTTGAGGTTGAGTTAGGTTCGAGATTCATTCTTTATATGATATCAGAGTCATGTTCATTTCAATTATTTGTTCGTCGATGTTGGACCCCCAAATTATATTATCCACGCTCCAGTTAACAAGGTCTGGACGTGCGGGGGAATGTTAAGAGTCTCACATCGGATATGGAATGAGAACATGGACTCCTTATATGGACTTGGACAATTCTCACCATACAAACTACCTTTTGGGGTTGAGTTAGGCCCAAAATTCGTTCTTTACCTCCACCTCTAATTTGACTGTGAAAAATGTAGGTCCATTTGGAATCCTTCTTGTTTTCTTCTTTAACTATGGAATCTATGAACTTTTTAAAGTCCTGTTGTTTAATAGTTTATATAGAAAGTTAAATAGTTTAATTTACATACATCAACATGTAAATAATTTTTTAATATTATTATGTTCTCTCAAAGATATCTACTGATAATCGTTTATAGAATTGGAATTTATAATCTTGAAATAAGACAAATTACTAGTTATATATAACAAATAAAAATAACATGATAGTGTGATTTTTTTTATATTACATGTGATATTTACTAAACTTCTTTTGCAGATCTAGCTAGTAATATATGGGTTTGCGTCAACTCAATATCTTTTATTCAGACTTTGTATACGTATTAAGAAATTCACTTAATATCTATAGATATTTGACTGTAAACTTAATTATTGTTATAAATTATTAATTTGAAATTGTTATAAGAACCCATAAATTTCAAAATCCTAATCTTCATCTATTTAAAGATATGACATTAAGTGCATTTATGACTAAGATATGCAGCCAAACTAACTCTTATGCTTGTATATTCTTATTCCCATGTCTTGGTTGGTACCTACAAAGAAAATGTTCTTTTCTTTCATCTTGTTTATATAAGCTTTTTATTCAATCTCAAATCTCAAATGATTGTTTTGTGTAAACCATTTTTCGTTTGACCTACTAGGCCACTTTAATTTATAATTTTCCAATCATTGGTTCAATTTAAGTCATGCATGTCTCATGCATTCATTGTTTAAACTACAATCTAAAATGTACAAACTTTTTCTACCTTCCATCAAGACTTTGAAGGATATTTCTCCATTAATATTATCTAAAAATGTAAGAGGTGAGATGTGTGTGATAAGTTTGTATTTTATCAACTTATCGCTTATTTTTATGTAGATTTTTATAAATAATAGTGAGAAAATTAGTGTAATTATAATGTATTCTCAGTGTTTTACAGGGTTTATATGATTGAGAATTGATCGAGAAGAAATCAAATAAAAAACAAGTCAAAAGAGATCAAACTGAAGAAAATGAAAAAAGTTGCTAAAATTGTAAAGACGGTCAGAACTTAAATGCTGAAAATGAGGAGTTGTTTTGGTCATATCTTTTTTTTTTTTTTTTTTTTTGATAATCCAGGCTTGCGTCTGACTAGGTATTACCCAGACGTCCTGGAGGTAATAGCACCGGTCCTTCAACACTATTACCAGGTAAATCGCGGGATGTGCTCCGGTGACCAGTTTTCTGGGAGCGTACAACTGATCAATGAGACAAGGTCAAATTTCCCAACATGCAGAGTTTCTTCGTGCTTGCGGGGAATCGAACCCACGCTGTCATACGCCATAGTTATACGCGCTGCGCTATCTACGGAGGACTGTTTTGGTCATATCTTTATTTGAGAAGACGAGGGTTAACGCCCGTGCACGGGCCCATATCAAATGAAGAAGTTAACATAAATAGAGTTAATTAATAATTTTGTTTTATGTTTTCTATCAATGTAGATATTATTAACAAGTTTAATGTCAATGTTGATTTTCGATTTGCAGAAATATGTTTTATTAAAAAAAATATTAGGAAACGTAGCAGTATTCTTTTTCTTTAATTTTCCTTCTTTCTTTCAAATAAATGCATCAAAAATCATTTTCGCTTTTTAGTACACTTGCTATCTACATAGAAAATCAATATTTTTTTTACAAAAATATACATTGTAATTAAAAAAGAAATACGACAACCGAAATTGAAGGACATACGTACTAAGAGATTTTATATGTTCAAGTACCGGTGGTCAAATTTGGTCATTTCAACTCTATTTTAATGTTTTTCAAAATATTTGATTCGCGATTATTTCAGCACATATTTTCCTTGTTTTCACGAGGGATATGAAAATTGTAGTATTTTCAAAGTGATGTTAGATTGTAAAAGAAAATATATGTATTTGATTCAATTACCAATTCACAAAACATATTAAAATTTGCCTAACCGTATGCCTATTAAATAGTAGTAGAAAAAAAAGTAAAAACTGCAGCTGAAAGTGTCAGGTGCAATGCAAGTTACCATGGCCCATGCATGAATAAAGCAGAAGTAACAGAATTATCTTGTCCAAAAGGAAAAAGATACAACTACTACACCATAAGTATAGGGATGACAACGGATCAGATATGGATCGGATCCTATTTGATCCAGATTCAAATCCGTTTTTTATACCTGAATTCAGATCTATCGGGTCCATAAAAATCATATCCAAATCCGAATCCATCGGATCCGCCGGGTCCACGGATTGGATCTGGATTCACATGTAAAAAAAAAAATCTTGCTAAGAAATTTTTTTTGAACTGACAAACGATTTTTACTTAGCTAACAGTTTACTGTGTTTCAATTTTGAAATGTTCATATGAGATATTTTGTTCGTTGTCTCGTTTTGATTGTGAGCTATTAATTGAAAATGTTTGACAATGACAATAGTTGTGAAAAATGCTGACTAGTATTTCCACAATGTAGAACTTGCATGTGCTTGAAATCTTCACAAATGAAGTGAATATAATTTTAACTACTTGTCTATGCAAATGTTAGTCATTCACTAATATAACATTGATTTTATTATCGAAGTTACCTCTTTATTTTTTGGTTTTTGAGTTAACGCGAGGATAAATTAAACTTGTTAAAAATTAAACTTGCAAGGATGTGCTTAGTAATTTTAAAAAAATACTTATAAAATTACATTCTATGTTATGAATATATTTAATAAAAAACGGATCCACTGGTCGGATCTAGATCGGATACGGATCTCAAATACAAGATCCAGATCCAGATCTGTCAGAAACGGATCCGGGTCCGATCCGGATCCATCGGGTCCAAATTTTAAAGATCCATATCCTATAAAACGGATCTGAATCCACTAGATTCGGACCGGGTCCAGAATCCACTGACATCTCTAATCAAGTACAATGACCTTAACCACAACCTTTAAAATACCCTCTATTAATAGAAGGATGTCAACTAAGACATGCCTGCTTCAACAACTCCACTGCACTTCTTATATAGGAGAATAGATCGAATAGATGAAAGAAAAACTCAGGATGTATCCTTCTCCTTTTTCTCTTCATTATTGTTATTATTAGCGAATATTCTCAGAATATTCGTCGTATATTTTGTAATTATGATAAATATATATTTAAGGTAACTTAGGATTCTAATTGTATTAGGAATCAACCTTTGTAAGGTAAGTTAGGATTCGTACCATATTAGGAATCAACCTTGTACAGCTATATATATTGTGAATAATGAAAGAAATTCCCAAGGGAAATTATTCTATCTTTCATGGTATCAAGAGCCTAAAACCTAAATCCTCATTCCTGCCGAGAAATCAGATTTTTACGCTTTCACAGAAAAAAAAAAAAAAAAAAAAACAAAATTTTTTTTCTGGTTTCTTCCTCCCTATTTCGGCCAAACCAGAAAATTCCCTTCCCTCGACAGGCGGCAACCATGTCTTCCCCCACAAATTCCGTTTTATCCACTGGCACACTTGAAAACCCCTCTCAACGTCTCGAACTTCTTTTCATCAGGCATTCGCCGTTAACAATATCAAGAATTTTATCCCTATAATTCTTGACCAAGAAGATCACAATATTCCATGTGGATGGAACTATTCTATATTCATGCATGTGCATCTGGCGTGCTTTCGATCACATTGACGAATCTGTTCCTCGTCCCACCGATGTTCTGGACTCAATCTGGCGTCGTCTTGACGCCATCGTCAAACAATGGATCTACGGCACCATCTCCAAAGATCCGTTATGCACTATCATGAAAACAGTGCTACAAGACGTGAACTTTGGGTCGGCTAGAAGAAATCTTTCAGACATGATAAAAATACTCATTTGTGTATTTGGAAGAGCAATTCAACAATACCCGCCTCGAGAATTTTAACAACATGTCCGAATATTGTAAGCAACTGAAACTCATAACCGATCAACTATCCAACGTCGGGACTTCTGTTTCAGAAACCAAGATGGTGCTTCAACTTGTTGCGGGTTTACCGAAAGGTGAATATGACACACTCGCAACAATGATTCAACAAGCCGACCCTCTTCCAAGTTTCAACAAGGCACGTTCACAACTATTGTTGGAAGAAACTAGACGTGCTAAACAAGAGGAACATAATCAAAAGGCGTTAGCCGTTGACGGGATGGCAACACCTGCGCCAACAAAGAACCAAATAGCTTCAGAAGAAGAAGAAGAAGAAGAAAGAAGCAGCAGCAAAGAACAGCGGCGGAGGTCGTGGCGGCAGAGGTCGCAACAACAAAGGCAAGGGCCGCGGAAAGGGCCAACGCAATGGATCGACAACAAACCATCGGACAAGAAGAAGATGGTCCAACCAAGCGGCGATGGCCCAACCAGCAGAATCGGGCCTCGCCGCATGCGTGCACCCGACCGCAGGGGCCCAGTTCAGCAGCCATGGTCGATCGCCTGTTGGGCCCTCGCCACCACCGGCGAGCCACCGCGGCAGCAGCGACACCTGATTGCGATCCGGCCACAGAAGAATCGCGGCGGCCATTGCGATCCCAAAGAAGAATAAAGACACTGCGGCAAGACTGCAAAGAAGAGCTGACTGGCCCCGACCGATTTGGGGCCAGGCATACACCACCGTGAACCTTCAACATCCCGACGACAATTGGTACATGGACACCGGAGCCACATCTCACCTCACCCGGTCGTCAGGTAACCTATCTCAACTACGTCAGTTAAAGTGTCCTCAATTTATTACTGTCGGCAATGGTCATCGCATTCCAATTGAAGGTTACGATAACACACACACACCAAACATCCACATCCACCTTTCTCCCTAAACCACGTCCTATACACACCTAACATCATTAAAAACTTAATCTCTGTTAGAAAATTCACTAGCAATAATTACGTATGCGTCGAATTTGACCCTTTTGGTTTTCTGTGAAGGAACTCAATACGGGAAAATTCTTACACGCCGCAATAGTGTGGGAGACCTCTACCCATTCACTCAATCTTCATTGTCGGACCGCAAGCACCTCTATCCCTTGCGGCGATCTCTCCTCAACTTGGCACAACCGACTCGGACACCAGGAGACCAGTTTTACTTTTCTTAGGACTTCTGCGTATTCAATGTAATAATGGGAAAATTGCCCAACACTGCTTTTTCTTGCCCACTAGGCAAACATACTAAATCTTCCCTTTATGTCATCAAACAGTGTTACTTTTTCTCCTTTTGATATTGTTCATGCGATTTATGGACATCTCCGATTGCTAGCTCTTTGGGTCATAAATTCTATCTAGTATTCTTGGATGATTTTTCACATTTTGTCTGGATTTACCCATGAAATTCAAATCTGAAGTTTTGCAAAATTCCTCGAGTTTCAAAATTCATTAAGACACAATTTGAAAAACCTATTAAATCATTCCAATGTGATAATGGACGTGAATTTAATAACTTCGGCATTTCACAATTTACATTCTAAACAAGGCATGGTTTTCCGCTTTTTCTTGTCCCTATACTTCTTCCCAAAGCGGAAAGGTGAAAGAATTATACGTACCATCAATAACATGGTCCGCACACTTCCGCTTTCATGCCCGCTTACCACCGCCTTTTTGGGTCTATCTTTGTCAAAATGGTAGAATCCCTTCTAAATATTTTACCAACTAGCACACTCCAAAACAAAACCCCTACAGAAATCTTATACCGTAGCGACCATCATATGATCACCTAGGTATTTTTGGATGCTTATGCTACCCCAACATAGCCTCCACTGCACCCCACAAACTTGCCCCTCGCACTCTTCCATGTGTCTTCCTTGGTCTTACTCCTACTCATCTGGGCTACTTGTGCTATGACATTGCTACTCGCAAAAATCATCGCCTCCCGTCACGTTACCTTTAACGAGACAATCTTTCCTTTTTCAAATCTCCGGAAATTTCAGACCACCGATTACATCTTTCTCGATGAACCGAGTTTGTCTCCGGTCATCCAAAATCTGCAAAGAAGCAATTCAACTGTTCGACGCCATCGCCGCCTCCAGAAGGTGTCATCGACCCTCCGCGGCAATGCTACCACCCACCCAGCTCCCACACCACCCATGCCGCACCCTGTTGAATCTAATGCACCACCCACACCGCCTCACCCAAAGAAATCCAACAACCTGTTGAGTCTCTCGCCTGAACACCGGCCGCCAACTGGCCCCGCAGCCTACCGCCACTACCCAAAGAACGGTCCCCGACCTCCCACTACAGCCCCCTCACCGCATGGAGACTCGTCCACAACACGGGATCTTCAAACCCAAGGTTCACTTTCAATCTCTCCACACAAACCTTATCACCCATTCCAAAGAATCCAAAACTAGCTAAACCCGGACCTCAATTGGAATGCGGCCGTATCTTGAAAGAGTTTAACGCTTTAACCAAGCGAGAACACTTGGGATTTGGTACCTAGACCACGGTGGTGTGAATGTTATCAGGTGTATGTGGCTATTTCGTCACAAGTTCGAGAGCAGTGGTGACTTAGAGAGGTATAAGGCAAGACTAGTTGCAAATGGCACTAATCGCCAGGAGGGTATTGATTGTGGTGAGACATTGATCCGGTTGTTAAACCGCCACTATTCTGATCGTTCTCGGTATTGCTATGGGCTTGCATTGGCCGATTCATCGACTTGATGTCAAGAATGCGTTTCTTCATGGGGATTTGAAAGAGGCGTGTACATGCATCAGCCTCCTGGTTTTGTTCATCCGACTCCACGGTTTGTGTGTCGTCTCGGGAAGTCATTGTATGGATTGAAACAGGCCCCGCGCTTGGTATGATCGGTTCGCGGTATCTTACGCAAATTGGTTTTGTATGTAGCGGTGTGATACCTCTCTCTTCACTTTTCACCGAGGTAGCGACCTTTGCATATTTGCTATTATATGTCGGCGATATTGTTCTTCTTGCCTCATCCGACGGGTTGAAGAATGAAATCATTGCTCTACTCAAAATCGAATTTGCTATGACTGACTTGGGAAGCTAAGTTATTTTTGGGTATATCGGTGACTAGATCTGCACGCCAATATGTTCCTGTGTCGCCGAAAGTATGCGAGAAGAGATAGTGTCACAGGCCAAGATGGCAAATTGTAAAATTATGCCAACTCAGGTGGACTCAAAATCCAAGCTTAGTGCCAATGACGGTGGCGCCGATTTACGATCCCACTCTATATCTGAGTCTAGCGGTGCTCTTCAAGATCTTACATTCACTAGGCCTGATATTGCATATGCCGTTCAGCAGGTGTGTCTGTTCATGCACGACCCCCGAGAGTCCCATTTTGCCGCCCTCAAACGTATTATCAGATATGTTAAGGGCACACTTGACTTTGGCTTACATCTATACCCCTCCGCCCCAACCAAATTGCTAGCCTACGGATGCAGATTGGGCGGGATGCCCCGACACACGTCGCTCCACCTCCGGCATCGTGTATTTCTTGGGGATAATCTTATCTCATGATCCGCGGCGGCAGCCACGCTTGTCCCGCTCGAGTCTTTGAAGCAGAATATCGCGGAGTTGCTAATGTCGTCGCTGAGATCTGTTGGCTCCGTAATCTTCTTTTGGAGCTCCAGTGTCCATTACGCAAGGCGTCTATAGTTTATTGTGACAACATATCTGCTATCTATATGTCTCATAATCCAGTCCAACATCGGCCCGAACCAAGCATATTGAGATGGATATCCACTTTGTGCGAGAAAAGGTTGCTCGTGGTCAGGTCAAAATTTTACACGTGCCTTCCTCGTATCAGTATGCAGATATTTTCACAAAGGGACTACCGCGACAGCTCTTCACCGACTTCCGATCCAGCCTTAGCATTCGGCCTCCTCCCGCTCCGTCTGAGGGGGAGTATTAGCGAATATTCTCAGAATATTCGTCGTATATTTTGTAATTATGATAAATATATATTTAAGGTAACTTAGGATTCTAATTGTATTAGGAATCAACCTTTGTAAGGTAAGTTAGGATTCGTACCATATTAGGAATCAACCTTGTACAGCTATATATATTGTGAATAATGAAAGAAATTCCCAAGGGAAATTATTCTATCTTTCAGTTATTATTAAAAGATAATTGGTAGAAGTTTGTTATCTAAAGAACAAAAAAAAATTGAAAAAATGAAAAAGAAGCCACGCTTATACCAAGAGGATGTTTGACTAAGCTTATAAGTTGGTCAAACTAATTTATAAGTATTTTTTCTGTCTTATTATTTATGCATGGTGTTAGTAAATATACCGTAAGTTACAGTAGAAAAAATTAAAAAAATAAAATAAAAAAAGTTACTAAATATTCTTCAGGCTGGGGCACAGATATCTCACTGCGGCATAATCTTCACCGGTCCAGTAATATATCTCTTGACTTGTCTCCTCCAGGATACAACAGTCCGACAATGTCGTATGACTCAAACAACTCTGGACTCGTTAAAGAGTACAAAACTCCACTAATAAGAACATTTTCCTTCAACATAAAAGTACTCTTGTTTTTTATACTAAGTTGGAGACTTAGAATATTTTTCTTTCTCTCAACTCTTTCTTTTCACTACTCCAACCTCACATTACAACATGTTCTCACACTACAACACAATTTTTTTTTCATACTTTTTCACTCATCAATACATGAAAGAAACACCACTATTTATAGGTGTAAAATGTTTCCATAGATTAATTAGAGAGTAATAGGCAATTAAGTGAGGAAGAATATGAAAATGTGGTTACAAGCAGGGCGTCTCAAACATTTTGGGGGTCCTGTTCTAATTCGTAAAAGTGGGCCCTTACTTTACTTTGATTGGGCTAAAACCTGCGAATTATGAGTCTTTACAGTAAATTCTGGCTAATACTACTTAATAAAAAATGAAAAAAGGGAGCTCTAAAATTTTTCGCTTTTCGGAGGCCTTGTGCGGTAGCACGGCTCGCACACCCCAAAGACGGCCCTGGACTTACAAGAGTTATGCCTTAGTGTGGTAATTAGTAAGATGAATTACACCACCACTTTCTTGTCAATTCATAACCACTAATATGACAAGATATAATGAAACTTTAATATTTTAATTCTAATATTAAAATGCATAACTCCAACATTTTTCCACTCATTTTAATATTAAAAATAATAGAGATTCGCCAATTTAGATGAAGGAAGACTATTATGCATAATGAAGGTGTGCTCTGCAATTGAACATCCACTTAGTAAAACAATGATCTCTACTCCAGAGTCAGTAGTGTGCTCCGCATTGAACTAAAACTGCTTAGGAAAAATAAAGTATTACTGGTTAAACACAATAATTAAGATGTTGACATAAGCTTTAATAGTCAGCACATTACGGCCTTGTGCTATTCCGATTTTCATGAGTGTTTTTTAGAACAAGCCTAATTTTCGTAAAAAGCGGTCTGCCTCCATACTCACATAGATGAAATTATGACAAGGATGCTCAAGTAACTTTAACACCTCACTCATCGAACTACAGACATTCATTGAGAATTCTTATACTCAGCCTTCAATAATCATTATAGGATAAATGCACTTACACGATAGGAAGGAAATAAAATAAATAGAGAAAACAACACGGAATACTCATTAAACACTAAATATTTATTCGAATGTGCCCCCATGAAATTTAATTAGTTGTGCTGCCCAAACGGAGTAAAATTATTACTCGCATATCCGCAGGCGTCGGATGCTTGTATTGCGGCGTCGTTGAGGAATTCGGGGCTTCAGTTACTTTTTAATTCAATTGGGTCTGTCTGCCTCTTTTTCTTTTGATTATATTTTCCTTTTTTTATTGTTTTGTTTTCTATTCTCCTTTTACCCATTTTTCTTTTAATTTCCTTCGTGTTTGTTTTGTTTTGTTTTGTTTTCCTTTTCTAGTTAATTTATTTCTTCTTTTGGTTTCTTTCTTTATTTTTATCTTTTATTTTTCCTTTTTAAAAGAATATAAAAATAAAAACATTGACTAATTAAATTTATATTAATACAAATATAGGAATTACATTAATAGACTACAATAAGAATAACAAAAAATATAAAAAATACTAGTTTATTTATTAAAATTTAAATCAATAGAAAATATATTTTTATATTTTTTCCTTTTGTGAATGAAAACAAAACTTGTATATAAAATATGACTTTGTTTTCTTGTAACTTCTTTTCTAAAAGTAACATAAATTAAAATATCAAAATTAAGCTAGACTATATTTGTTAACTTTTTTTATTTTGACGGAATAAACTTGTTCTTTATGATATAATGTCATTATATGATATATATCATGTGAGTATCATAAAAGACATAAGATTTTTTTAAGGAGTGAATCAGTCCTTTACGATACATTGTAATTTGTAAGTATATAATAAGTCTCTATAATAAGTCTCTATGATACATTGTCAGATTTTTTAAGGAGTGAATCATAGAGGACTTAAAATTATTTTATTTATTTTTAAGGAATTAACAAGTCTCTATGATACCATGTCAGTATGTGATATATACTATATGGGTATCATAGATAACTGACTTCTTTTTTGAAGGAATGAATCAGTCTTTTATGATACTCTGTCAGTATATGATATATATTAGGTTGATATCATAGAAGATTGAGTGTTTTTCTTGAAGGAATGAAACAAAAGTCATGTATGATGCCTTCTCAGATATGATATATATCATGTGAATATCATAATATAATGTAACAGTATACTTCAACTACTACTAATTTGATATACTATATGCTAGAATAAATTATATAAAAAATAAAATAAATAGAAAAGATAATATATCAGTTATCCTTTTCATTGAAAAAGATAAATGAGCCAAAAGCTTTGTATAATTAGATTATGAAAAAATAAAAATAAAAAAGAAATAATTGAAAATAAAATAAAATTACAAAAGGAGAAAAAAGTAAATGGAAATCACCTGAAATTAAAAAATAAAAATAAATAAAAATAGTAAAAAGGTGAATGAAATTAGATTATGGATATACAAAAAATAAAAATAAATAAATAAAATTAAAAAAGGAACAAGTGATAAAGAAATAAAAAAAAATATAAAAAAATAAAGTTAAAATTAAATATGAAATCAAATTATGGTGAAAAATAAAATAAAATATGGTATGAAAAAAATAAATGAATAAAAGGGGAGAAAAGAATAAAAGAAAGAAAAGAAGATAAAATGAAATTAGAAAAGGAGAAAAAATTAAATGAAAATCACCTGAAATTAAAAGAGAAAAATAAATAAAATAGCAAAAAGGTGAATGAAATTAGATTACGGAGATAAAAATAAAAGAAAAAGAAATAAATGAAATTAAAAGAGGAACAAGTAATAAAGAAATAAATAAATGAAAAGAAAGAAGTTAAAATTAAATATGGGATCAAATTATGGTGAAAGAGAAAATAAAATATAGTAAGAAAAAAATAAATGAACAAAAAATGAGAAAAAAAGAATAAAAGAAAGAAAAGAAGATAAGAAATGGAGAAATTAAAAAAAGAAGAAGATAATTACATACAAAAACTATAATGAGTATTATGGATAAATAGTTTAAGTAAAGGGGGCATGGAAGAATAATTATTTTGTGTTTAGTGGACATGAGTGTTCTTTCCCCAAATAAATATAATAGCGCATTTCACAACAAGTCA
This sequence comes from Anisodus acutangulus, assembly GCA_029783415.1. Classification (NCBI taxonomy): domain Eukaryota; kingdom Viridiplantae; phylum Streptophyta; class Magnoliopsida; order Solanales; family Solanaceae; genus Anisodus; species Anisodus acutangulus. The sequence continues at coordinate 42,602,220 of CM056502.1, forward strand.
TCATATGATTTATTTTCTTCATTAAATATGGTTATAGGATCCCTAGTCCCCAGGTTGTGTTTCCTCATATATGACTTATGAATTTATGCGGCTTCAATGGCAAGCCTGGATGTGTTCGACCCTTTTTTCTTGCTAAGGCTTTAGTCACGAATCTGCAAGGTTATCACAAGATGTTACACAATCAATATTTATGATATACCACTTTTTACAAATGATCTCACGGTATAGTATTTTTTCTTTTGGGTCTGAATTTACTAGGGATGACAATTGGGCGGGTGCAGTACCCCCTTCCCCGCACCCACACCCGTCAGAAAATTTTATACCCGTCATCTACCCACCACCCGTGGCGGGTACATTTTCAACATTCATACCCTCCTAGGCGGGTATATTCCTAAATCCACACCCGCTCCATCACTCAAGTGAATATCCTCAAAATTCATTATTATTGGACTTATGGGTTGCTAAAATTATGTGTGCCAAATTATTTGGGCTTTAGATAAATATAAAGTTGTACAAATAAAATTATAGTTGGCGGTTATAAGGCGGGCAGGTGGATGAGGGGCGGGCGGTTGGATGCGGGGCGGGTATAACTGCAAATCTACCACCTACCTATACCCGCCTACTACCTGTCAAAGTTATACCCATACCCGCCTATTACCCGCTAAACTTATACTCATACCCGATCTAACTGGAGCGGGTACGGAATCCGCAAAATTATACCCACCTACCATCCCTAGAATTTACCGTCGTAATAATGATTTTATACTCTACAAATAGCATTGGTGCTTTCACAAAAAATCAAAATTAGAGGAATTGATTTCTCAAATAAATTGTTTGATATAATAAACCTCTAAACCAATTCACTATTTCACTGGCTAAAGCTAAAGCAATTAGTTCAGCTTTCATGGTAGAGTTAATAATAATAATTCTTTTTCTAACACATAGCACCAAAATTTTCTCATCTGCATAAATTTTTTTTGAATACAGTAGGATATATTTTTTTTTATAAAACAAGCCACGAATTTTCCTACTAAATATACATAGTTTGCTTGTACCTACTAAGTACTTTTAATGCATACGCAATATCAGACCAAATGCAGTCGGTCACATATCTCATATGTAGGCTAGCATACTCCTTTTCGATTTATCACAATTTTTCACTTTGAATTGAAAATACATAAACACTTGATCAAAAGAAATTGCAACACATGTACAATCCACAAACTGTACTCCATAATTTTCTCAACATAGTGTGAATGGTTAGGAAAAGTTTTATCACATTTTTTTTTATATTTTTCATTTCAAGAATGAATTTTGTCTCACTCAAAATTTTCATGTCGAAGTGGCTGATACACATATTTTTAGTTTAATTTAACCACACTAATGTTAGAGTCAAAGATCAACCGTTAAAGCAAAAATAACATGTGAATTTTTCAAGTTTAATGCATGCACTTACCACACTTTATAAAACATTAGCAAAATACATCAAATGCCATCTGTCTCAATTCTGATTGATTAGCTTCTTCCTTCGGGAAAGCTATGATCATACCTGAAAAGTCGAGTTCACACTCAAGCTAATCGGACAACCTATTACTTCCTTGACCATCTAAAAAGTGAATTTAATATTACCTTAGAAATTGATGTGGCATAAAAATAAATTATAATTAAATAATAGGAGAGTAAAGTCAAAATTAAAATTAAAATTAATTTTTAAATTTTAATAAAAATTTAATTTTATTGCACAAATTTGATTTTTGTGCAAACCTTCCCCCCCCCCTTCTTCACCCTCATCCCATCTTCACGCCCCTTCCCCTTCTCTTCTCCGCCATGGGGAGATTTTTGTTCTTGGTTTTTACCATTTGGAAGGAAAAACTACTTTTATCATAAAAAAAGGATGACATTAATAAGTGTTGGCCGGAAAAAAAATCCGTCGAGCTTCCATTTTTTCGGTCAAAAAATTTCTTTCATTTATTTCTCTCTCCCCAATTTACCTATATTCTCTTGATATTATCATGCCAAAAATCATCCACTGGCAAATTATTCACATCAAGTTGATTAGATTTTGGAGGAGCTGGGGTGAGGGATCGGAGATGGCATGGAGGTCGGAGGAGCTGGACAGGAAGAGAAATGATAGAGAAGAGTAAGAAAGAGAAAGGTAAAAAAAAGAATTCTAAAATAAACATAATTTAAAAAAATATATAATTAAATATAGTTAATTGTACGTGACGGTGACATGACGTTGATGTGGCGGGAGTGTGTAACACATTTCATTGTGCAACTGGTTATATGTGTATTAGAGTGGTATTAAATTCACATTTTAGATAGTCAATGAGGTAATAGGTCGCCCGATTATTTTGAGTGTGAACTCGACTTTTTGGGTATAGTTCAGGGGTCATTTGATGTAATTTGCCTAAAACATTTGCAAAAATGCAGAAATTACTTTTCATGACAAATATTTTTCTCAACCTCCACTATTTTGAGATTTCAAATAACAATTTATACTCAGTGAAAAATAGTGCCATTTTATTCATAAAAATATAAAGTAATTTTTTTTTACCTTTCTTCTGCTTGAGTTGAGCAAGTAGAAAAAAATATTTTACCCTTCCATCTCTTATAGAGATCTAGCGACGTCAAAGCGAAATGATGTTAACATCTTCTATCTTGATATTCACAATTTTTCAAACTGTAACAAAGATGAATCTCCTTAAAATTGCTGGTGAATATACGTAAGTTACAGTTGAAAAAATAAAACAAACAAAAATAAAGAAAAAGTAAATAAATATTCTTCAGGCTGAAGTGCAGATATCTCGCTCTCTTTAAGGAAATTCAAGTTCACCGCAATATAATCTTCATCGGTCCAACAATATGTCTCTTGCCTTGTCCCCTTCAGGATATAACAGGCCGACAACGTCGTATGACTCAAACAATTCCGGATTAATTGAAGAGTCCAAAGCTCCTCAAATAAGAACACATTCCTTCAACATAAAGTACTCTCTTTTTTTATGACTAAGTTGGAGACTAGAATATTTTTCTTTCTATCAACTCTTTTTTTTCACAACTCCAACCTCACATTACAACATGTTCTCATACTACAACACAATTTTTTTTCATACTTTTTTCACTCACCAATACATGGAAGAAACACCACTATTTATAGGTGTAAAATTCTTCCATAGATTAAATTAGAAAGTAGTGGGCAATTAAGTGAGGAAGAACATGGGAATGTGGTTACAAGAGTAATACCTTAATGGGGTAATTAGTAGGATGAATTACACCACCACATTTTTGTTTTATTGACACTAATATAACAAGACATAATGCAACACATTGTAAATATCAAAATTGCTTATAAGTGTGCTTGTGTATTAGTGAGTGCAACAAAAATAAAGTTCAAATTGTGTCACTAATAGAAGTAACAAAAAATAGCGATAAAAAGGAATCTATATTTGTATCAGAACAACTTAACAAGTAATGAGCCAGCAGATGAAAGGAAAATTAGGGCGTAGGTATCGATCTTTCTCGTTTTTTTCTTAATTTTTTTTTAAAATGTCCTTGCTCCCTTTTGACCCTTGTTGTAATTAACTGCTATTTGAACAGTAGTTTATAAATTTGTCATATGTAAATCTTGTATATTATTTTTTTCATTCATGGTGAGCTCATTAAAAGATTTATAATCTTGATTGATGATTTGATGTTATGCTTTACCTTCTTGGATTAATTGTTTATGAATAATAATATGACAGCTGGCTCAGGAGTAATGAATTAATTAATTTCCCATTCTTATTAAACAAAAAATATTTCGAGTTACAATATCGTCCAGACAATGATATCGTTCGGTGATGAAGAAGTTATGATTTCTATTTTTTCTTGTGTTTTCGGGTTTAAAAGTGGTGTAAATGGGAAATGAAAGAGTTCAAAATCGAGAGAAATGACAAATTCAAAATGTGTAACCGTTTTATATAAACAAAAATTAACTCGAGAAACTTTAAGATTATATTATCCTATATATGAGTTTCGATTTCTTTTAAAAGATAGCGCACAAAATATTCGAAGCATGGGGTGTAATGTTTGAATATGTCATATGGACTCAATGTATATGAGATTGTTTAATTTCAGATTTGAATTTGATTCCACAAAAGGAGAGAAATTAGTATAATACAGTTGTTGAAACCAGTGGTTAATCAACCAAAACAGTGAAACTTCATTGGTGGAGCTTCGAGCTAAGTGAGGAAGAAGGGAATCCAATGTGAGTCTAAAAATCTACGGAGAGAATTTTTGTGAAATGCAAGCACTTCATTTTCATTGAATAGAAAGTAATGAATAATCTACACATCATTTGTGTTTTTATACACATACTAAAATACCCTAGCTAAGATGATCAACCAATTAACTGATTAACTACTTTGACTAACTAATTACAAAACTTTCACTAATAAAAAATAATTACATACACACACATATATATAATCTCAACAGCACCCCATCAAGTTGGAGGTGATTGATCACAACCAACTTGTTCAGAATTGTGGCACGTTTGATCCCAGTCAAGGCTTTGGTGAATATGTTAGCCAATTGAGAATCTGTGGAGATGTGATGGAGTGTGATTAACCCTTCTTGAACCTTGTCTCTAACAAAATGACAATCCACCTCTATATGCTTAGTTCTTTCATGGAAGACTGAGTTTTTAGCAATGTGAACTGCAACTTGACTGTCACAGAAAACCTGTATAGGCAAGGAGAATTGCACTGTGAGCTCATTCAACAGTCTTTCAAACCAAACTAATTCTCCCACAACATGTCTCACAACTTTATATTCTGCTTCTGCAGAAGACAGAGACATTGTTGCTTGCTTCTTAGACTTCCAGTTGATAGGACTAAATCACATAAGCACCAAATATTCACTAACAAACCTTCTTGAATCAGGGCAAGCTGCCCAATCTGAATCACAATAGGCAGTGATAGTGTATTTAGGTTTGTTGGAGATAAAAATTTCCATTGTGGGATCTTGCTTAAAGTACCTACGAACATGGTAAGCAGCCTTGAGATGTGGCTCTCTAGGTGACTGCATGAATTGACTAAGATGTTGGATCTGTTAATAACTTTCCATTTGTGGCTTTGAGTTTCTCAGTAGAATCAAGTGGAGAGGTAGTGACTTTGTGATCCATGGAATCAAACTCCTTCAGCAAATCAGCAGTGAACTTCCTCTGAGAAATGAGGACACCATCCTTTCTGTACAAAATCTCCAACCCCAAGAAGTAGTGTAATCTGCCAAGATCTATATCTTGAATTGATCATGTAGAAAAGCTTTCAAAGAGGTGATCTCTTCTATATCAGTACCAGTCATTATCACATCATCTACATAAATGGCAACAAATACTAAAGAATCTCCTTTCTTTTTGTAAAACAATGAATAGTCACTCTCTGAGTGTGTATATCCTTTGAAACACAAACAACTTGCTAGCTTGTCATACCATTGTCTACTAGCTTATTTTAGGCCAAACATGTACTTTTTAGGTCTGCATACCATGTTGCCAGTATTTACCATGAGCCCTTGTGGCAATGTCATATACACTGATATGATTTGACTTGGAATAAATACGGAATTAAAGAACACAAAGTAAGATAGATTTGATAGAACAATTATATGTGAGAATAGAAGAAAGAAAGGATTGAAATCAAGTAATTGATCACAAACCAAGGGAGAAGAGACTTGAACTTATGTTTGAATTACCAACTTGGATACATTCAAGAGAGGTCCAACTGAATATATTAAAGGACTAATCATTTCACTAACCATAAACTACAATCTAGAACCTAGATACTAGAGAATCACTCTCAATCAATTTCATTAAAGCTGTCATAATGAAATAATAAAAATAGTATTTATACTAGATTGACTAAGAAGACTAATGACTATTATAAAAATACCCTTAATGAAGTAAGAGTCTTGTTTGATTATCTTCTTAGGAATGATGGAAGCATATTACGACAATGTCCTCTTTGCATAAATAACCCATTCCACCAAGTTATCTCACATATCTTGAATGTGGTGGTCTTGGAGTCTTCAATTCAAGCTATCTTCCATATCTTGAAGGTCATTGTATGTTGACTTCTCATGATCTTCAAAAGCTCCATCTTCATGTTCAAGGAAACGCTCAATGAAATGTAATTCCATGCACCATCTAAACATTCAAAGTAGTGACTTGATGAAAAATCTATAAACTCCCTAGATCGACTTTGTATGCATGTTTTTTATGGAGCTCGACTTGTATCATTCTCCCCTTCTTGAAAAGGATTCATCCTCGAATCTAAACCTTGTAAAACCAACCATAAGGGAGACAAACAAAAATAAGGTCCTCAAAGCATGAGGGTTAGTGTAAGAATAAACCAATCTATCAACATGCCAAGGATGCACAAACTTGTGATATAACCAAGCATCAATCACTCATAGAAAGAACAATCTTCCACAAGAAGAATTAAGAACATGGCTACTCCAAATATCATCATCAAATGCAAATAGATAGTAGGGAAAAGAGGTACGCAAAATAACGTCGTCTATAAGATCTTCACAAGAAAGATCACCATTAGACTCAAATCCATATCCAAGTATACGCTTACAATTTGGAACACACAAAGAATTAGTGTCAATAAGCACACAAGTGTCACCCTTTCCCCCAAAACAATCCTTCCGAACAAATATACTATGTCTCTCCAAGAGGAGGTTTCCATCACCAGGGAGAGGTCAAAAAGACAAAGATATAGCCCAATAAGACCCCTCCCAATATAAGATGCACTCTCAACACAAGCATGAGTCTCACCATATGCAAATAGACAGCAAATAAATGTGTCATGCAGAACAACTTCTTCATTTATGGTGTTCTCCAATGAAGTTTCACTATGAGGTTCATGAGTAAGATTAAGCAGGCTACTAGGATTTTAGACACATAACGAAGAGGTGACATTTTCATCAACAAATTTTACCTTCGTTTTAAAGACACTCCTTCCTTGCAAGTAGATTACCATCCCCCAAGGGAGGATCATCCTCATAGGAAAGGGCAACATCATCCCATAATGGGTTCCCATAAGTTTGGTAACCCCCAAATGTGACTATATCTACCATACCATAAGACATGTACCCATGCACATCATCAACAATCATGTCACTATCAAACAAAATATTATCCCTAAGGAATGAATAATCAACTAAAGGGTGTGAGTGAAGGAATGTAATATCACTCTCCAAAAGATCAATGTCATGACTCTCTACATGGAACACAACACTATCATAACCTTGAGTCTCATCAAATGCCAACAAGGTAAGATCATATGACTCATCTTCATATGTGTCAAATATGAGTGGTGTGTCATAATCATTCAAGTGACCAACTTTATCAATATCATCACTAAATAGAGGTTCATTAAACACATCACAAAATTCATCGAATGGTGGATTAACATTACAATTAAGTCAGTCAACACAAACATCAACACTAGTTGGTAGCATTTCAAGCTCCCAAGAATTGGCAACAAGACTACCACAGTTAAAGTCAACTAGTGTATGAGCGATTCTATTACATGACAATGTACTATCATTAGAACCATAAGTATACACACTAGGTGGACACAGGTTGATCTTGCAAGAAGAGTTAATTGGGTCATCAAAAGGATCAACTAGTGTGTGAACACTCCCAATAATAACATCATCATTACTCAACAAAGAGTCATTATGCTCCACATGAGACAAAACTTCATCCTTACTCAATTGTCCATTAGCTATAATTTGTTCCTCCAAGCTCAATAGAGTATAAAGATTAGTTTTGCTACCTTTTAGCTCATGCATATAACCTTCATTACCTCGATCAAGTGTCTTGCCTTGGAGTTCCTCTTTTAAAGCGGTGTGGGTCACTTCACTTCCCAAAAAGACTTGGGATTCTTTTGAGTGTTCATCCCCATGAGTACCTACAAAAGGATCAAGACAACTAGAAGAAGTAAAAAGGTTAGAAGAGGGATAGACTCTCAAAATGCCTTTCGAAGGGTTAGGATGACCCTTCACTTCAATGTTTCATTTGGATCATTGGACGTTAGCGACTAAATTCTCCTTGTTCACCTCCATTGTATAGACCTCTTGTTTCCCAACCTTTGCCTTCCTTGCTAATTCTAGCATACGTAAGTAATCGCCTTTCACTTGCAAAAGTGTCAAGGGCAGAAGAACATGTTTTTGGCCTCTCAATGTGATGGTATACTCGTTAGTCCTTCTCTCATTTATAACTCTTCTTTAAATTCCACAATGGCACCCAAGCAACAAATGACAAGCTCTAATAGATAGTACATTACAAAGTACTTCATCGTAGTACTTGCCAATTCAAAACTTTACCCAAGCTTTCTTTGAAACCTTCGATTCAACACAATTTTGCAACCTTTGAAGTCTATAGGGTTGGTAATGGTATTGAGTTGACAACTTCAAATACTTCACCAAGGTAAAACTTACCATATTAATGACACCATCCTCATCAATGACCATAGACCCAACGCTACCTTCAACATTGCACCTTGCACCTTGCACCTTGCAATGAATATGTGCTTTCTTTCTTGCGCAAGTTGAGCCATACACACTTCATCACAATCATGACGCGCAACAAGATGATCACATGTAATCACGACACTCAATCCACCATCACACCAAGACACTTAAGTATTAACATAGACTTCACGACTAGGCACCCCTTGTTTAACATTCCCGTTTCTCCAATCATGATATTGAGAGTAAGTCGCATTTGCATGAGGATAATAAGTACTATACGTCTTGGTACTACAAGTAGGTAATGTAAAGCCTCATCTTCTTATATGACTACCTCCATTCCGCTCTCCCCAATAAACGCATACATACCACCTTGATTAGGATACAATTTAGGACAAGACGATGAACATGAATAATTGCTATAAGATCTCTCACATTCAACATATTCAATATCACTATCTTCATGGGCATACCCATCACAAGGCATATAATCACAAAAACTATCAAGCTCATCACGACTTTCACTCCCATAAAATTCAATACCAATTGATTCACAAGAAAAGCGCATAAAAGTGTTGTACCTCACATTGTCCTCATATTCATGATGTGTATCATAGGAACCTTCATCTTCACCATAGTTGTCCTCATATGGTCCTCCTACTTTTTTTTCTTTGTCATAAGATCCATGGGAACCATTGGCCTCAAAGTCATTCCCGGAGTAGTAGTATTCTTCACCATATTATTCATAGCCGTATTGACCATCATCGACTTCATAAGATCCATCATCACTGTGGCCATACCCTACATCACTATCATAGCCTCCCATGTCATCATCACAAGGATCCGAGGCTATTGATGACATGATTCCTTATAACTCATCTTTTTGTACCTACAAAATGAGCAAACAAAGTTAGTAGAAAGAGTTCCTCACCAACACTCGTATTTGTACTCATTTGTGCTTAGCTAGAACTACTCTATTGTACTCATCACTCTTGCATTTTTTCGCTCAATGGATTATCCTTAAACTCGTTAAAAACCTACAATCTCAAACAATACCCAAGTAATATCCAAGCATCAAGTTGGAGTGAAAGTTATGTGACACCAAGAAAGGATAATCAAAGCAAACGGACAAAAGTCAATCAATTCACGACGAAATCAAACGATAAAAGCTCAAAATGAATTAGTACGAAATGAAAATGGGACTCAAAAACAAGTTAACAATCAAGTAAGAATAATTATTGATTGTTAATTAGCTTAGAGAATTAAATAAATGAGAAGGAAAGAAGAAAAATCGATTTTCAACACTTAGAAAAAAATTAAATTTTAGGAAGAATGTGATGAAATTCAAGAATTAATTAATAAATAAGTAGGTTTAATTACTTGTTATAAATTAATTAATAAATAAGTAGGTTTAATTACTTGTTATAAATTAATTAAAAGTATTAAAATAATAAGAATATGATAAGAAATCAAACCGAAAGAAATTTGGATGAAAATTACTTTGAAATGGGTTGGAGCCTTACCGGTGCTAAAGCTTCAATAAGGCACTGTGTAGAAAAATAAGGGCCAATGTACAACTCTTTGAAGTTGTACCCCACGCGCCAACAAGGCGCGACTGGGCGGGGATGTGCTGACTAGGCTGGTTGACGCGGCAACCACGCGTCCAGGCACTGGTGCGTTAATGCCTGCATGGCGCAAACATGGTGGGGTCCTGCTGGCGGGGCAGGCTGACATGATTTTTTTTATAAAAAATCCGAAAATAAGCTAAAATTAGGGCCCCACCAATCTCTAACCTTCCTTTTTTTGCCCTAGAAACACTTTTTTGACCCTTTGATTTGAACTTTTTGGATCAAAAGCCCCTTTTAGGTGTCTTCTTCATCATCAATTTATGAAGATGACTAAAGCATATGAAGAAGACCCACTTTTCCAATCCACCTCAAACCAACTTCCAAATTATACCAAATTTTAGATCCGAGTTCTTCTTGATTAATAGAACAAAACCCACTAACTCTTGAATCGAATAGAGCCATCTTTCACCAAAACCCACAATCAAGTTTCAAATCTTGAAGCTCCAACAATGGTAGAATGCTCAAAATACCTCCAAATTGAACGAAACTTGAAATTTAGGCTCAACTAACACTAGAAAACAAGAATCTAGTGTCAAAACAACAAAATTAACACAAAATATTTTGGGATTGTTTTTTTGGATTTCAAATTTGGGGGGAATTATTTTTTATTTTTCTAGAACCAAGGATGAAGAATTGATGGAATAATTCTCCTACCAAGCTCTTAATACAAAATGATACGATTCGAGTTGGAATAAATGCCGAATTAAAGAACACAAAGTAATAAAAATTTGATAGAAGAATTAGATGTGAGAATAAAATAAAATAAAAAAAGGATTAAAATCAAGTAATTGATAACAAATCAAGGGAGAAAAGACTTGAACTCATGCTTGAATTACCAACTTGGATACATTCAAGAGAGGTCCAATTGAAGATATTAAATGACTAATCCTTTCACTAACCCTAAACTACAATCTAGAACCTAGATACTAGAGAATCACTCTCAATCAATATTCATCAAATCTGCCATAATGAAATAATAAAATTAATATTTATACTAGATAGTCTAAGAAGACTAATGACTATTACAAAAATATCTTTAATGAAGTAAATGCCTTGTTTGGTAGTCTTCTTAGGGATGGTGGAAACATATTGCGAAAATAACCTCTTTGCATAAATAACCCTACCACCAAGCTATCTCTCATATCTTGAATGTGGTGGTATTGGAGTCTTTAATCCAAGTTATATTTCATATCTTAAAGGTTGTTGGATGTTGACCTCTCATGATTTTCAAAAGCTCCATCTTCATGTTCAAGGAAATGCTCCATGAAATGTGATTCCATGCACCCTCTAAGCATCCAAAGTAGTGACTTGATGAAAAGTCCATGAACTCCCTAGCTCAACTTTATATGTATATTTTTGATGGAGCTCGGCTTGTATAATACACTTCCTCATGTAAATCACCATGGAGGAAGACATTATTGATATCCAGTTGGTATAGGCTCCATCCCTTCTTTACAGCCAAGCAAATCAAGGTCCTAACAGAAGTCATCTTAACTACACGTGAGAAGGTCTCAATATAATCAATCCCAACTTGTTGTGTGTACCCCTTTACCACTAATATAGCCTTAAGCCTTTCCACACTCTCATATGCTTTGTGTTTGATTTTATATACCTATTTATAACCAATAGCCTGCTTTCCTACCGGTAGAGGTACTAAATCTCAAGTGTCATTTGCATATAATGCTTCAAATTCTTGTGTCATGACCATTTTTCAAGCAGGATTCAAGATTGTTCTTCATAAGAATTACGCTCACATTCATGAGAAATGATCTTTACCAACTACTGACTATCAGGACATAGTGTGATAAAGCGAACATGGTGTTGGTTGGTCATGGGGAAGCAAGAGAGTGAGATAAGAAAGTTGTGGTAGGTGCAAGTGTAGGTGATTGTAAATTTGGTAAGGTATATTTGTATTCCTTCAGGTAGCTAGATGTTTGGTGTGATATAGATGTTCTCCTAGGTGCAAGGACAAGTGAGGTGTTGGGTTGAGTAGGAGCAATAACATTGGATGGCATGGTCTGAGTGGCAGGAGCATCAGTAACAATGTCAGTGGCAACATCATGAGGACTATCATTAGGAATAGTTTCATTGAATGTGTTGTTAATGTCATTTATGGGTATATGGTCATTAGTAATTAGGTGTGTGACAATCTTATCCAACAAATTATCATCAACAAAAGCATTGATTATACTAGTTGTTTTATCAGAGTGGTGAACAAGCAATTTTAAAATAGAATTGAAACTAGAATTAGCATGAGCAATGACAAAAGGAAAAACCGTTTCTTAAAAAGAAACATCTCTAGAAATATGAACTTTCTTTGTAGCCAAGTCTAGGACCTTGTAACCTTTTGTATGGAAAGGGTATCCAACAAAAATGTGAGGTGTTACCCTTGGTTCAAATTTGTATTTGCGAGTTTTCAAGGTAGTTGGAAAACAAAGATATCCAAATGATCTAAGCTGAGAGTATGTAGGTTTTATTTGGTACAGTAGTTCATATGGTGATTTATTTTGGTGAATTTTGGTGGGTAGTCTATTTATGAGGCAAGTTGCAGTTAGAACACATTCTCCCCAATACCTCATGGGTAATTTTGATTGGAAGAGAAGGCTATTACCACATGACTAGGAGATTACGAATTTAAGCCGGGAAAATAGTCTCTTTCAATGCACTTTCCCGAATCTCACGCATAGCGAAAGCTTAGTGCACCGCAATGCCCTTTTAATTTAATAAAGTAAATAATTATGTCCATAGTTAAATGTGGAAAACCTATGTACAAACAAATATTATAAACTATTAGCTTCATATAAATATTAGATAGGAATAAAACATCAATATAATTAGGGATCATTAAGGCAGATTCCTTAACATCCTTTCTGCCTTTTAAACGAGTCTAAAACCTCAATTAAGTCTATGTGAAAACTGAATGTTCAGTCAAATGGCAAGATGAGATTTATAGATAACGATATTGAACACTTGAGGGTAGGGTCGGGCTGGGCCAGACAGCTCGACCCCCGACCTCGAGCCCGCCCCGAAGCCCGGCCCCGGCCCCGCCCGACCCCGCAAAAAAAAAAAAATACTGGGCGGATCAACTGATCTGGACGGACGATGTCTCGCCCCATGAGACCCGCCTGCCCAGGCCCGCGAGACCCGACTCTCGCCTGAGCCCGCCTCGACTCCCGACCCGACCGCCGCTTCTTGCAAAATGGCCGCTTGCACCAACGATCATTTTAGATTATGGCCAATAACGGCCATTTTAGCCCTCCCCCAACCCCTACCCCTTAATATTTATTTTTAACCCATAAGTTATTATATTTACACTTTAACCCAATTTTTCAACTATAAATAACTCATTTTCTTCATCTTTCTCACAAATCTTCCTACAATCTCTCTAATTTCTCAATATATCTTTCTACAATTCTACATTGTTTGCTAAATATTCAATTTTATTTATTCATTTGGGAATTGGTAGTGAAGTTGGCAACTAGTTTGAGGATCTTCCATCGAGCAAAGTTTCAATTTTCAACCTTCGATTACATCGCCGACGTTACGCTTGCTTGGTACATATCTGCTCCTTCATTAAATTATTATTTTCTGCTTATTTAGTTTAGAATTTAGATCACTTAATTTTATTGTCTTTAATTATTTATTTATTATCATAATTAAGATGGAAGGATTAAAAGGTATGTTTAAGGGTGGTAAGGGTGCTTCTTCTAGTAGTGGGCAACTGGCAAGTGGTACTTCTTCTAGTCATCTTATTCCTACACAGGATGATTTTGTTGATACTCAACATTTTCCTACAATACCATTAGATTTAGACCAGGAGCTATTTTCCCTGAACTCAAGAAGACTTTAATTTAGACGATGATCTAGATGATATACCCACTAATGTTGACGACAACACACCCACTAGTGCACCTTCAACTAAATACCTCCTATTCCCCTAGTATGAGACGAGGTCCAAAGAAACGACCATTAAAATCGATGCATGGACATTTTTTGATAGGGACGAGAGAATCAAGTAGCCATATGTAAAATTTGTAAAAATGTTTTAAAATTTAAACTGAAAGGTCACGCGGGATTCGGGGTTTAATTAGACACGTAGTAAGTGCTCATCCAAACTAGGTATGCCTAATACCAAAGCTTCAAAACCGTGCACAAACGCCCGCCTCCATCGTGATGTTCACATACTAATATTGTCCCACTCAAGTACAAGGTCAAATTAACTCCCATGACGGAATTGTAGGCCCTAAATACAATAACCATAGAGATAGGGAAGCAATATCAAAATTAGTCGTGGGAGGGTTTGCCTTTTTCATTTCTTCATCTCCTGCTTTATTCATTACATTAGAGATATATATAATCCTCGCTTTTAACTAGCTTTTCCTAGATCAATCGTTAAGAGATGTATTTAAATTCGCGCATGAATATCAACAATATTTACGTTTTTCATTATATCATTTTAATGGCAAAGTATCCATCACGCCTGATATAGGTCGAGTACTAACGCCATGATTATTTAACTCAGAATTTGTCATTGGATAGATTATAAATGGTCTATGCAAAAACGTATTTTTAGTATAGATATATAGATTTATAGGCACACTGGTACTTTTTATTGCAGAAAATATTTATCATGTGCGATTATTACTTTAATTACCGATAAAATTATGACTATTACATTAGATAACGCTTCTAATAACAATTACGCAATTACAATTTTAAAAATAGCTTAACTCCGCTTTTTCGCACTCATTTTCATATAAATGTGCGTACATATATATAACTTAATTGTAAAGGATGGTCTATCACTTTTTGAAAGACATTCTCTAGTAAAATACAATTTGCTATAAACTTTATTTTTAAAAGTAATAAAGTACAACGAGAAAAGAATATAAAAAATTTGTCATGATTGTGACTACCTTTAGAAAAATTCCACAAGAAGCATCCACTAGGTGGAATTCTTTATACGAGCAACTACTTGTTGCTTATGACTATAAATTACCTATAACTTTATTTTTTAACTCTCATAATAAAAGCCAAATTGATATGATTTTAGATAGTGATTGGGAAAAAATTTCCTAACTTATTGTATTTTTTAGAGAAATTTTTCAAGCAACAAAAGAATTTTCTGTATATATTATCCTACTATTTCAACTATGTTATTTTATATAACTCTAATATTTTTATTACTTAGTGAATATATGGAAAACCACTTATAAGGCAAATGTATTAAAAATGTTTCTCAAAATAAAAATATTTTATTCCTATTCCTCTATTTATATTATTGGTTCAGATAAACTTACTATTAAAATAGACTACTAAATCACTAATTGAAACTATTTACGATTGTATAGAAGTACTACCACCTCCAAGTCCCAAAATCTAAATCACCCACCACCTATTGAACAAACTAAAGAAGAAGTATTGTCTAGCGAGAACACCAATGCAAAAATATATATAGATTTTATCAACAAGAAAATGCTTAGTAACTTACCAAATTCCATACCATCTTCTTCATCTTCAATACAACCTCACATAAAGACATGCTGTTTCGCGCTAGTATTGAAAGCCTCGTAATAGAATGTGCGGTCGCACTTCTACTACTAACCAAATTAGCGAGTTGGATATTTTTTGTTTTGCGTGGTTCTGCAGACCGTATCAAGAAGTTATCAATGAAGACGACATGAAGACTTAAATTGAATCGAGGGGAACGAGAAGACCTTTCCGACACTTTCAATGATGGCTCGAGATGTTTTGAACATTCAAGCCGCTGCCAATCGCCTGAAAGCGCTTTTTCGCAGTGCATATCAAATAGAGACCACACACTCATTAGCCGTAGACACTTTGGAAATTGCAGATTATTCGTAGATTGGATACGAGCTGAGCGGAGAAGGTGCGCGTCAACCTGAGATCAACGTAAGAAGATGATGAAAACTACAACGTAAATATTAATGTAAGGTAGTGGAAGCGACGTGGATCAATTTGACTAACAAATACCAATTCCAAATCAAGAACCACATGAAATCATCAAGCAATTAGAACATGTTTTTTTGAGAATGTAATTTTAATTGTAATTTTATTATGCAACCTGTCACTTTTGCACCACACCACAAAGTTGTAATTTAGATTTTAGACAATTGTATTTGTATTACAAAAAAATCATATGTCTATTAAATAATATAAGAGGCACAAAACAAATTTCGATGTTTTTATTATACTATCTTGTTTTGTTTATTAAGTTTTTTTTATACATTTGTTATTTTTTTTTTTTTTTTAAAAAAACCCGGCCAGATCCCGACCCGAGCTCGACGGATCGGATCGACGACTTTGCTCCAGCCCCGCCAGAGACCGCTGCATTCCGACCCCGCCTCTTCTCCCGTCTCCGCCGACTCCTCGAGCCCGCCAGACTGCCCGCCAGATTCGTAGCCCGCCCATCGCCACTCTTACTTAAGGGTCGTTCGATCGGTCAATGATCAATCTCCTGTCATTGGGTTGCTCATATTTTTCGAACTTCACTCATTTTTTAGGTCATTAGTCAATATTTCCCTGAACAATAAAATAAGGATGATTTCCCCTTGTTTTCTGTACTTATTGCACTGCTATCTTTTCTTTCACTCTTTCTTCATTCAAGAATTCCACCATGAATCGGAAGTGGCAAAGACATACATCTTCCATTTTCAGGGTACCCAGTTTGATTGATGGTTAGGAGCTCGTTATTCATGCATTAACTCCTGCATAAGTAATCTAATGTTTATTAGCATTTTTTTTGCTATGTATAAAATTCAACAATCTTATTATGGTGTTTAATTTGAAATTTAGAAACCTGCATAACTAATACATGAATAAGTTATGAGAGTTTCTATGTTTTATTTTATGTAGAATAGAAAATTATAATTAATACATGAATAACTAATTCCTGCATAACTAATTTATACATAAAATAAAATATAAATTCTTTCATAACTAATCTCTGCATTATTAATATCGGTGTGATTCTAACTAACAACCAACCGACCCCTTACTATATAAATGATGGAGTTATAAAGAAATGTACGTGATAACATAGTAAAATAATTGATCAACTCAAAGAACTTTTAAGATGAAAACTAATAGTTAAAAACGTCCAACTTATAATTTTTAATTTATTTTGATTTAGAAGCGATCTCTGTATTTGATAAACACCAAAATAAGTCAAAATATGCTTAAACCCCCTTCTTAAGCTTTTAGATAACCATCAAAATATAATTAAATAATAAAAGTATGCTCTCTTTCTAACAACTTAATCTTTTAGATGAGAATGTCACGCATTTCAACTTGGTACCAGAGCAGGCAGATGTCTTGTGATCGAATCTCACAGCCATCCATAATCAATTTTTTTTTTTTGCATACTTGACCCATAAAACAAAAGAGTCAGACTCGCACGTGAGGGACGTGTTGAGAATATAATTATATAAATAAGATTGTGCTCCCTCTAATAACTTAAGCTTTTAGATGATATGATCACACACTTTAACAGTTAGCCATCCCCCTCACGAGCTAGTTTTTGGAGTTGAGTTTAGCCTAAAATCTATTCTTTACATGATACCAGAACTAGACTCATCTGAATTCTTTCGCTAATATTGAACCCTCATATTATATTGTCCACGCTCCAGTTAGGAGAGTATTAAGAGTCTCACTAGGGGTGTTCATAGTTCGGTTTGAATCGATTTTTAGTTAAAACCAAAACAATTATATATATATTTGAAAATATTAGAGATAAATAAACTATTGATGAAGAAGTTACAAAGTATTTGAAAATATTTATAAAAAATAACGTATTGTATATGTATAATTATAAAATTATGTATATAAACTTTGTCGGTTTGGTTCGATTTTTCTTTTAGTTTTGTTTTAATAAAATCAAATCAAACCCAAAAAAAATTGATTTACTTAATCGGTTTGATTTGATTTTGGTTCGGATCGATTTATAATTAAATCGTGAACACGCCTAAGTAAGAAATAAGTAATTAGTCTCCTTATATTGTATAAACTTGAACAATTCTCTACCTATAAGCTAATTTTTGAGTTAAGTTAGACCCAAAATTTATTTCTTTACCAAATCACCCTCCTAGCATGTTGCTTAACAAATGTGGAAAAATATGATTTTTATATTTACCATTTTACAATTATTATTTCAAGTCGCTAGTGAATCATGGTACACTTTGGCTATAGGGTGTGGGGGCTACTTTTAAGTTATCTACACTTCAAATTGATTTTCAGCAAAGTATAAAAAAATTAATTTCTTGAAAAAAAAGGAAGAGAAAAAGCTCTAAGGGCAAAAGGTCGTCATTTGCACTAAGCTTCTTCTAAGAAGTGAAGGATTTATTGTAAACAGTGTATTTATATAAGAGAATGCGTGTTAGCTTGGTTGTATTATCGCTCGCCCGTTGACGTGCTTTGACACTCATATGCAACCTCAAAGTAATGATCACAATTCATCAGGCTTAAGATTTTGAAGTAGCGGCATACTGCAAAAGCCAGTCAAACACACTTTGAGTCGCCGGTAAACTACACCTCTCTCCGGCAACACTACAGTGATCACCGGCAAAAAGAAAAATCAACAACATTCACAAAATGATAAACAACAATAAACCCATAACACAACACTTCAAACTCATCATCATCCTCTTTTTCTTTCATCTCTCAATAACTTCACAATCATCACACCCAAAACCACCTCCAATCCCAATTTTACCCATCCCAAAAGCTCAACAAATCTCATGGCAACTTGCAGAAATGGCACTTTTCCTCCACTTCGGTACCAACACTTTCACAAATTCAGAATGGGGAACGGGTCGGGTCGACCCATCAATTTTCAACCCGACTTTGTTAAACGCAACACAATGGGTTACAGTAGCTAAAGATTTTGGGTTTAAGAGAGTAGTTTTAACTGCTAAGCACCATGATGGGTTTTGCCTTTGGCCTTCAAAATACACTGATTATTCTGTTAAATCAAGTAAATGGAGAGATGGGTCGGGTGATATTGTGGATGAATTGGCTAAAGCTGCGAGAAATGCTGGTTTGGAATTGGGTTTGTACCTTTCTCCATGGGATAGACATGAGCATTGTTATGGGGAGACTCTCGAGTATAATGAATATTATATGGGACAAATGACTGAGTTGCTTACAAGGTAAAGTTTTTAACTTTTTGTTCTGTGAGAATGTTTTTGTGAATTTTAAGGATTTCTTGGTTTGTTGGATTTTACTCCTCTGTTGTTATGGTTGTTGTTGCGGACTATATTTTTTCCGTTTCAATTTATTGTTTGAGCTGAGTATCTATCAGAAACAGCCTCCCTATCCCACAAAGTTAGATGTAGATGTAAGATTTGCATACATACTACCTCCCCCAGACCCCACTTGGGTATGTTGTTGTTGTTGTAATTTGTTTGTCTTAATTCGACTCAGTAGGGAGTTTAAGAAAATAAAGAAAGACTTTAGAATCTTGTGGTCTTAAACTAAAGATGTGTGTAATGTACCAAAATGACCTTTGAATCTTGTCATAGTATGTTGGTGTAAGGAGTTACTAAATATAGAAAGTGCCATATCAACCCATTAATTTTCAACCCGACTTTACTAAATGCAACACAATGGGTTACAGTAGCTAAAGATTCTGGTTTTAAAAGAGTAATCTTGACTGCTATACGCCATGATGGGTTTTGCTTATGGCCTTCAAAATACACTGATTATTCTGTTAAATCAAGTCCTTGGAAAAATGGGTTTGGTGATATTGTGGATGAGTTGGCTAAAGCTGCAATAAATGTTGGTTTGGAATTGGGTTTGTACCTTTCTCCACGGGCTAGAAATGAACATTGTTATGGGGAAACTCTTGAGTATAATGAATATTATATGGGACAAATGACTGAGTTGCTTACAAGGTAAAGTTTCTAACTTTTTTGTTCTGTGCTTTGGTTTTGAAGTGATTCGAGAATGTTTTTGGTGAATTTAAGAGTAGTTCTTGGTTTGTTGGATTGTACTGCTCTTTTTTTATGGTTATTGTTGCAGGCCTAAAATAATTAAATAAATAATATGTTCCCCTTTTAACAATATATGAAGGAGTGCACACTGTTTCAAAGATAGTAAGATAATAGTTACACCCTTATCAATGGCAGAGCCAAGGTTTCAGTAACAACAACAACATATCCAGTGAAATTCCACAAAATGGGGTCTGGGGAGGGTAGAGTGTACGCACGAGGAAGTCAAGGGGATTCAACATCTGCTATATATACGATTTTTGACCCTATATATATATATACAGTGTAATTTTCTGCGAAGGGGGTTCACATGACCCTTATTATGGAAATAATAAAGTATGTGGTATTTGGATTATAGCTTGTGTTGGCTTTATGAAGTTAGTTCTATGTTTGGAATATTGTTATATGTGCTTCAGTTACTTATATTGACAAATATTCCAAGCATTAGCACCAATAAAGAAAATGTGAAAATGGGAAGTGAGTAATGAGGTTGTGTATGATTGTAACTCCTTTTGCAGTTTCATGTTCGAGTTTCAACGGTGCCAATATAGAGTGACTCTTTTTTTTTATTGGAAGAAGTTATTAAAGGACCCAACTTAGAATGATTCTTTAAGTATGAGTTCTATGATGACAGGGATTTGCGAGTCGTTATATTTACTAATGACTTAATTTTTTTTTTAAAAATTTACTAATCACTTCAGACAACTACTACGCTTCAATTCCAAGCTTGTCGGCGTTGGCTACATGAATTCTATTCATTTCACTCCATTTGGTCTTGTTTCGTACTAATGGCTTTGAAGCCACGCAAATATCAACGTACACGACTTAGTTGCGTGTACCAGACTTCACATTTTAGGGAAGTTTATTTTAGAAACCTTGAAGTAGATATGTTGGCTTCCATATAGCCAAGCTAGCTGTAAAGCGAACTTGGAGTTCCTTATCTGGATTATATATTCCTAATTTAGTTCTAGGAATA
This sequence comes from Anisodus acutangulus, assembly GCA_029783415.1. Lineage (NCBI taxonomy): Eukaryota > Viridiplantae > Streptophyta > Magnoliopsida > Solanales > Solanaceae > Anisodus > Anisodus acutangulus. The sequence continues at coordinate 42,623,348 of CM056502.1, forward strand.
ATTAATAAACCTTATTCAAATGGCAAAGACTACTTTTTCCCGGAACAACCAAATTTAACTGTAGACACGAGGATGTAATAGAAGCTAGGGTTCCTGCTATAGTGAAGCTCGTAGGAAAAGGGGAAGGAGAGAAAGAAGAGAGAGAAGGAGAAAATTTTGTTATATTTATGATAATCCTCTATAGTGCTACATACTCAAAATATAAAGACACAAACCAAATGTAGTGGTTTATCATACAACAGACTTGAGGGACTAAACATTAATTACTACATTGTAGAATAGATAACTTAAGGGACCTAGACTTACTTATTTAAACTTACTACTAATTTGTCACACTCCATGCTCCTTCAAATAGCACTTGTCCTACTCAACTTGAAATTCTGGAAACTGAGATTTGATGAAATGATAGTCTTCCCGGTAGACTCTTCTGGTAGTAAATTTGCCCATTGGATCAAAACCTGTGTGGTACCCTTGTTCTCCTTTTTAACCATCTTCCTATCCAACACTGCCACTGGTTCTATCATTGGCTGACCATCTGCTGAACAGAAAGGGGGATCAACAGAAGGAATGATGTGATCCCCTATCCTTTTCTTGAGCTGGGAAATATGGAAGACTGGATGTATCTTGGCACTCTCTAGTAATGATAATTTATATGCCACTGGTCCAAATTTTTGAATGATCTGATATGGGCCATAGAATTTTGATGCAAGTTTGAGACTCTTCCTTATGGCCAGAGATGTCTGCCTATAAGGTTGCAACTTTAAGAACACCCAATCTCCAACTTTGAACTCCCTCTCAGTTCTCTTCTTGTCTGCATTGATCTTCATCCTGTTTTGTGCCTTAGTCAGGTTCTCCTTCAACACCTTGGCCATTAGTTGTCTTTCCTTGAGCATTTGATCAACAATGTCCACTTTGGTTTTAGCAATAAGTTCAAAAGTTAGCTGGGGAGGATCATACCCATACAATACCTTAAAAGGGGTCATTTTTAATGTTGTGTGGTAGTTACTGTTGTACCAAAATTACTGTTGTACCAAAATTCTGCCTGTGATACCCATACAATACCTTAAAAGGGGTCATTTTTAATGTTGTGTGGTAGTTACTGTTGTACCAAAATTCTGCCTGTGATAGCCACTTGTGCCACTCCCTTGGTTTGTGGCTAGTCATACACCTTAAATAGTTTTTCAAGCACCTGTTGAGCCTCTTAGTTTGGCCGTATGTTTGTGGGTGATATGCTAAACTGTAACATAGTTGTACTTGCAAGAGTCTGAATAATTCCTTCCAGAAATTGCTAAGGAACACTTTATCCCTATCAGATACTATACTCTTGGGTTACCCATGCAATTTGTATATGTTGTCCAGGAATGATCTAGTTACTTGTGGTGCAGTGAAAGGGTGAGCAATAGCAATGAAATGTGCATACTTGCTATATCTATCAATAACTACTAACACAGTGTCCTTACCTTCAGATTTAGGTAGTCCATCAATAAAATCCATGGAGATATGTTCCCATGCTCCTTCAGGTATAGGAAGGGGCTGTAATAGGCCTGGATATGCAACTTGCTCATCCTTGCATCTCTGACACACCTCACATTCTTGTACTACAGCCTTTACTTGCTCAATCATGGCAGGCCAGTAAAAGACTGCCTTAAGCCTCTGATAAGTGGCCCAGACTTCTGAATGTCCCCCAACCCTGACTTGTGTATGGTTATGGTCAAGTGTTGCCTCAGGGATCCATTTTGCCCCACCCAAGCCTTACTTTGTACCTTAACACTCCTTGTTGTAGTGAAATGCTTAACTCAGAATCAGGGTTGGTACCAAGAATGGTAATGGCCTGCAACACCTCTTGGGTCCCCTTTATAACTATCCAGTATTTCTTCAACCCATTTTGGTTGAATTTGTGTTATCACCATGCACTGTGTTGTATATGTTCCTATGGCTTGCTCCCCCTGATAATTAACCCTCATGGATAAGGCATCATCAACTACATTTTCAACCCCCTTCTTGTATTGAATTTCAAAGCTTAACCCCATCAACTTAGTTAGTCCCTTATGTTGTAAGGAAGTGGTTATCTTCTGGTCTTGTAAGAATTTAAGACTGAAGTGGTCAGTCCTTATTATGAAGTGATGGGGGTGTAAATAATGCCTCCACCTATCCACAGCTTGTAATAGGGCTATCGACTATTTTTCATAAGTGGATTGCCCTTGGTGTTTTTTGCTCAGAACTTGGCTCATAAATGCTAAGGGTCTCTTATCCTACATCATCACAGCACCAATTCCAGTGTTGCAAGCATCAACTTCTAATACAAAAAGGTTTATTGAAATCAGGCAGTGCCAACACAGGTGTGCTTGACATAGCCACCTTAAGCTTGTTGAAAGCTGACTCAGCCTCAGGGTTCCATCCAAACTCCCCTTTCTTCAATAGATTTGTCAGTGGCTTGCTAATACGGGCATAATTCTTTACAAACTTCTTATAGTACCCTGTTAGTCCCAAGAAACCTCTTAGTTCTTTTATAGTTTGTGGGTAGGGTCAGTCCAGCATTACGTCAAGTAAAGGTCAGTACTCACCTCTTTGTTGTTGATAATGTGCCGCAAATACTCTACTTGAGGTTGTCCAAACTCACACTTGCTTAACTTGGCATACAATTGATTTTCTTTTAGCAACTGTAAAACAGTTTCTAAATGCACCAGATGTTCCTCCATGGTCTTGCTATATATCAACATGTCATCAAAGAACACTAGTATGAATTTTCTCAGTTGTTTCTTAAAGACACAATTCATAAGGGATTGAAAAGTTGCATGTGCATTGGTTAGGCCAAAAGGAATTACTCTGAATTCCCAAAGGCCATGGTGTGTTCTAAATGCAGTTTTGTGTTCTTCCCCTTCTTTCATTCTCACTTGATGGTATCTAACCCTTAGATCCACCTTAGAAAATACATTTGCTCCAAACAATTCATCCAATAAGTCATCTATCATAGGAATGGGGTATTTATTCTTTATAGTTAAGTTATTTAGCCTCCTGTAGTCTACACATAACCTCTAGGTGGAATCATTCTTCTTAACTAGTAGTGCAGGTGATGCAAAAGCTGACTGGCTAGGTACCACATTTTCAACCTTGATCATTCCTTCAATGATAGACTCAATGACATTCTTTTGATCATAAAAGTACCTGTGGGGTCTTAGGTTGAATGGCTGAGCCCTAGGGATGAGGTTGACTCTATGATCACACTCTCTTTTTGGTAGCAACTTAGTAGGTTCTTGAAACTTGAAACAGAGTCTGGTATTTTTGCAACAATTTGTCAATAGCAGGGGCCATACTTTGTTTCTCCTTTACTCCTAACCCTGTGTTGATCATTGAGATTTCAGCTATCACTTCACAAGTGCCACATTGTAGCATTCTTCTTATCTTCTCAGTGTTAACTGTTGCTACTCCATACTCATCCTGCACCCCATACAGTGTGACCATATTCCTATTATATATGAAGCTCACGCTATGTGGTCTAGTATGCAGGATCACTGGACCACTTCATCTATTCAGTCCATTCCTAATATCTTATCACATCCTCCTACTTTTAGCAGACTCAGTTTGAAATTGAATTGTTCACCCTGCATCTTCCACTTAAATGATGGGCTTTCTAATTGACAACTCATCTCCTGTCCATTAGCTGCTATTACCCTCAAAGGTTTCTTCATAGGTTGCATTGGTAATCTTAGTCTCTTAACAATATAGGGATCAATAAATGAATGAGTGGAACCACTGTCTATTAGCACTGTCAAGGGTATCTTACTGGCATACCCTCTGATCTTGATAGTGGAATTTCCTTTAGTAGAGCTTAAACCTAGGAGAGCATTTAGTGAAACCTCAGCTTGCTCCTCTCCAGGTTCTTCTAATGTTTCAGCCACATCCACATAACATGTAACCCTCTTGCTTTACCCTGGTGATCTGGAGTGTATTTCTCCTTACACCTGTAACACAACCCCTGTTCTCTTAGTGTTTCAAGATGGGGAGGCAAATTGTTTGTTTTAAATGGGAATCTGGGTTGTGGTTGTTGATTAGGGTAAGTTAGTCTAAAAGGAGTTTGGTGGTTTTGGATCCGTGTTGGACTGTTTGTGGTGTTTGTTTGGTTTTTAGGGTAGGCAATGGCTATTGGTTTGGGATTAGAATATGGAGGGTATTTGGTAGTTACAAAAGGCGTGAGTGCCTTGAAGGATTCTTCATACAATGTAGCCACTTCATAGGCATCCAACACAGTTGTAGGGTTAATTTCAGGTTTAAGTCCGCTAATAAAACTGGCAACATAATGTGCTTCATTAAGTAAGGGATTCAAGACTGTCATGTAATTGGTTAGTTCTTCAACCTTGTTTTGGTATTGTTCCACAGTTCCATATTGTGTAAGTTTGTTGAATTCTTCAACAATATCTTGAGGTCTTAAACTCCCAAACCTCCTATAGACCTCAGTACAGAACTTGCTCCAGGTCATGGCACCCCTGTGGTTCATAGTATACCCATCCAACCAAATATCTACCTTATCCCCAATGTGTACAGAGGCATGACTCAACTTTTCCTAGTCAGAAATATTATACAATTCAAAGAACTTTTCACATTTTCTTAACCAGCTTCTAGGGTTAGTACCATCAAATTCAGGGAAGTTGATTTTGGGCGTGGGGAACCTCGGGTTGTTCATGGCTTCGGGGGTGTGTACAATGGCACCAGTTAGAATGGGTGGTGAGGAGGAATAATTAGGGTTTCTGAAAATTGGGGAACTAGAAAATAGAGGAGCTGGGGAAATGTAAAACCTCGACCCACACTGTAAGTCAATGGTGTATACGAAGCATGGGAGATATGAACAAGAGTTCTGCTACCTGAAGCTTGGTCGACCTCATGTATAGCTGGTACTGGATGTGTTCCAGTAGGATTTACGCCAGTGGTGTTGTTTGCATGTGTCGCCGCCGGTGTGGTTGGTGTCAAACCTCCCGATTGTGTCAAATTTAAGCTCGATAAAAGGAGTTCGAGCTTTCTGTTGGTTTCTCGAGCTTCATCCAACTGCGATTGAAACCGATTTTGATTGTTTTCTAGGGATTCAAATCTCTTGCCTGTGTCTTCGGCGAACACTGCAAGCTTTGTCTTGATAGTTCGGATGTCGTCGTAAATGTGTTACCGCTCCGGTGGGGTTGCTGTTACCGGCATCAGAACCGGCTCTTGATACCATTGTAACATAAGCTAGGGTTCTGCTACCTCGTAAGAAAAGGGAAAGGAGAGAAATAAGAGAGAGAAGGAGAAAGTTTTGTTATATTTCTGATAATCCTCTACAGTGCTACATACTCAAAATATAAAGACACAAACCAAATGTAGTGGTTTATCATACCACAGACTTGAGGAACTAAACATTAATTACTACATTGTAGAATAGATAACTTAAGGGACCTAGACTTACTTATTTAAACTTACTACTAATTTGTCACAATACGTGTGACAGAGGAACGTGAATTCACACTCTTACTCGACTTGTGATAATTTAGGTCATCTGACAAAAGTATGAGAGGATCTGACTCCCACCAAGTATAAGTTTGTATGTATTTTGGTGTGTTTATTTCACTATTTCTTGTCATTGTAACCTAAAGTTAATTAGTAATAGTTGTTTCGTTAGTTTCTAAGTTACCATTTGGCTAGATCAGAAGAAGTTTAATCATCTTGCCGAAAAGAGACAAAAGAGAAATCCTCCACATTACGAATGGTTACTCAAACTCTTCAGATTAAATTGTCTTTCAAAATTCTAAGAGCTCTGTTACTGTTAGTTAAGACTCAGGTAAATATAAAGGAGCACTAAAAGAAGAGGATTTCCGCACCTCGACCAATTTGATATGCTTGGTGTGCTCATTAAGCACTATATCGCACTAAATACTATGTTTTACCCTTTTTTTATAATCTCTCGTACTCAAAGTCATTTTTATGTGGTGGAAATTAACTTGTTTGAGTGCTATGAACTATCATCCGCTCACTTCCCTTAACCTAAAAGGAATTGCCATAAAAAATGCACACATATTTAGACAAAGAAATATGTGAAACTTGATTATACAGAACATATAGGCAGAATTTACGGAATTTAGCTGCTTTTCTTTTCCTGCTGACTTTCAATGATTAGAGAAACTTCTGTTGAACAGATATGGAGAGATCAAATATATTTTTTTAGATGGTGCAAAAGGTGATGGCGAGAAGGATATGGAGTATTTCTTTGATGATTGGTTTAGCCTTATCCATCAACTCCAACCTGGAGCTTCGATCTTCTCTGATGCTGGTCCTGATACGAGGTGGGTTGGAGACGAGGCAGGTGTTGCTGGGAGAACTTGCTGGTCCCTTTTCAACTGCAGTGCTGTCAAGATTGGTGGTTATAATGATCCCATGTAAGTCTTGTTTTACTAGTCTCATTTTCATCATAACTTATTTGCTTTCAGCAAAAATTCTCCCCTCATCGTTTACCATAATGGGTCCAGATGTGCAGATTGTGTGCACATCATGTGTGGAACTGTACTGTCGACACAAAATCTGGTACTTAAGTAGTAGTAGGGTAGAGGGGCCGGTCCCTTGTCGTCCGAGTTGAACCTGTGGGTCAAGTATGGCTGGGCTAGCTAACTCACAGGAATTTCTCTGTTATAAGAAAAAGGTCGTATTGTTCACTAGTCACCAAAAAGTTTAATACTTGACCTGGCTCAGGTTATATAAGTGATCAATATGTATTCTTTAGAAAAGTTCCTAAAAAATATTTTCAAGATCATTGCTCTCAATACAGTGGCCATATAGATCTGTCAAGTTCGTCAATTTTGACATTTAGCATATGGTGAGGATCAAAATGGTTATAAGCAGTTAGAAATAACCTTGATTTAAGGTTACATAGACGGAGATTCTTGGCATGTGTTAACAGTATGACTTTCAGTTGTGTAAATAGGGAAAAAGAAAAATGTCCTGATGATGTAAGGCAGTACTTCATTACTTGACCCAATGATGGATAAACATTGATAGCATGTTCTTCTTTTAAAGTCTTTTTGGTTACAAAGCAGGCCAATTAATATTACTGTCATTGAATGTAATTGCCTAGTAATAACACCTTATATCTTAGTTATTTTTCGCCGCACACTGAGTTTCCTTTTATCTTAGTTATTTTTCTTGTATCCAACAGATACTCGAAGGAGGGGGACACCTTTGGCCATGAATGGGTTCCTGCTGAGTGTGATGTGTCAATCCGACCTGGTTGGTTTTGGCATCCATCAGAAAAGCCAAAAAGTGCAATCACTCTTCTGGATTTGTATTACAAATCAGTCGGTAGAAACTGTCTATTATTGCTAAATGTACCACCAAATTCATCTGGTCTGATATCAGACGAAGATATACAAGTCCTCAAAGAGTTCTCTGAGCTTCGTAATTCTATATTCTCCCATAATATCGCAAAATCTGCTCTTCTTTCTGCCAGCAGTACACGAGGAGATTCAAATGATTTTCGGTTTGGACCCGAGAATGTTATCGAGGAAGGATTGTATACATATTGGGCTCCAGATCAAGGACAATCAGACTGGGAACTATATTTAGAATTTCAACAGGTTATAACGTTCAACGTCTTGGAACTTCAAGAACCAATTCAAATGGGGCAGCGGATTATCCAGTTTCATCTTGATATATTAGATGAAAATGGAAAATGGCAACACATGGTAAGTGGAACGACAGTGGGATATCGGAGGCTGTTACTTTTTCCAACAGTGAAATCCCACTCGCTAAGGTTGGTTATCGACAAGTCCAGGGCGTGCCCTCTAATCTCCCACGTGGGAATTTACATGGATTCCTATTCTGTTCCACGACATGTCTCGGATACACACACGAAATCAAAGTTCATTAACAACCTAGTTTTTCGGAGAACTGCATACAACCGGTCTCAATCTGCTTCCATCTAATCTTTGTCGAGCAGCTTTAAGTGTACAATTAATCTTGTTTTTTTCTTCTTTTCTGATGCTTTTGTGTGTTGTTTTTCTTCGACTTCTGGTATTGTAATGCAAAGTTTATAAAACACAACTCACATTAGTGTGTCCATCTAATCTTTATTGAGAAACTTTTAATGTATGTACTGTAAATGAACCTTGATTTAATGATTTTCTAATGCTTGTGTTAATTTTAACCTGATTCAAGGTGCTGCAATATATTCATAAATCACAACTCAGAACTCCAACTAGTTCCGAGTTTCACTTTTTTTTAAAATAATCGTCATGTCCGGGTCAACTATTTCCATGTTTCACTTAGTGTTGTTGCAACAGATTTGCATGAATTCTCATTTACTCAGAATTTGATAATCTCCAATTACATGATATTAGAGAGGTTGTGACATAATTTTAGTGAGTTTTCTATAAGGTGATGCAAGTAAATGACCTCAGGTCATCTTTAGCATATTTAAGTGGTTAGTGAGTTAGTTACATTTGTCTATATATGAATAATTTCACGGATGGTCACTCAACTTTAATTTTATTGCATTAAAATCATTAAACATTTTTTTGTAATACAAAGTCATTCAATTTTATTTGAGTATCATAGAAAGCCACTGAACAATTTTTTGTAATCGAAAAATAACTCAATTTTGTCTAAATATTATAGGAAATGCCTCCTTTGTTTCCTCCCAATGATTTTTTGTGATATTTAAGCAAAGTTGAGTGATCTTTTTGGTTACAAAATAGTTTAGTGAATCTCATGATACTTATAGAGAAAAAAAACCCGATGATACTTAAGTATACTTGAGTGATTTTAAGTTCATGATTTGGTGTAATAAAATGAAAGTTGAATGATTACTTTTTAAATTAACCCGAAATGTCTATCATGGAAAATACGAACTGCCTTTTTCTTATTTGAATAGTTATAATTTGATTGAGAATTAATGCAAGTTGTTAGTAGCAGTATTTGTTCTGGAGAACACGTATGTCATGTGTTGGATTTTTCATTTCTGAAGAATAATATACAGAAAAAATTGCATCAAAAGAGAAAAAAAAGAAAGATTCGATACACAAAATTTATATATTACATTAATTTGGCTTTGGAGTATTATACTTCTTATTTTTGTTACTCGAGTAGTAAGATTTCTCTTGTAATTTCTTATCATTTGCTTTTTCTTACTATCTACTATTTTTTGTTATTTGCTTAGCGTACTGTTTATTGTAGTTACTGTTTCTTTTTTCTTTTTGACCTGCTCTATTTTTTGTTTTATCTTGAGACGAGGCTCTATCAGAAATAACCTTTCTCTCCCCACAAGGTAGAGGTTTCTTTTTCCTTTTTGACCTGCTCTATTTTTTGTTTTATCTTGAGACGAGGGCTCTATCAGAAATAACTTTTCTCTCCCCACAAGGTAGAGGTAAGGTTTGCGTACACTCAACCCTTCTCAAATTCCACTCGTGAAATTATACTGGGTATGTTGTTGTTGTATACTTCTTATTACGAATAAAAAGGGAAATAAGACTTTATAATTTCTTTTTTCGAAGGATCTTCAACTAATTGTCTGGATAGAAATAACGTCACAACGACTTTCATTCCTATTTTCGAAAAATATTACTTAACCCGAATGAACTCTATGCAGTGCGAATTCAGATATAATCGGGATCCAATACGAGTATCAGACACCAAATGGAAAACAAAAAACAAAAAGAAATAACTACAGTAATTTGAAATTTCGGTCCGTAAATAGCGTAGAAAGCTTTGATAGACCGGGTTATTTGGCTCTTGCTGCTGTAGTTGAAGTAGCATTCCCCGAAGAATTTCTTCGAGTGCTGTCTTCATTACAGAATTGCGGGGATGCGAATCGGCCAGACCAGCTCCTTCTAACTGCTCATCTAGAAATTCTAGAATTTCTGGGATAGAGACTATTTTTACAATTACTGGAATCGAAAGTAGCTATTTGTGAAATTTTCCCAAATTCCAGAGACGAGTTGATCTTATTGGACCTGACAGAAGGAGCAAGCCCATTATAATGTTAAATGACCATTATACCCTCAGCAAACTAGTAAATTTACCAATCAGACCATTTAAAACACTTCCCCCTTGAAACCCTTTTCTCATTTTCCGGCGCCGCCACCGTCGACGGCATTATATCTACAGGTCTATTTTCGTATTTTCCATGATCTCCCTTATACTAAACCTATTTCTTTCATCTTGCCCTAGTCTTGAATTTTTCATATAACTTCCTATAGATTTCTAGTTTTTGCTGATTTATTCACTATTTATCTCTTTTTAATTAATGGGTATTCGGAAAATGACCTAATATTGCTGTGTTTTGCATTAAATATTTAATTTTTTACTATTTTGCTTGTGTTAATAAGAATTTATCCTTGCTTTAAGATTTAAGTTGCATAGTCATAGATCAGTAGTTTATTAGGATTAACACTTGAATTGGAAAAGGGCAATATATTTTATCTTTTTAGGGTTTGAATAATTACAATAATCCTTCAAATGACTTCTCAATGTGCTGATATTAAATAGAGTTCTGTTGTTGCTGATTTATTCACCATGTATCTTTTCGTTAAGACTTTTTTATTAATGGGTATTCGAAAAATGACCTAATATTGCTTTGTTTTGCAGTAAAGATTTGATTTTTTTGTTTGTGTTAATAAGAATATCTTCTTGCATTAAGATTTGGGTTGGATAGTCTAATTCTTTGAGACTTTTTAACTAATGAGTATTCGGTAAACGACCTAATGTTGCTTTGTTTTGCATTAAGGATTTCATTTCATTTTTTTGGTATTAATAAGAATTTCTCCTTAAGTTAATATTTGGGTTTGCATAGTCATAGATCAGTAGTTGGTTAGGGTTCACACTTGAATTTAAAAAGGTAGTATTTTTTTAGCTTATTTAGGGTTTGAATAATTACAATTATTCTTTAACTGACTCTGCAGTGTTCTGATATACAACTATTTTGTTGTTTTAATAGCTGTTAAGGTTCAGCTTTTGGGTTTCAGCTTCACATCTCCAATTTCTTTCTAATGGCGGTACGTTGTATTTCTTTTTTCTTCCTTTTTGGTTTTGATAATCTTTTGCTTGTGGATTCAATATCTAATGTTCTTTTTCTGCTGTCAGATTGATAGACTCTTCAAAGATGAAGCCACTGAAGAAAAGGGCGAGCGAGCTAGGATGGTAAGTGGTTTTGTCAGCAAATAACAGTTAAACTACTGAGGTTGCTTATAAGCTATTTTAACAGGTTACCAAATGAGCGAGAAAGACAAGCTTACATGTTGCATTGCCATGTTATATATGTGAAATTCTGCTACATTTTCTTATGAGAAATTGACATAAATTGTCACCCACTAAAATAATAGCCAACACATGTATGTTTTTTGTATATTATTGTATAAATGCATATACAAAATAGTGTATATTTGGCTAGCGAATGTAATTATTTTTGGCCGAAATGTGTAACTTGCCCTTTTCTTATAGCGGCTTACGTCTATTAATCTTCGATTTTCTGAAACCATGAGTGTTTCAAATTTTAGGCCTCCTTTATTGGAGCAATGGCAATTGCTGACTTGGTAAAGACGACTTTGGGACCTAAGGGAATGGTAAGCTAAGTTCTTGATTATGTATTTTGCAGGTATTGAGAAGAGTTAGGATTGTGGTTTTGACAGATTAGTACATTTTGTTTCAAAATTTACAGGATAAAATTCTGCAATCAACAGGCAGAGGACACAGTGTGACAGTTACCAATGATGGTGCAACAATTTTGAAGTCCCTCCATATTGATAATCCAGCTGCCAAGGTCCTTGTGGGTATCCTTGATATATTTATGTTCCTTGTTATTTTTCCCTGAAGTAAGTGATCATTTTTCGTATGGGCATCAGATAGTTCTACTCTCTTTTGAAATAATAGTATCACTAGTTGGTTGTTGAACTCCATGGACACTAGTGGTGAAGGTAAAGTTGGATCGTACCCGAAACAAATCCACTAAACAGTGTTTGATAGGTTAAACACAACCTTCGTCCTCTTTGTTTTTTGGTTTACGTTATCATTTAAAAGAAAGGCCAGATATGTAGCACTTATTTAAGACCTTTTACAGATAATGGAAGGAGATAGACACTGAAACTTTATCACAGTAAATAATGGGGCACAAAATTATGTGATTATATGCAATGTTATACCTTGACCACTTTGTAAGATATCTCCAAGGTACAGGATGATGAAGTTGGTGATGGGACAACTTCAGTAGTCGTTTTGGCTGGAGAACTTTTGAGGGAGGCAGAAAAGCTGGTAAATGCAAAAATTCATCCGATGACAATTATAGCAGGTCTGTTCTGATGATCTGATGTTTTAACATATTTCGTACAGGCATACACATGTGCATGTACATTATTAAGGCTTTCTTCAATCTTCCTATGTGCAGAATAGTAGAATACAAACGGCTTCTGGACTGCTTTATCGAATTTGCTTGTGTACCATTACTGCAATGCTTGCTTGCTATTTTGTCTTCAATTGAGCATCTTTTCTTTTATCTATTGAAGCATCTGGTGTTCTTGCTTTCCGATGTTTGACGTTTGTTAAATCTAGAAGAAGCTTGACTATTTTTCCCTGGATGATATTTGAATGCTATGGTAGGCATGAAGTTTGCACCAGATCATCAGCATATAGCTTCCTAGGTATATACATTAGTAACATGGGTAGTGATTGAACGCTGAGTTCTTGGGATAATTTTGTTTTGAGAAGCCAAGCTCGGAAGAAAACATCGTAAAGGCGTGTTTCAATATTTTTATTCACAAATCTGTCACAAGGCTTGTTTCCATAGTGGAGTTTGATTTAGGTAGAATCTATAGTTTCTACCAAATACGATAAAAGAAAAAAGAACTCAACTACTATTCCTAGCAGAGACAAAAACACTAGTTGATTTCTTCCCGTCTTTTAGTCTTGGTGGGTAGAGAGTGCCAGGTACGGAGGTAGAAGGTACCCGGTGGAGTAGTTGAGTGCGATGCAAGCTGGATCGGGCACCTACTTTTGAAAATTTCGACTACTATAAAGGAGATATTGCGAAGAGACTGCATAAATTCCTTCACACCCGACATTTCCACCAAAAACTGCTTAAAACTTTTTCTATTCAGTTTATCGAGCCAAAACGTAGCAAGTTCCTATTTCTTGGTAATATGCTAGTTAATAGTATCTGAGGTACCTAATCTGGTTTCATGCTTAGTGTACTTTTCAATATTTTATTTATTTCCTTATATCAGGTTTCCGGATGGCATCTGAGTGTGCACGCAATGTTCTGGAGCAGAAGGTGGTGGATAACAAGCAGGATGCAGGTATCGTTGCTTGAGTTGTTTGTTGTATGTAACATCATAGCGGAGAACCTACATTTAATAGCATATATTGATTTTCTTTAGACTGGTGTACCACTTCCTCTTTGAACCATGCGTAGATAACTTGTCCTGGATGCTAGTAGCTGATAATCAGAATGTAATGAGGCCAAGATATATTTATCTTGATTTTCTCATTATGATATGGTCATTTTTTTTATGTTGCAGAGAAGTTTAGATCGGACTTGATGAATATTGCAAGGACTACTTTGAGCTCAAAAATCTTGTCTCAGGACAAGGAGCATTTTGCAAAACTGGCTGTTGATGCAGTTATGAGGTTAAAGGTCAATATTTCATCTGCTTTAGCAACTTACAAAGAGCATATTTTTCTTTTTAATCTTGTGATCTCAGGTCTATCTGCATTATCCAGTCTCTTTTTTCCTTTTCCATTATCCTATAGCTGTTTATCTGTATCAGTTGTGTAGCTTGATAACCTTGCAATGAGGTATTAACTGCATGTTCTGACTAGGGGTGGCAAAACTGACCCAAACCCATGAAACCTGCCAATCCGCCCAAATTTTAATGGGTTTGGTAAGCTTTATTTTGATGTTGGGCTGATTTGGGTTATTCTCAAGTTAACCCTTCGCAAATCAGCAACCCAAATGGACCCATGGTGATGTCCAAACTTGACCTATCAAAATGCTCAACCTTAGTCCGTAGAGTTGCCCAAGGCTTTTACCAAAACCTTCTCTGTAAATCTAGACTAAATGATGCAATGAAAATTTAAGATAAAAATAATCTAAACAAAAAAAAAAAAGGCAGTCCAAAGTTTTGATACCAAGTAATTCGAGTCATTGGGAACCTATGAAATATGGTTGACTTGTTTTCATCCTAACTGCACTTGAATGAGAAACGGAATAAATACAGAAAGCAAAAAAGGAAAAAAAACATGAAAAAAACACCCAGGAGAAACGTGGCTAATCTTTCATGATTGCATTTTTTTGTCTTTTGAGACTTGTTATTTCAAATCTTTTATGACATTTTGACTGTAACCAAGCTCTTTTTTTTTTTTTAAAAAGTTTGGTTACAGTCAAAAACTCAAAAAAGAAAGAGAGAACTGTAACAAAACTTAATTTAAGTGAAACATAAAGAAAATCATAATTAGAATTTATATGTACATGCACGGTTGGAAGTCACCGCTTTCGTTTTATTCTTATTTAAGCACAACTAGTTTATAGAACAAAATTAAAAAAGCTAATAGAAGATGTTTATATAATCTATTAAATAAAAGATATATTAGCTAGGACAAATTTGTCAAATTAAATCTTCAAATATTGAGAATAAGATAAAAAGAAACGAGAATATATAATAAATAGTATTTCGCCAATAATAATAATTACAATAATCAATATGGCAACAATCAATAAAATGGAAGGAATTTTTAAATAATTATTTATAGACAAAAATCTTAATGTAAAGCAAAACTTTAGGGATTAAGATTGAGCATTTTCATGGGTCAAGCCTGGGCATCATCATGGATTCATTCGAGTTGCTGATTTATGATGGGTTAACCTGAGCATAACCCATCATCAAAATCGCTCTAGCCCTTAAAGCTTGGGTTTGGGTTTGTTTTGCCACCCCTATGTATAAGAGTTACAAGTAATCTATGATAAATATTAATGGGAAATTGTAACTAATCTATTATCACAGTTAAAATTCACTGTTGGTGTAAACAAAAAATTTAAACTGTAGTGTATGTAACCTAAAACATTGTGTTTTCATTGTTGTGAGACACAATAGTGAAGTGACTTGCTTAGATTCTCATCAAAGCCTATGCAGCAAAATCTTATGATGCATGACAGGGGGGACTAATTGTGACTAGGATCAGAAAATGAAAAACATCCGAAAGTAATTTCCACTTTTTATTTTAATGTGGGTGAAACTTAGTCTTCCTCTTCCTTATCTATAAATATACATAGTCTTCCCTCTTTCCTTGTCCAGACACTACATATTTATCTTCAAAGGGTTCGAGATTTGATTTCGCCAAAATTAGGACTTTTTCGTTTTCTTTCAGCGAGTGGATTCATCACCTTCTGCTGTATATTATCTAATAATGTGAAAAATTAACATGACATCCCTTCCCATTTGTTAGCTTTGTTCATTTATCGTGTTCTCAATCTTTTTCCAAATTGATTGTAATAACAGGGCAGCACCAATCTTGAGGCAATCCAGATAATTAAGAAACCTGGAGGTTCATTGAAGGATTCTTTTTTAGATGAAGGGTGAGTAAATAAACTCAAGAATTCTTCTGGTTCGAACTATTTACTACTACATGTATTATTGTCGCATGTCTGGTTCTTCTTTTGATTAATTATTTGTTCTTCATTCTCAACACATGATAATTTCCAAATCAAAGACAAAGCTAAGGTTTTGGTTACATATTCTCTTTTGAGGCGGTAATGTTTCTTTTATGTAGGTTTATTTTGGACAAAAAGATTGGGGTTGGCCAACCAAAACGCATAGAAAATGCTAAGATTTTGGTGGCAAATACTGCTATGGATACTGATAAAGTGAAGATATATGGTGCACGTGTTCGAGTTGACTCAATGGCCAAGGTTGCTGATCTAGAAGCAGCTGAAAAGGAAAAAATGAGAGAGAAGGTGCAAAAGATCATTAGTCATGGGATAAATTGCTTTGTTAACCGACAGCTGATCTACAATTTCCCAGAGGAACTATTTGCTGATGCAGGGATACTTGCAATAGAGCATGCTGACTTTGATGGTATTGAGAGGTTGGGTTTAGTTACTGGGGGAGAAATTGCGTCAACCTTCGACAATCCAGAGTCTGTCAAGCTTGGCCACTGCAAACTTATTGAGGAGATTATGATCGGTGAAGATAAGCTGATCCACTTCTCTGGGGTTGAAATGGGTCAGGCATGTACAATTGTTCTGCGAGGTGCCAGGTACGTTGGTGTTATATTGTCTGCCTTTTATTGTAATTTCCCCTCTGTTTCCTTTGTTGGTGTGAGGGGCTGGGGAGGATGGTCATTCTTGTTGTCTGAATGGTTGTATGATTTTGTTGATATGGTAAACGACCACTTATCTTTGGTGCTGTATCTACCGGTCATGTTTCACTGAAAACATTTTCATTTCTTTCACTTGGTTGTTCAAGCTTGTTATGTATAACTAAGATATCCCTTGCATGAATATTGAACCAAGCCATTATAGACACCTAAGTTTTACCCAGCAGTTATTTGTTTTAGAAGTCTAGGGATAGCAAATTTTTATGTAAACAGGAACTAAGCTTGAAAACTAAATTCAAAGGCCCAACTGGACCAAGTCCAAGAGGACCAGCCCAGCTGGTGAAAAGATCTTAACAAAAGGACCGAAAACTACATTGTTCCAAATAAAAGCCCAGGGCCAATCCTAACTATCTGATCTATAATCTATTCCTACTTGTTCACCCCACTTAAATCCCTTACCTAAACTTAAAAACACATTTCATTCACTCAAACCTTCCAGGAGGTCAAGTTGCTGTTATGTGACCAGGAGGTCATGGGTTCAAGCCGTGGAAACAACCTTTTGCAGAAATGCAAGGTAAGTCTACGTACAATAGACCCTTGTGGTCCCGCCCTTCCCCGGACCCTACACATAGCTGGAGCTTAGTGCACCGGGCTGCACTTTTAAACCTTCCAGTGCCACAGGAACTAAAGACAATGAGCAAGTAAAGAGGATTTTAACAAAGCAAAGATGAGATTTTGATTGATTGATGTTCTGCAAAGGCAACATAACAAATCAGAAAGACTGGAAAAGTAAAGATAATGATGTCAAATGTTACCTGTTTAAAAAAAAAAAGATATGATGTCTTCGACTTTGAACAATGGAAGTAATTTTACTGCAACAATGTCGGGCTGTTTGATTATGCTTTTACTTGAGGACCTGCTTGACTCCTCAATGCTCGTGTGCTCTGAAAATTGAATTGATGATATCATTGATATGTATGAAATGGGGGTCAACTTGCTTTGCTTCTGTAACTGTTTTGTTTTCCTTTTTTGGGTTGTAATTGTGATGAAATTCTACTTGTGATGTGTTTCCTTGTTAACATCTCCCTTTATTCTTATTTTCAGCCCTCATGTACTGGATGAAGCTGAAAGATCTCTGCACGATGCATTGTGTGTACTGTCTCAGACAGTAAATGACAGCAGGGTTCTACTTGGAGGTGGATGGCCTGAGATGGTGATGGCTAAGGCAGTTGATGAACTAGCTAAGAAGACTCCAGGTAAAAGATCTCATGCAATTGAGGCTTTTACCCGTTCGCTTTTGGCAATTCCAACCACCATTGCTGACAATGCGGGGTTAGACAGTGCTGAGTTGATTGCTCAGCTTCGTGCTGAACACCACAAGGAGGACAGCAATGCAGGAATTGATGTCATCTCTGGATCTGTGAGTAACTGATTTCAGATTTTTGAAATGAACTTTGTTGTCGCGCTATGCGTTCAGAACGTTTCATACTCTGCTTTATTTTTGCTTGAATTTGCCTTAATTTATTAAAATAAATGCAACAATGGAACGATAAAACTTAAAAACTGATGCAATATCCTAAAGTGTATGCGTGATCATGTCAAGATGAGATGTCCAGCATCTTTAATAAGCACATATTTCACAGTATGGTCATTTTTCTGTTTCCCAAAAGCAAAGACTACTGAATGCACATGCATCCACACCCAAAAGCAGAAAAGTGCATCTCTAGTTATTTAAAGTTAAATGGTGAGATGTCCAGCATCTTTAATAAGCACATATTTCACCATAACCACCATTTAACTTTAAATAACTAGTGCTTAATTTCCCAGCAACTCAATGTTTGCCTCTGTCTCTCTCTCTCTGAATAAAGTCATTGTTTTCCTATCTCTTGCACAAGTGTTCCTTTGTTTTACTAGTTTGACTGTCAAACTTTGACTATTGTTTTTCATGCCTCTGGGTTTGTAAACTATAGAAATAAGAAATAACAGGTGAGTTAATTAAACATTAACCGAAATGGAAGAGATGGAACGAAAATAGTTCTTTCCTTGTGTGGCTTGAACTTGAACGGAAAGGGAGAAGTAAATATAATCTGTCCTTTTCTGTTCCCGACTCAGGAGGGGATTTTCTTTCTTTTTCTTTTGTAATTTGTACTTTATGTTGTTTCCTTTGTTCCATAACACTATAAAATCTTGTGCTGATGATCAACTCCTCCTTGCTTATTGAGAGTAGTTCTTGTCTAAATATAGTTATCCAACTGGACACATCTTTTTGACAGGTTGGAGACATGTCAGAGCTAGGAATATCCGAGTCATTCAAAGTCAAACAGGCTGTATTGCTCTCTGCCACCGAGGCTGCTGAGATGATCCTAAGGGTTGACGAAATCATCACTTGCGCCCCACGGAGGAGGGAGGGAATGTAAAAACAATATTGGTCATGTTTAAACTGTTGAGATGACTCGTATTCTATTATGGTTTGAGATTTTGAGATGGTAGGTGTGACAGTCGTAAATGAGCCAAATGATAGACTGCTATTGGAACCATGCTAAAATGCACTATGCTGAGTAGTTTTTTGTTTTTGTTTTGGAGGAAATGTTTTGTTTTGTTTTGTTTTGTTTCATCAAGTTTTAAGAAAATGCATGTTTTTAGATTTTGAGTTCAGCTTATTGATATCTAACTCAGGTGCAAACAGTTGTTCACTAAGACAGGATTACATTAATATTTTGAGTGGCTATTCTGTAGAAGCTTAAAAATAAATTAATAGAAGCTTTAAAATCCTAGAAGTCTTCAAATTAGTAGTTTTTGGCCTTTACTAAATATAAATTAAATACTTAATGACATATAGTCATAGACTCATATAATATAGATTGCTCACACATAAGTATTTGTTTTCACTCAACACTAGGCAATTTTATTCATTTCGATCATGAAAAATGAACTTAAAAATTATGATCCCTACCAAACGATATTGTTATGGTAATAGAACATTTTTAAAAATCGGAAACGGAAACCTTGAACCGAAATAGAGGTTAAGAACATAATAGAGGTTAAGAACATAAATTTAAGAACATAATAGAGGTTAAGAACATAATAGAGGTTAAGAACATAAATTTAAGTTCAATCACACGCTTTCCTCTCAATTTAGTTGGAGAAAACCTCCCCTTTCGACAATTTCTTTCCTATAAATTCAAATCAAAATTTTGCGGCTCATAAAGGAGTAGGAGTGCTCAATAAAGTAAATATACATGTAGATATATAAGCTTGAATAACTGGAAAAAAAAAAGAGACTCAATATATAAAGCCAATGATCTCGATATTGCAGGCTCAACTCAGAAAAGGAAAAGAAAAACGAAAAAAACAGAGTCATGTTTAAGAAAAACGGAAAAAGAGAAGGAATACAGTATGGTAGCAAGGACAAACACATTATTCATATCTTACAGTAAAATTGAAGTTGAAGCATACCACCTTACCAGAAATTTAACTAAAACCATAGATGCATGCATCCGAAACAGTAGTGCCTAAATGTTTCGAATTAGGATCCTGTATAAATAAAGCAAAAAAAAAAGAAGAAAGGCCAACAATTCAAGATACAGTATTGGAAAAAAGGTGTAGCCTGACCTTCAAATAGAGGCTAAGAAGGTAGTAAAGACAAATATTTTGACAAAAAACTTATATCCACGCACTGTTTCGTAAAACCAAAACTCTTGTAGATTGTCCAAGTTATCGAGAAATGCCTTTAGGAACTGAAGAAATGTTGATAAGTTTCACTTTCAGTGAAAGCTAACTGCTTTCTTTGTAGTCTATGGATGTCCACTGCATAATTTCATTTCTTTCTTATGTTCATTGCATAATATAATATTCATTCTTCAAATCATGATCCTCATTTTCTTTATCTATCAAGAAAACATTCTATTCATTTAGTACCTCAGCAGAGATGCCAAATTCGAATGGCGTCAAGGAGTCACTAACATAACCAAAAGAAAAGGAAGGATACATATTATATTCTAAGGCATAGTTACCTGGCAAAACTGAAGTTGATGACCTAGGACATCAATGAAAATTGCACAAGTGCTTGGAGAATTTAACCTGGTATGAATTTAGACTTTAGACAAGCAAATGACATAAACACAATAAATCATGAGCAAGAAAAGACCAATATCTGTATGTATGTAAAATATAGGTATACTTAAAAAAAGAAGAAGAGTAGATTTAGGTATAATCATTTCGAGGAAATATAACAATATGTGTACGTTCTTACATGTCACAAACGAAGTGATGAGAACACGCAATTTCTTTATAATTCTGTAGTCATACTAAGATTGATTTTTGCTAATCTCCATGACAAACTAGCATGTATTCTACCTAACTGAAATATAAAAAGTAAGTGTAAATAAGCCTGTTGTAATGTCATTACATTTGATTCTATCAATTAATGTTAAAAAAGCTAAGTGATCAGATTGATGCATTTTTTTAAATGGTGGTAAGCAAGAGAGATCAACAACAACACCTCAGTCCCAAACAACTCTAAGCAAGAGAGCTCAATTCTGAAAATGATTTGACATTTTTTTCGTCCCATAAGTGGCATTCCAAACTCATTGCCTCCTCCCCACCTCCCACTCCCAATGCCCCCAACCCCCGTCACCACCCACCCCATAGTATCTTCCTAGGTTACATATAAATGTTCTTGGGACAACATTTTCTTTTGCTTACTTACCAAACACCAGAAAATGAACAAGCAAACTACTTATATCCGGGGAAACATTTCCATTTACCAAACACACCTTTAGGGATCGTTTGGTTGTTGGTTAGGAGGTGATTTATTCATGTATTAAATCATGCATAACTTGTACCGTGTTTGGTAGCATTTTTTTGCTATGTATAGATTCCACACACCAAATATGATGTTTAATTAGCAATTTAGAATCTCCATAACTAATACATGTATAAGTTACTGTATGAGGGAATTTATGTACTACTCCTATTATTTAATGCTATTGAAGGGGGCTATGGAACAATAAAAAAAATGAAATGAATGCCAATTCTGTTTTTGAATATTGGAAATTATGTCGTCCGATACCAGTAACAACACTTTAGCAAAATAGAAAACTTTGAAGAGTAAATGCAGCGGAAATTTAAAGAACACAAATGTTTTAAATTTTCATAAGTTATATATATAATATAACTTATGATGGTCAATGACCAAATGTATTGTATATACATTATATAAAAATATACAAATTCATTTCTTTACAGATTTACAAGATAAAATGGAAAGGAATTAAAAGTTGAAGTCGCAAATGACTTCTGCCTGAAAAATCTAAGTAGACATAGACAACCTATCATTACAATCGCTCCATACAAAACTAATCTAGAATCTAAACATCAATTGTAATGTTGGATAAAATGTTGTCAACACACTCAGACAACACCGGTGATCCAGATTTCTGAGATGAAATTCTGAGAGCTCTTTTGGTATTTTTACTTTATGGTTCTAGTTATCGATTCTCTGCAGTAGCCTCTCTATTTATAGTAGAAAATATTCCTTGAATTGTTCATCGATCGGTTGTGAAAGTTGAGGGAAATGTGGACTGCTGGTGGGATTGGTTGGAGAAGATCATGGAGTAATAATCTCAACAGCTTTGTCTTGATCCTCACGACAAGTAAAAACTTTTGACTTAGTCCTCACTCATTTTTTACCAGTTCATTTTTACCTCGCCAAGTCATTTTTACCTCATAGTAATATTTACACAAATATTACTGCATCGCGTGAAGTAAGACAAAATCTGTTCAGAAAATGTTGGTCCGAATGTTGTGCAACATTTGTCCCAACATACTTACACATTCATATCAATACTTGAGGAGATATGTTGGGTCAAATGTCACAACACCAAATCCAACATTAACAATCTCCCCCCTTTTGCCTGTATTCACAAAACTCATTAAAATGTAAAGTTGACTTAGGACATTGTCACAAATGTTGTCCGATATATGTGATCAAAACTTTCAAGGTCATGCTCCCCCTTAACCTATGATGGCATACAAGCAAACATATGTATACCGATTTATAGGATTAGAAAAGAAAAAATATGAGCACACATATCACATATCATCCAATATATACAAACCACAAATAGAAATATTCATTGTCAACAAATATCAATATCAATCCACAAAAGATCCTCATACAACATCGACAACAACAACAGCTCCCTCATTGCTCATCATATAGCAGCATCAGCTTCCATCAGCTTCATAACAGCTTCAACTTCCTTCCCGTGCATCAACATCATATCATATCCCCCTTTTTGTGAAGAAAGTAGCATCACGAAATGGTCTCTAGCTTGTATCGGGGAATTTTTTGCAGAATCAACCTCAGAAATCTGTTGGTCGATTTTTTCAATTTGATCCACAAGCTATTCTGTAGACTGTCCTGGACCAGTGTTGCACAGAATATTGGTAACATTTCTGGCAACATTTTCACTTTTAGCTTCCTTCTTCCAGGGCAAGTCGATGACTCTGTCCTTGCTCTTCAAAATTACTTTGTTTACAGTGTAAAGCTCAGGAGCCTTCCCTAAAGTGTCTTCTCTCTTAGGCTCAAAGCCTTGGGTGGTTAATACTTTAAAGATCAAAGAGGAAAAATGAAGGATTGAAGCTGATTCTTTCTCAGCCAAGTTGGCAATTTGATGAAATATCATTTTTCCAAAATCAACTTTCAAACCTTTTCCAATTTTATACAATAGGGTGGCTTATTCAAATGTCACAATTGACTAATTCATTGAAGAAAGCCAATTGTGAATAACAATTTTGTGGAGGGTGAAAAACAGGGCTGTTAGTTTGGAGGCTGGACATCTAGGGATCCACTTCTTCATCATACCTCCAGTAAGATATTCAATCACTTCATCCCTATTGTCTATGACATGTTCTACTTCTCTAACATTATCTCCAGCATCTAGTCTCATACATTGATTTATAATAGAAGGCGTAAACAGATAGACCTGTTGTAAAGATATACCTTTCCAAATTTCTTTGAGGAGGTCTTCTCTATAACAGGGCTCAGATTAGCGTAAAACAACCTTACTACTTCATCAACATAAGGTTCTTTTTCTGTGACCATTTTAAGAAGTTGTCTATCCTTAAAGAATTCTACCAAAACATATTCAGCACATGAAATAATATCTAATACTTTCTCAGGTCTAATCGCTCTATTGCCCACATATAATAGTTAGTTTTAGAATAGAATTTATCTGAGTAAGCAAATACTTCAAAGTCTGAATAAGTGGATTCGGTATTGCTGGAGGATGTTGTAGCTTGTGCTTCTTCCGATGTTGGCTGAAATGTAGCTTGAGATGTTGTGGCATCAGTGGCAACATTTGGAGCAGCACTCGACTTTGCATGTCTGGAAACTCCATTTGGAAAGAATTGTTTTAAAGGAATGTCGTATGTGATTTTCCATTCTTGAGGCACATTTGGCTGCACTAAAGCAGATGGTTCTTCTTCACTCTCCTCTGTTGAAAGCACATAGTCCGTATCTTCACTTGCACTGCTCAAGTAAGAAGGTATAGATGTTTCATATCTAGACCTTTTGTTACTTGGTCCTTCTTGGACTATTTTCTCAGAAACTCTACTCGATCGACGAGTATGGAAGGTAGAGGACCTTGGCCTTTTACCCAAAGATGAAATCTATAGGGTTATTATTATCTCCAGGATAGCTAATATCTAAAGGTTCATCAAAACCTTTAAACACTATTGTTGTGCATAAGTTTTCTGGGAGATTGGAGGAAGAGGATGGATGTTCTATTTACTGGGGATCATTGTGCTCGGAAGCCTCCGTATTTATTGGAGGGCTTGTGCTCATTGGAGTGTTGGAGTGGATGTTGGATGACATTTGTTCTGACATTGGTGAAAATTTGGGAGAGGGTTTTGAGAAGTTAGGGTTTCTGATAGAGATTGGAGTTTGGTTTGGTGATTCCATCGGTTAGGTAGACAGATGTATACCCGATGTGATTTTCCCTCCCCTTTTTTTTATATATATTTTATGGGAAAATCAGAAATGATAAAATAATAGCAAATGAGAGGAATATTTATATACATGGAAAACCTTTTCATAGCAATAAAAATCCATTATTTTTAGGTGTTTCAATTTTACACAATAACTTACACCTAAAATATTGGGATAAACATCACGGTAGGAATAAAATTTAATCTTATCATTTTAAATTCTGAAATTCCATTAAACAAGTCATATAATAGGGAGTAAAATCTGATATTTCAAAAATCAGATAAGAACAACATCTCAACACATATCACATTTTAAAAATGTCAACAACAATGTTAGCAACATTTTGGACGACACAAGTAATCCCACGAGAATTTTCAGATTTGGCAACAAACCAAGACACGTGTTATATGCACTTTATGAGTTTGACCACTGGACCAATGTAATATTTTCCCATCGTGTCCTTGGTCTAATCATATAACACATATAAAAGAATTTTTCGTGTCAAAAATAAGAATACTTTTATGATATTCTCAAATCTCTTTTGAAGCACTCGATACTCCTATAGAATAGGAACAATATCTTTTCACGCGCTTTGCCCTTTTTTCACAGTTGCCAAATATTTGTAAAGGTTTTGCCTTATTTTGATACTCCCTTTTTATGATATATATGTATATATATATTTTTTTTTTATATCATCGCAGAGAACGGTATCACTTTGATAACATATTCTTATTGAAGGATCATGCTTGTGTGACACAAGGTTATGCACCATACATCAACAATAATCAGTTAGTGATATAACATAGGTAAATGTCACCCGAAATGTTAGATAATATTTCAGCCGACTTTTACCAAAAATGCCTTGTTAGAGATTACAAAGACCAAGAGGTTTATTTAAACTAGAAAATCTCTCATGGTCCAAAGCTTTTGTAAATATCAGCTAGTTGATGAAGAGTGTCAACATGTTCAATTTGAACTAGCTATTTTCAACTAAATCTCTTAAAAAGTGATGTCTAATATCAATATGTTTTGTACGTGAGTGCTGAACTAGATTTTTGAAAATATTTATACCACTCAAATTATCACAGTACAAAATTAAAATGTTGCTAGTAAATTCATAGTCGTCTAACATGTGTCGTAGCCATATTAATTGAGAGCAACAACTTCCAGCTACTACATATTCAAATTCAGTAGTTGAAAGTGAGACACAATTTTATTTACGACTATACCATGAAACAAGGTTATTGCTAAGATAAAAACATCATCCACTTGTACTTTTTCTATCATCCACATCTCCAGCCCAATCCGAGTCACTAAATCCTATTAAGTTAGGATTAGTGTCTTTGGAATACCAGATTCTCGACTCACTTAAACGTTTCACGATATTTAAGTGGGACAGGCTTGAAAACATGCACAAACACAAACACTAAACATAATATCTGGGCGACTAGCAGTAAGATAAAAAAACCTATCATAGATCGATATAATGTTAGGTCGACAGTTTCACCAATATTATCCTTACATACCTTGTGCGATGAACCCATTGGCGTTTTCATCTGTTTAGCACTCTCCAAACTAAATCTTTTAACTAGATTCTTGGAATATTTACTCTATGAGATGAAAATTCCATCTTCACTTTGCTTTATCTGCAAGCCTAAAAAAAGTTAATTCCCCAATCATGCTCATTTCAAATGTCGATGACATAGCTTCAACAAATGAATTTAAATACGACTGAGAAGTCGATCCAAAGACTATGTCATCCACGTAGATTTGATCAATAACAATATCTACACCATGTCGTTTAATAAATAAGGTACGATCAACTTTGCAACGGTTAAAACCAAATTCAAGAAGAAAGCTAGTTAAACGACCATACCATGCACGAGTGGCTTGTTTCAACCCATACAAAGCCTTTTTGAGTTTGTAAACATAGTGTGGATGATAAGGATGTTCAAATCCTTTTGGTTGTTCAACATATACCTCCTTGTCTAGATAACCATTTAAGAAGGCACGTTTTACATCCATTTGGTGTAAAGTAATTTTCAGATAACAAGCAATAACAAGCAAAAGTCTAATTGATTCGATTCTAGCTACAGGTACGAAGGTTTCATCAAAATCAATTCTTTCAACCTGAGTATAACCTTGTACAACTAGATGTGTTTTGTTTCTAATAACTGTTCTTGATTCGTCTGATTTATTTTTAAAAATCCACTTAGTTTCAATTACATTTGTATTATCTGGACGTGGAACTAAGTCCCAGACTTCATTTCGAGAAAATTGTTCAAGTTCTTCTTGCATTACTTGTATCTAGAAATTATCTTTAAGTGCTTCTACAACATTCTTTGGTTCTAATGTAGATATAAAACAAGAAAGACTAACATATTGGTATATGATTGACATACACACATACCTTTCATTTCTCTATAGTTGAGTGGTTATTTGCCTCTTGTTCTAAACCTTCAAAAACTCTCGCTATCACTTGGCCCGTTGGATGATTCTTCCTAATCATTGATGATGGGTCCCTACGAACTTGGTCTAACAATTCAGCACTTGACTCCCCATTTGTGGCCTATGTGGTCTCTATTGTTGTTACAGATGTTGCTTCAGGTATGTCAACATTTGTGGCAACATCCGATTCTTCTACACTCTCTGGACTTTTCACTGTATTTATAATGTTATTTTTAATAGTTTTTCTGAAACATCAGAAAGATCATCAAATATAACATTTACAGACTCTTGTACAGTTCTGGATCTCAGATTGTATACTCGATAAACATGACTATTTTGTGAATAGCCAACAAGAATTCCTTTATCACTCTTAGATTCAATTTTTGCCAAATGATCCATGTCATTTAAAATATAACAAATACACCCAAAAATATTAAAGTAACGCAAGTTTGGTTTCTTTTCATTTATAATCTCATAGGGTGTCATCTTTGTTCCTGCCCTCGAATAGACTATATTGACGATGTGATTAGCAGCATTCAAGGCTTCTACCCATAAACGTTTTCATAAATATTTAGAACTAAGCATCACTTTATCCATTTCTTGCAATGTCCTATTCTTCCGTTTTGCAACCCTATTCTATTGAGGGGGTTTGGGGGCAGAAAACTCATGGAAAATTCCCCTTTTCTCACAAAAAATTGTGAATGAACTATTTTCAATTTTTTTCCATGGTTGGATCTAATCCAAAAAATAGGAGAATAGCTAGAGTGCAAGATTTTAAACATGTTAAACATTTGTGATTTTTCTTTCAAAAATATATCCAAGAATATCTAGAAAAATCATCTACTATCACAAAGGAATACCTCATGCCTCCTAGATTGTCTACTTCAATTTGACCTATTAAATCCATATGTAGCAATTGAAAACAGTGAGATGTACCTGAATGTTGTCCGTCGTGTTGGACAACATTATGAGAGACACATGTTTGCTTACCTTTCAAACAATCTTCACAGACATTTTTACATTTATGGCTAAGTTTGGGTACGCCTCTAACCGCTTCATATGAGATCAATTTTTCTAAATTGCGGTAGTTCACATGCCCCAACTTTTGATGCCATAGTGTTGTGTCATCGACCTTAGCATTATTTCATGTTTATTGTCTTACAATAAGATAACAATTGTCACCTGTTCTTGTACCTGTCATGACACATATATTTGCTTCATTCGTAACTTTACTGGCATTCTTATTAAATTTTACCTCAAGATCGTCATCACACAATTGACTAATACTAATCAAATTTGCCATTAAGCCCTCAACGTGTAAGACATTTCTTAAGGCTGGAAATTCAGGAACATCCAAGATCCCTTTTCCAATTATTTTGCTTTTACTGCCACATCCATAAGTCACGTTTCCTCCATTGAGTGACTCATAGTTTTTTAGAAAACCTTTTGTACCTGTCATGTGGCAAGAACATCCACTATCAAAGTACCAAGAACCTGAAATGTTAGTTCTTAATGCAGTTATAGCAACATTACATGTTACATCATTTTTAGGAACTCAAACTCTCTTAAAATATTTTATACCTTTTGGCTAAAAAATGTTGCTTCGATTGTTATCCGGAATGTTGGACAACATTTTAGGCAACTTTTTGCTCACAAAATTTTGAAGTTTGAAACAGTATGGTTTTAAGTGTGCAGGGAAGTTACAGTGATGACACACAAACTTCATATTCTTTGACATATATGAGAATCTATTATTCATCCATTTTTCTTTTACAAAGCATATTTTCTCATTTTTATCAAACAGATTAGAGCATATGGTTTTAAGAGAGTTTTCGTACCCAATTCCTGCATGTGAAGGTTTACTAAAGTTGAGTATCTCATTCACCTCAAGTCCCGTGTTGAGATTACTTAAAGGTTGCTTCAAATTTAAATCCACTTTGCACCGATCTTATCAAATTCCATATCCTTTTTGGTAAGTGCAACCTCAAGTCGGGTTATCGTGCCTTTTAATACTAAATTCTCATGAGTTAAAGATTTTACATTTTTGTCAAGTTGCTTGGATTCTATGATTAATGCTTTACAGATACTTTGTAATTCATTAATCATATCATCTTTGCATTCAACTTGATCCATACAATCAGCCTCACTAACAGAAATAAAACCACTAAAGCAATTAATATCAGAATAGTTAAAGAAGTCATACCTTTCGGATGTCGCTGAGGATGTTGATGTCGTTGTTGATGTTGGAGCAAATGTCGTGGCATCTGAGATAATATTGTATACGACAGCTACATTATCCGATAGTGATTGTTTGAAAACAATAGCCAGCATTACTTTTGTTTCAATTTCACGATCTCCTTCCTCTTCTCCTTCATCATCACTAAAAGAAACCCATAGATTCTTATCAAATTTTCTAAGAGTGTTTGCACATTCGTTAGCATAGTGACCCCAACCCGAGCATGCATGACACTGTACGGACTCAAGTTGTTTGGGATCAAATTTGGTACGATCTGAGTTGGTTATTCTTAGTTGATTTCCTTTTTGTACATTTGGTAGAAATCTAGTAGGCTTTTGATTGAAGACTTGGTTTTGGTGCTCTTTAGATTTAGATTGATTTATCTCATTATTGAACTTACTCACCATCGAATTGTATTTTTGAGTGAGTAAGGCAACATTTGCAACATCACCAATTTCTTCAAGATTCTAATCCTCTTCTTCGGTTTGACTCTCCGAGGATTGAACTTGAAGTGCCACATTCTTGCTTTTATACAATTCCTTTTGATTCTCAATGTTTATCTCATAAGTTTTGAGAATGCTCATCAAGGTATGAAGGTCCATTGTGGCAAGATTGTGAGCTTCTTCAATAGCACAAATCTTTAAATTAATTTTTTTAGAAAGAGAACGGAGAGCCTTTTCAACAAGTTGAGTGTTGGTGAATGGTTCACCAAGCACTTAACATTCATTTGAGATGTCAATAAACTTTTCAAAATAAGATTTAATACCATTCGCTTCTTCCATCCTTAAACGTTCATATTTACTCATGAGCATGCGTAGTTTTGTTCGATGAACACTTGAGCTACCTTCACAATGAATTTGTAAAGTATCCATGCATCCTTAGCCGTGGGGCAGTTTTGAATGAGTTTGAACATATACATATCAACTCATCCAAAAATTGTATCTAAGGCTTTTTCGTTAAAGCTAGCATTATTGGTTTCTTTTGTAGTCCATTCGGATTCAGGTTTAACAAAAATGTCACATTCCTCATCCGGTGGCAACATTGGAACAACATACCCATTGGTTATAGATCTCCATGCCCTAACAACAATTGATTAGTTTTGAGAACGTAGACGAATCTTCCAATAGGCATAATTTGATCCATCTAAAATAGAAAGCCTACTAATAGTTGGATTTGCCGGATCTATAGCTTATGACAACAAGACCAAACACTTATTGTGTTAAGTGTCAACTCTGATACCACTTGAAAGGGGCTATGGAACAATAAAAACAAAAATGAAATGAATGCCAATTCTGTTTCCGAATGTCGAAAATTATGTCGTCCGACACCAGTAACAACACTTTAGCAAAATAGAAAACTTTGAAGAGTAAATGCAGTGGAAATTTAAAGAACACAAATATATAACTTATGATGGTCAATGACCAAATGTATTGTATATATATTATAGACAAATATACAAATTCATTTTTTATAGATTTACAAGATAAAAGGGAAAGGAATTAAAAGTTGAAGTCGCAAATGACTTTTGCTTGAAAAATCTAAGTAGACATAGACAACCTCTCATTACAATCGCTCCATACAAAACTAATCTAGAATCTAAACAACAATTGTAATGTTGGACAAAATGTTGTCAACACACTCAGGCAACACTTGTGATCCAAATTTCTGAGATGAAATCCCGAGAGCTCTCTTGGTATTTTTACTTTCTGGTTCTGGATATCGATTCTCTGCAGTAGTTTCTCTATTTATAGTAGAAAGTCTTCCTTGAATTGCTCATCGATCGGTTGTGGAAGTTGAGGGAAAGGTGGACTGCTGGTGGAATTGGTTGGAGAAGACCAGGGAGTAATAATCTCAACAGCTTTGACTTGATCCTCACGACAAGCAACAACTTTTGACTTAATCCTCACTCATTTTTTTTAAAATTTATTTTTTCACAATTCTTACAAAGTGTTACTCTTTTTTTTTTCTGTTTCCCACTCGGTGTTCGGTATCTATATTGAAGTTCAATTATATCCAAATTCGTGTCGGGTACAACCCATTTTTGGAAGAAGCGCTCCCTACCAATAATTTTTCCATACCTAGATACAAAGTGTTACTCGTGATAAATAGTGATCTGTGATTTAGACATTAGGATATTTTATCTTTGAGCTAATGACATATGTGTTAAATAAGGCAATATACACACAATATACATGTGTATATTGCCTTATTAAGGCTCTCACATCGCCTTAATGCTCTGTCACACCCATATTTGGCTCTCTCCTTCTTTGGTAATTGTTAATATTAGACAAGGTAAGAATATTGTATATTAGGAAAATATATGTGTAGTATATTGTAATGTATATGTTACCATAATTAGGAATATACACTACCATAATTGTAGAGTTAGAATTATGGTAGAATAAGATTTAGGAATAGAATAGAAATATTTTGTATCTTGTATATATACCTATTCAAGTAATGAAAATAATCAAGGGGATTATTTCTTTCATGGTATCAAGAGACTAGGTTTTACAAAAAATTTCTCTCCCAAAAATTTTGCACGCCTCACGAGTACTTCTCCTGGATTTCTCCAAAGTCGCTCCGCTTCTCAAAATCTCTCTTACTTTTCCCAAATTTCCTCCTACTTTGTTCTTTCAATATGTCTAAGAACAATTATCATCCCGCCTCATGATTTCTAACGCCAAGAGCAAAGATCCCTATTGTCATTGAGATGGAAAACGCCTAATATGCGAATGCGGGCGGAGTTGTTTAAAATTCACGCTATCTCCCATCAAGTTCTTCATCACATCATTCCTCCCGCTACACTCTTCCCATGAGGATCCTCGCTTATGGATTACTCTGGATACCGTTTCTCCGGTGGATCTAAACCACTTATTTCTGCTGACCTTTCATGACATTATTGAGCTTCGATACCACCGCTTACGGTCGCCTGGAATAGATTGCGGACATATTCCAAGATAACCAACATTCACGTGTCGTCACACTCGAGCGGTGAATTCTCTCTAGTTAGAATGGATTTATTTCCAAACGCCGTGATATTGCAAGAAACTCGCGAGTCATGGATCAACTCCGTGAATGT
The DNA here is from genome assembly GCA_029783415.1 of Anisodus acutangulus. Classification (NCBI taxonomy): domain Eukaryota; kingdom Viridiplantae; phylum Streptophyta; class Magnoliopsida; order Solanales; family Solanaceae; genus Anisodus; species Anisodus acutangulus. Next base: position 42,655,418 of record CM056502.1, read on the forward strand.
TGGGCGCATCGATAACAAATAATCGCCTGGTTCTACGCTTGGTTGCGCCTTTTCTGTGAGGCCTATAATGGGGTTGAACTCATTCGCCAAAGCAACCCTCTTCCTCGACTTCTATCAAGCTCGCCCACGCCATTTGGAAGGTTTGGCTGCAAAAAGCGCGTGACCCGATGCAAGCCCCGTCGCCATAGTGGCGCCTCCTCAAGTTCTTTTTTTTGTTAATAATTCGCCAAAACCATAATCATGGTGGCGGCAAAGAATAATCGCAAGAATAACAACAAACCGGGCCGGCAAACGCTGGCCCGGCGCTTCGGCGGGTCATCAAGGTGCAGCCACCCCGAGCTGAATAACGACCGCCTGGTCCCAAAGAAATGGGCCCATGGCAAATGGGTCGGTCAGCCCAAAGAGTACCAAGCAAATAGCTCTTCCAATGGCCAGTCCAAATGGCCCAACAATTCAGGCCCAACAACCGGGCAAGAGTGGCACCACTACCATGGCCCAAGAAGGCTAGCCCAAAGAATGACGGCCTGGCCCACTACTTCGCCTGAATTTCGGCCCGACCGCGCAAGCCTATCATGTAGCAGACCCACTCGCATCGAGATATCAAGGCCGATGCACACATTAAGTTGACCTAATCGTCGGACTCCAAACGTACACTGGACACCGGCCACTACTCACATGACTTCCAAATCGTACTCTCTCATCTTATTCCAATTTGAGCACCCCTGGTATAATTGTTGGTAATGGAAACTCTATTCCAATTCAGGTTATGGTCGAAACGTTGTCTCCCTCAATCCACCCCTTTTATCTTGAAAATACTTTACATGCCCCCAAAATTGATTAAAAATTTAGTGTCACGAAAAATTCACCATGACAATCTTGTTGAATTTGATCCTTTTGGTTTCTCGGAAGGATTTCAAGACTGGGAGTCATCTCAATAGGTGTGATAGTAGGGATATCTTTATCCTATCATGCCCTAAGCCACCCATCGAGTCAAGCCCGACCATTCGCCTTTGGCAACCATTTCTCCTTCGCTCCTAGCACGCCCGCTTTCGTCATCTCGGCTCTTCTATTTTATCAGTTTTAGATAAAAATAGCTTCATTTCTTGTAAGGGTACGAGTCGTACTCAAATTTGTCAATCTTGTTCGTTAGGAAAAAGTGTTAAATTGCCATTTATGGACTCAAATTCTCATACTTCACATCCTTTTGATATTATCCATAGCGACTTATGGACGTCTCCTGTTCTAAGTTCGTTAGGTCATCGATATTATGTTCTGTTTTTGGATGATTACTCTAAATTTTTGTGGACGTTTCCAATTGCCAATAAATCTCAAGTGTTTTCTGTTTTCATAAAATTTAGAGCATTCATTAGAACACAATTAGAAAGAGAAATAAAGAATATTCAATGTGACAATGGGAAAGAGTATGACAATAGGGTGTTTCGGGAGTTATGTGATAATAATGGGATAAATTTTCATTTTTCGCGCCCTCATACATCTTCTCAAAATGGAAAAGCCGAACGCAAAATTCATTTCATAAATAACATTGTCCGCACTATCTTACTTCATGCTGCCGTACCACCGTATTTTTGGCATCATGCTCTGCAAATGGCAACATATCTACTTTACATAATTCCGTCCAATGGTCTGACATATTCTTCTCCCCTCCAAATCCTATATAATAAGAACCCTTCTTATTCTCATCTTAGGATTTTTGGGTGCTTGTGTTATCCGTTATTCCCATCCACCACAATTAACAAACTTCATGCTCGATCTACCCCGTGTGTATTTTTGGGTTATCCGTCTAATCATCGTGGTTATAAATGCTTTGATTTATCCTCCAAGAAAATCATAATTAATCGTCATGTCATTTTTGATGAAACCCAATTTCCTTTTACGAAAGTTCATACTCCCGAGCCTAGGTCGTATAATTTTTGGATGACCAAATATCCCCGTATATTATTCGGAATTTTTCGGACATATCCCGCACCCAAAATCCTCCAGCGGGCCCACTGCCCGCTGGACCCACTGTACCGCGCATTGTTCGATTCTTGGATCACCCCAAAGCAATTGGGCTACCCACCACCTCGAATCGGTCCAGATTGATCATTCAGTTCTGCCGATTTGGGCCAGCGCCCATCGCCGCTACCCATCCCGAGCCCAGAAAATACCCAAAATTCCCTCAATTCTTCCTCGAATCATAGACCGGTCACTCGTAGTCAGCAGGGTATTTTTACACCTAAAAGACATTTTAATTTACATTCTGATGTCTCCAAATCTCCATTGCCCCGCAATCCTGTGTCCGCATTAAATGACCCTAATTGGAAAATTGCTATGACTGATGAATATAATGCTCTTATTGATAATAAGACGTGGGAGTTGGTGCCCCGTCCATATGGTATTAATGTTATCAGGTCTATGTGGATTTTTGCTCATATGGAGAATTCAGATGGGTCATTTGCTCGATATAAGGCGCGACTTATGGGTGATGGTAAGACTCAGCAGGTTGGGATAGATTGTGGTGAAACGTTTAGTCCGGTGGTCAAGCCGGCTACTATTCGCATTGTGCTTAGCTTGGCTCTTTCAAAGACTTGGCCTATTCATCATTTGGATGTCAATAATGCTTTCCTACATTGTGACCTCAAAGAAACAGTCTATATGCATCAGCCGTTGGGTTTCAGGGATCCTAACCGTCTGTATCATGTCTGTTTATTGAAAAAGTCCTTATATGGGCTTAAGCAGTCTCCACGGGCCTAGTATACGAGGTTTGCTGACTTTGTTTCGACTATTGGGTTCACTCACAGTATGTCAGATAATTCCTTATTCATCTACCGCCGTGGTTCGTCATTGGCCTACATTCTGTTGTATGTGGATGATATCATCTTGACTGCCTCTTCCGATGCCTTACGCCAGTCTATCATGGCCATGCTCAGTTCTAAGTTTTCTATGAAAGACTTAGGGCCCTTGAGTTACTTTTTGGGGATTGCGATCAAACGTCATTCAGGTGGTTTGTTTTTGTCTCAAATAAAGTATGTTGCCGAGATCATCGAGAGGGCTGGGATGTCATCCTGTAAGTCCACTTCCACTCAAGTTGATGCAAAGACCAAACTTAGTGCAGAGGCCGACGCACCATACGAGGACCCGACCTGCTTTCGCAGTCTTGCAGGGGCCCTCCAGTATCTTACCTTTACCAGACCGGATATTACGTATGATGTTCAGCAGGTGTGTTTATTCATGCATGATCCCAGAGTTGAGCACATGAATGCAATCAAACGCATCATTCGGTATATTCAGGGGACACTGGACTATGGGTTGCACTTGTATCCTTCATCTACATCCACACTTGTCTCGTACACAGATGCGGATTGGGGTGGTTGTCCGGACACCAGACGATCTACGTCAGGATATTGTATGTTCCTTGGAAACAACTTGGTCTCCTGGTCTGCAAAGCGTCAGGCGACTCTATCCCGCTCAAGTGCAGAGACAGAATATCGAGGGGTAACTAATGTGGTCTCAGAATCATGTTGGTTACGTAATTTGATTTTGGAGCTTCATTGCCCCATTCAGAAGGCAACTTTAGTATATTGTGATAATATTAGTGTCATCTATCTCTCAGGCAATCCGGTTCAGCACTAACGCACTAATCATATCGAAATGGACATTCACTTTGTCCGTGAAAAGGTTGCTATGGGGCAGGTACGCGTATGTCATGTCCCGTCCAGATATCAAGTTGCAGACATCTTTACAAAGGGTCTTCCCTCGGTACTCTTTGAAGATTTTAGGGACAGTCTCAGCATTCGAAGACCGTCTGCTATGATTGCGAGGGTGTGTTAAATAAGGCAATATACACACAATATACATGTGTATATTGCCTTATTAAGGCTCTCGGTTTACTGCCTTAATGCTCTCGGTTCACAGCCCATATTTGGCTCTCCTTCTTTTGGTAATTGTTAATATTAGACAAGGTAATATTGTATATTAGGAAAATATATGTGTAGTATATTGTAATGTATATGTTACCATAATTAGGAATATACACTACCATAATTGTAGAGTTAGGATTATGGTAGAATAAGATTTAGAAATAGAATAGGAATATTTTGTATCTTGTATATATACCTATTCAAGTAATGAAAATAATTAAGGGGGTTATTTCTTTCAATATGAAACTAACTTTTTTTTTTGCGGATAAATAAAAAATTTACATGGAAGCTTAGAATAAAGGAGGTTATATAATATTTGCTCGATATTTTTAACCATTTGATTAGCTTCTTTCACTTAATGAAAATAGACACTTTTCAAAGAATTACTATTCATGAATAGACGTTTGGAAGAAGAATTATCATCTTGCATATCATAGTAGCTTACCTTTATATTATTTTTTTGTTGTTCATCCGGTGCTCGATATTTATGCTGGAGCCCGATTAAATTCAAATTCATGCCGAGGAATTTACATTGGGGGCAAGACACTTCCTACCAAATGTCACTCCGTATCCGAGAGAACTTACCTTTATTAAGGATACACTGACTGACTTCTACTGTATTTCTTTTATTCAAAGAAGGCAAAGTAATTGAACATGAAATAATGGTATCCAAGTTTGTAATTCTGTTGTATATGAACAAGAACTCGTACCTTAAAAAGAGAATTGTTTCTTCAATATTTTGGGATCTACACTTAAAATACAACATCTTGATGCCTGATAATCTGGAAATAGATTTTACGTTGCTTTTTTATTTCAGAGAAAAATACGACTAACAAAATATGAATATTTGAAAGGACAAGATTTGTAAGTTAATATGAAGTAAATCTTAGAGTGAGTTTTTGCCGATAAAATCAATCATAGTTATATATTGGAAAATACTAAGTTATTCCTTAAATTTGCATGAAAAAATCACATACATATTTAAAGTGGATACACGTGTGTTATATTGTAATTGATTTTTTTTTCAATCTAGATTTTCAACTCAGCAAAAGATATATTATTTAGTTTACGTCCGACGTGGAATCTATTAGCGGAGAGGGGCATATTTGCTTCATTTGACTAACGGTGAGAGCATAAGAGCATTTTGGTGTTAAAAAATACAAAGAAAAGGCATAATTACTTATTTCTAATAATTCAAAGACATATCTATTCTACTTGGCTAAGATAAAGTGCATGTTTGGCCCTTTCTTGTAAACAAAATATTTCTAAAAGTTATAGAGTAGAAAAAACAAAAATATATAAAGTTACCATATTATTGAGGGACTAATAACATATCCTTTTACTTAAATTGACATACTCTCTCTGTCCCAGATTAAATGTTACTTTAACTCAAAAAGTAAATTTAAAATAATTGTCACCTTAAAAATACAAGATTAAATTTGAGGATTATTTTCAATTATATTCTCAATGATACAGTATTTAAGATAAAAAATCAATCTATTTTTATTACGTATGAGTGATTTAGTAAACTATGTCATATATTTATTACTATATCTATTTTAATAGGGGTGAAAAAATTAAAGTAATGGTTAAAATGGAGTCCGTTGCATTTTGCACCTTAATGTGTGGTCTCTTTCGTTACTTGCATCCTATCCTATTTTTTTATTACTTGCACCCTAACTTCTTCAACTTCTTGCAAAACAATAAAACTACTCTTTTTAAAAAAATATCACGAGGGCAAAATCGGAAATACAAATAATAAAAATTTCAGAAACTACATCAAACTTAGAAAAAGCTCAAATAAAAAGACTACTCTCTTTCCAAAAAGTGGCTATGGACGGGTTCAAGAGGGTAGAGGAAGGCCGAAGAAGTATTGGAGAGAGGTGATTAGACGGGACATAGCGCATGTGCAACTTACTGAGGACATGACCTTAGATAGGGGGGTATGAAGGACACGTATTAGGGTAGAAGGGTAGTAGGTAGTCCAGCATAGTCCTACTTACGCTTACAAACTGATAGTTGTAGTGTTATTATTGTAGACCCGCTTAGCCTATCATACTAGTAGGCACAATATTGATTTATAGTCCCCTGTTGTTTGATTTCTACTGCTATGTGTTCTCTAGTGTACTTTGTTTATCTTATTTACCTGCGTTAGTTACTGTTTTTTTTTTCAGAATGCGCTATCATGACTTATTCGCTTTTGATACCAACACTTTCATACTGCTTTAAATTTTTTGTCCGGGTCTGACCGTTTCTCTTGCTTGTGCTTTGTCTTGAGCCGAGAGTCTCTCGGAAACAGCCGCTCTACCTAACAAGGTAGAGATAAAGTTTGCATACACTCTACTCTTTCCAAACCTACGCTGTGAAATTTCACTGGGTATGTTGTTGTTGTACTCTCTTTCCAAAAGCAAAAAAAAAATCTCTTTCAACAGCAAAACTTACAACACCTAGAGAACATGTCAAGATGAGCATTGAGAACATATCCTTTCCTTTTCACCTAGAGAACATCGAATAGCTAAAGTGGAATGGACTTCATGTTGAATTGTGGATTTTAATTAATCGCCGACACTATGAAGACCCTACGTAGAGTGTGGAACGCTGATTTGGGCGTCGTTTTCTTTTGGGAATTTTAGTGGAGGGTAGTTTGAAAATTTTAGGCTTGTATTATGCTCGCCCTAGTTTTCTCTATATATAGACTAGGGCGTCGTTTTCTTTTGAGGTTGAGCAAGAGAGAAAGAGAGAATTGTAAACTCAAATTCCCTATTTAATTATAGTAAAATCTGCAGCGGCAAAGTAGACGTAGCTCTCGCATTGAGAGTGAATCACTATAAATCTGTGTGTTATTTGTTCTTCGCTTATTTACTTTTTTCTGATTAGGTAAGATTTGAGACTCAAATCTTAATAACTGGTATCAGAGTGATATGTTGTGTTGCGATTCAGAAAACGATAGGAGACGAAGATGGTTCGGCGCACGGCATCGAGAAATTCGATGGTACGGATTTTGCATTTTGGAGAATGCAGATTGAAGATTATTTGTACGGCATAAAGCTTCATGAACCGCTGAGTCCGAAGCCAGAGAAGATGAATGATGCAGAGTGGAATCTCCTTGACAGACAGGTTCTGGGAGTCATTCGATTGAAGCTGTCGAAGAACATTGCTCACAACATGGCAAAAGAGAAGACCACCGCTGTCTTGATGAAGGTTTTGTTCGACATATATGAGAAACCTTCGGCAAACAATAAGGTATTTCTCATGAAGAAATTCTTTCATCTAAAGATGGAGGAAGGTGCTCCTGTTGCAAAGCACGTGAATGAATTCAACACGATTGTCAATCAATTGTCATTTGTTGCAATCGAGTTTGATGATGAAGTGCAAGCCCTAATTTTGCTGGCATCTCTACCGAATAGCTGAGAGCCGATGAGAGCAGCAATTAGTAATTCTATTGGCAGTGATAAACTAAAATTCAACGATGTTAAAGATCGTATCATTGATGAGGAGGTTCGCATGATAGATTCTGGTGAGGCATCGACGAGTTCTGCTTTGAATGTTGAGAATAGAGGCAGGAATTATGACAGAAACTATAACCAAAATAAGGGCAAGTCGAAGTCAAGGAATGGCAGAGGTCAATCCAGATCTGGGCGAACACTTGAGTGTTGGAACTATGGGAAACCGAGTCACATCAAGAAGAATTGCAGGGCACCGAAGAAAGAGGACAACAAGGGGGTGGAATCAATGATGCCACTGAAGACATTGGTGATGCGCTGTTGTTGTCTGTTGACAGCCCAATCGACTATTGGGTGCTTGACTCAAGAGTGTCTTTCCACACCACCCCACGTCGTGATATAATGATGAATTACGTTGCTGGGAATCGCGAAAAAGTCTATTTGGCAGATGGTAAGCTTTTAGACGTTGTTGGTATTGGAGACATTAATTTGAATATGTCAAATGGAAACGTGTGGAAGATCATAAAGGTCAGACATGTGCTGAAGCTGATGCATAATTTGATCTCAGTGAGTCAGCTTGATGATGAGAGACATGATCTTAATTTTGGTAATGGGTCCTGGAAGGTGACGAAGGGTGCTATGGTGGTTGGTCGAGGTAAGAAAACTGGTACTCTTTATATGACGATGAGCTATCATGATACAGTTGTTGTTATTGACAACACCAAAGAGACAGAGTTGTGGCATTGCAGGCTGGGGCATATAAGCGAGAAAGGGATGAAGCTTCTGGTGACTAACAACATGATTCCAGAGCTGAAGTCGGTGGATAATCATATGTGTGAGAGTTGCATTCTCGGAAAACAGAAACGGGTAATTTTTTCAAATGCAGGTAGATAATTGAAAGTTGAGAAGCTTGAATTGGTGCACACTGACGTGTGGGAATCTGCTACTGTCCCCTCACTCGGAGGATCACATTACTACGCGACCTTCATTGATGATTCAACCAGGAAGCTATGTATCTATATTATGAAAAATAAATCTGACGTATTCATTGTCTTCAAGATGTGGAAAGCCATGGTCGAGAATGAGACAAACCTCAAGTTGAGGAGCATGAGGTCCGACAATGGTGGAGAATACATTGACGGTAACTTCAAACAGCAGTGTGCTGATAATGAGATCAAGATGGTGAAGACTATTCCTGGAACGCCCCAACAAAATAGAATAGCGAAAATGATGAATCGAACATTGAAAGAGCGTGCACGAAAAGAACACATGCTAGATTGGCCAAGATATTTTGGGCAGATGCAATCAATACCTCAGCCTTCTTGGTTAACAGACCGTTTGTTCCTTTGGGTTTCAGAATTCCAGAAGAGGCTTGGAGTGAAAAAAAGGTAAATTTTTCTTTTCTGAAAGTGTTTGGTTGCTTATCCTATGTTCATATTGATGCTACTGCTAGAAGTAAACTTGATCTGAAATCTAAGAAGTGTTATTTTATTGGCTATTGTGACACCGAGTTTGGTTATTAATTTTGGGATGACCAAAATCGAAAGATCATCCGAAGCAGGGACGTCGTCTTCAATGAGTAGGTGTTGTACAAGGACAAGTTGCGGGAGAGTTCAGACTCAAAGAACAAGGAATCAAAAATAGTTGATTTGAGAGACTTCTCGGCACCCGAGCTATAACAAGGTACTACTACAGCAGAGGAACAAGCAGCACTAGAAGAAGGCCGACAAGCCAGTGATGGCGAGGTTGATGAAAATGCTGATTCTGAAACAAAGTAAGCCGATTCACAGGTTCTCTCCGTCCCTCAACTACATTCTGCTCACTGACAGATGGGAGTCAGAATGTTACGAAGAAGCGACGCAAGTTGATGAATCGATCAAGTGAGAGTTGTCAATGAAATATGAGATGGACTCACTGTTGTCAAATCATACATGAGAGTTAGCTAAGTTACCAGAGGAGAAGAAGGCATTGCAGAACAAATGGGTTTACCGGATAAAGGAAGAACATGATGAAAGTAAGCGCTATAAAGCAAGGCCGGTTGTGAAAGGATTTCAATAGAAAGAAGGCATTGACTACACGGAGATCTTCTCTCCCATAGTCAAGTTGGTGACAATTAGAACTATTCTTAGGCTGGTAGCAAAGGAAGATATGCATCTTCAACAGATGGACGTGAAAACTGCTTTTCTTCACGGTGACTTAGAAGAGGAAATCTACATGAAGCAACCTGAGGAATTTGAGGTCAAAGGAAAAGAAAAGCTGGTGTGCAAGCTTCAAAAGAGCATGTACGGACTGAAACAGGCTCCAAAATAGTGGTATAAGAAGTTTGACAGCTTTATGAAGAAATCTGAATTCCTAATAAGCAAAGCAGATCACTGTTGTTACTTCAAGAGATTTGAAGACTCCTACATGATACTGCTCATTTATGTTGACGACATGCTGATTGTAGGAGCAGACCTACATGAGATTGATAGGCTGAAGAAGAAGCTGTCAAAAGAATTTGCAATGAAGGATTTGGGAGCCGCAAACCAAATCCTCGGGATGAGAATCATCAGAAGGAAGGAGGGCCTCAAACTCTCACAAGAAGAATACGTGAAGAAGGTTCTCAAGAGGTTCAACATGGATGATGCCAAGCCAGTCAGTACTCCCTTGGTTGGACACTTTCGGTTGTCAAAGGATTAGTCGCATGTGACCGAGGACGAGAAGGAGCATATGGATAAGGTACCTTATGCATCTTCTATTGGCAGTCTTATGTACGCGATGGTATGTACGAGGCCAGACATTGTACATGCAGTGTGAGTTGTTAGCAGGTTTATGAGCAATCCGGGAAAGCAATACTGGGAAGCTGTGAAGTGGATTTTCAGGTATCTGAAGGGCAACTCAAGTTTATCTTTGTGTTTCCGAAAGTCAGAGACAGGATTGCAGGGATATGTTGATGCTGACAATGGTGGTGATGTTGATAGCAGAAAGAACACATTCGGGTATGTTTACACCTTCGAAGGTACTACGATTTGCGGGGTTTCAAAGTTGCATAAGATAGTAGCTCTCTCTAGCTGTGAGACTGAGTACGTTGTCGTGACGGAGGCCATGAAGGAGATAATGTGGCTACAATATTTTCTACGGGAATTGGATCAGGACCACGAAAAAAGTGTGCTATACTGTAATAGCCAGAGTGCCATTCATTTGGCAAAGAACCCGGTCAACCATTCTTGCACGAAGCATATACAACTACGTACCATTTCATCAGATCAGCTTTGGAAGATGGAGTATTAGTGCTTGAGAAGATCTCAGGGAGTTAGAATCCAACAGACATGCTGACGAAGGCCGTGTCAAATGATAAACTGAAGTTGTGTGCAACTTCAGTTGGACTTCTTAGATGAGGATCGGAGTCGCCGCTGCAGATGGAGACAGATGATTGAAATTAGTCTCCAAGTGGGAGATTGTTGAGTTGTGGAGCCTAATTAATCATCAACACTATGAAGATCCTACGCAGAGTGTGGAAACACTGATCGACTAGGACGTCGTTTTCTTTTGAGATTGAGCAAGAGAGCAAGAGAGAATTGTAAACTCAAACTCCCTATTTGATTATAGTAAAATCTGCAGCGGTAAAGTGGACGTAGCTCTCGCATTGAGAGTGAACCACTATAAATCTGTGTGTTATTTATTCTTCGCTTATTTACTGTTTTCTGATTAGGTAGGATTTGACTCACTTCAGCCTCTGCTCCGAGACCGATGAAGCTTAGCTAAAATCTTAGCCAAGATTTATCTGTAAAATTTACATCAAGAATCAACAGATGAAGATGTACCTTGGTGAATACTCAGTGTAAAAAATTCATTATCCTTATCTGTTACAGTGCAATATATAAAAATATTTTAGCAAACAAATAATTTCTAAATAAAATCAAAACAACAAACAAATTGAAGAACTACATTTAGTACCGGAATTACTAGGTAAATAGGACACAAGATAGTATCTCTTGTTTAGTTGTTTTTAATAAAAAGAGAGCATATTCCAACTACATGCTAAGTCTTGAGTAATTATATTATTTCTCTGTAGAGTACACTTGCTGAAGCACAATAGCAATCAAGTGAACCTAATTTTCATTTTGCGTTATTGAATTGAAGTGAATCACTTGTAGCTTTTCAGTAAGGCAAGCTTTGCTCAGAATAAAGGAAGAACTTAACTGTTTTTCTTGCTTAACAATGATGAGTCTCTCCTTATTCTTATCCATTAATGATTTACTGATGTTGCGATTATGAACTGCTGCTTTCTTTGATGATGTTTAAGCACAATATCCATTAGCCTCTTACACTAAATTTAAGAGAAAATCATATAATTTTGCCCTCATTATATTTTTTAAAAAAAAGAGTAATTCAGGATAGGAAAAAAACGTACTTTAAGGGTGCAAAATGCAAAGGACTAAAGGAGCCAAGGAGTGTTTTTTCTTCTTCCTTACTCAGCACACCATCCCTAATTCAAGTTCTTTTACTCACAGTAGCAAACTACCATTCGAACAAACAAAATTCTTAACAAGAAAAAAACTCCATCAATGAATCCAGAAAGCTCCAATAATAATAACCAAACAAACCCCAGAAAAAGACCATTAACAGAAATTTACAAAGAAAAGCTACCATTAACACTAAATTGCATGGTGGTAGCCATCGATCACAACAACCTCTTTTACACAGTTTGTTCAACATGTGAAAAAACTCTCCCTGACCCATCTCCAAATACCCATTTACCCTTTTGCAAGTACTGCAACTTCAAGCCTGTTTCATCTGGTTCTAAACGACTCTTTCGTATCCTTGTATGTAATTTCTTTTTCTTTTGCGTCCTTTTGTGTAATTTCATGTTTTTTTTTTGTATTGGTTCTTGAAAAGATTGTTTTTTTGGGGGGGAATTTTGGGATTTTGCAGGTGTCTATTGCTACAGAGAAAAAAGTGATTGTGGTGATAATGTTTGATAGGGCGGCTAGGGTTTTGTTTGGTTGTTCTGCTGATGACTTCTTTGACTTTGCCAAGACTCACCCCTTTGCTGGTAACTTAATTTTAACTCCTTTTTTTTTTTTTAAAATTTCCCTTTTTTTAAAGCCTTTTAAAGTTTGCATCTCAATTTGCAATTTACAATGGTGATTTGTTAAGTTTTATGCTTGGAATTATGGAATAAGTAGTAGTAGTAAATGAAAAAGGGGATCTTTGCACAAATAGTCAGCCGGATTTACTGTTTGTTTTCCTAAGTGTTATACATAGATTATCAACTGACGCCGGCTATTTTTAGTTTAAAAAATTGGGTGGACGGTTGTTTAGGTTAATTCTTCATGGAAAACACAGTTACTTGCCTCTATCATCAAATAAGAGTATATATTTAGTTTCCGTTTTGCTTTGGGATGAAACGGAAAAAAAGAGTGAAAGAAGTAGGAGATGATGAGATTTTTTCTGTAGGAATTGAAAATTCTAATGAAACTTACTCCCTCATTTCCAGTTTATAGGATAGTCTTTTTTATTTGAAGATGTCCCAAGATGGTGATACTACTTTATTGCCACACAACTTTCATGACTTTCAAAAAAAAAAAACAAGGGCAGCCCAGTGCACTAAGCTCCCGCTATGCGCGGGGTCCGGGGAAGGGCCGGACCACAAGGGTCTGTTGTACGCAGTCTTACCTTGCATTTCTGCCAGAGGCTGTTTCACGGCTTGAACCCATGACCTTCAAGAATCCTAAATTATTGATCTTTATTCAAATTTCATATTTTTGTTGAAATGTTTCTCGATCGAACTAAACTTTAACCAGTACTTTAATGTTTTCTTCTACTATTGCAAAACTTAACACTCCCTCCGTCCCAGTCAAAGGCACAGAGTTTAAGAATGAAAAGAGGACTTTTGAAATTTGTGGTCTAAAACAAGCCATAGATTTTGTGTGATTATAAATCATCCAATTAAAGGTAAATAGAAAGTTTAAAGTCAGATTATTAGTAAATATAGAAAGTTGTCCTTCATTTTGGGACTATCTAAAAAGAGTCGCATAAATTGGGAAAGAGTATTTGGTTATTGTCCATAAAAGAGTGTCCAAGAATCTTATAATTACGTCTTACAATGGTTTGCTGGGCCATATGAAGAGGTTCTGACTGTTTTGGGAATGCTTATATGCAGCTGCAGCTGCAGGTAAAGCTTTGGAGGGAGAGATGTTGAAAGTCACCTTGTCCCAACCAAAGAATGGGAATGCACGGAATCTACGAGTGGTATCAGTTTTGCCATTGCGGACAGGTTTTCAGCCTGTGATTGAGACCTTGAGGGAACTATATCGAGCAAGAGGTGGTTCATAGCTATTGCCTGCAGGTGCTTATGTATCAAACGTTTCTTGAGCAGCCTTAATGTGAACATGAATGCATCTTTTGTTAAACATTAGTTTTCTCCTTTAAACACCATTCTGAGCTTAGCAGACCGTGGGGGTAAACTTCCATTATTAAAGTTACTCTTATGAAAGCTTTAAATGAAATGTGAAGTCTATGTCTGGAGTAGCAGCTCAAGGTTTGCTTGGTATACCATCTAACAATATCAATAAAGACACGTGATTCTGTTCCCCATGCAATATGTTCAATTCAATGAGGATATCCGGGACATAAAATAAACAATCTTGCTGTATACTGAAGTGGTTTAACAGACTGGAAATGCAGGGGATAAGTATATGGTCTTTCAAACTGAAGAATTTTCTTCAAGTTTGGAATAGGGGGACTTGGATCAGCTGTGTATTCATCTAGGTCTTAATTTAACTGAACTGGTTTAACACACAGGAACTGCAGGGGATAAGTATATTGTTCTTTTTCACGCTATTCCCAATATCTAAGTGTAAAATTTCCCATCAAGTCTGGTATGTCAATGCACAGCCTGTACCAGAGCCCGAGGGCTGGGGCGTTCTATCAGCTGTGTATTCATGATATCCAGAGATGCAATTTAAAAGTTAACCCTCTAGCTGTGTTTATTGAACTTGTTAAGTCCTACTGCTCGAGCATCACCACCAAAGGGGAAACAGTATGAAACTTTTGCAAGTATTGAGCAATTTACTTCAGTGTTGAAGGTGTTTATTACATGTTCTGTTGCTTGGGAAAATATCAGTAAGTTTGTTTTCTCTTCAATGTTGGGATGATCATATGATTTTGTCCAGGCACAGAAAATACTGAAACAACCAGTTGTTGACCTTGGTTAAGCAGAATCAAAACTAATTACGTGAGCGCGAGTGTTTTGTTTAACATCCTTCCACATAACAAAATTGCAAAAGAATATTGAAGATTGATAATGAACTAGAATCGTTGTGATTTTTTTTGTCAATTCTTGTTGTTTTAAATGGCTTGCCTGTTTATGCTCCTCTTATCCCCCGAATACTGTTTGAGCACAGTCTCCCTTATAGGTTTGAAATGATAAATTATTGACACTGGCATGATTCACATAATGCTCAAGATAGGAATAACAAATCAAAAGAGTACAGTGTGCTTCACTATATGTTGTAATGCTTAATCCATTATCTTAGAAGAGTAACATTCACCTGAGAGGGTGAAACATATCTACGTGATTTTCTATGTTTTGATGAGATTATAAAGCTGTAAAAATGTTAATTTGTTTCAGTAAGTGTGGTTCTTGATGAACTTCCTAGGAGGACAATTTGCCTTGAGTCCACCTCTGGAGCATTTCGAGTGCTGCCTTAGGTTGGTCCATCGGCACCATATGACCGGCATCATGGACCTTGAGGAAAGTCAGAGGTCCATAGTTCTTTTGAACTCCTTTCTCCTCGCCATCTACTGTGAAAGAAACAGATGGTGCAGTCCCAAAGCTTTTCTTCCCCGACCATTCTACTGCATGCACCCAATTTGAGTTCCCTGCCCATATCAAGAAACAATAGTTTAGATCTTAGGGATTTTTTCATTTTTGACCCATGGCCCTAGACCAAAATATACAAAGCATATAGACTGATCATGTATATTATATTTATGTATACAATATGTATATTATATGTATATGTATTACCTAATATACAAAACCTATACATTTGTTGGCTTTTAATTTTCTGAGCCGTCCAAAAATGTAAATATCCCTAGATTTTAATACGAATTCTCTTCTTGTGACAGGTGAATGAAGCTTACCAAGCCAGTTGCAGATAAGGTCATACTCTCCAGCGTAAGCGAGTAGATTGATACCATCCTCAAGAAGTGAAGGAATACCGACTTCAAGATTCTTCATCCAGTCTATCTGCATCCCCTGATAAACTGAAGAACTACATGACACAAAATCAATGATGGAGGGAACACCGAGGGCTTGCTTAACTTGAGCATCGTTGAGGTAAGTGTCCATTCCCGAGAAGTCATAGCAGAGGTTACCCTCACAAGTCTTCCGGATATCATAGTACTGCAGGTAAAAAAGTCACAAATCCATTCGATTGTTATAAAACAAATATGCTTGTAGACGCAGTCGTCTCACTGAAAGAAAAAAAAACTGAAAAATGTTCTGAATTCTTACATTTATATCGCCCGCGATGGCCAGTATACTGTTGAAAATGGTTGTGCAATCACTAAATCCAGCCGAACAAGCTTCTTCACTACCTCTTGCTGCAAATATTTTCACAAGACATAACTGCTGTCAATAATATTTGCTATTTCACTGTCAGTGTAAGATCTTAACATTCGTACACTGACCGTGTAACATAAAATAACTACAGGTAACGTTCTTTCTAGTTCTAAGTGGGACAAAGAGTTACCGCAAAGCTTAATGTCCTGTTGACATTGTGGATATAATTTGTTTATGTCGTCATAATCAGTCTGATTGATCAATTTCATATCCAAAGCATAGTCAGTGTAGGCTTTGTACTGGATTTCTGGGCTGATTAGTCCATTACCAATGGCAAATCCCTGATAAAATAAGCATTATAGTTAAGTACGAAGTACCAAAACTGTTGAAAATACTGACAGATGACTTATTAAAGTAAAAGGGCAGCATGGTGCACTAAGCTTTCGCTATGCAAGGATCTACGCATCCTTAGCTTACTCTAAGGCTCCCCTTCAGATGATTTATTAAAGTAAGGGGGGGGGGGAATAATACCTTGAGGTTTATGGGAATTCCTTCTTTATTTTTATTTCCTTGATGAACACGACAAGCAAATGCAGGAATATAATGTCCAGCATATGATTCTCCAGTAACGTAGAAATCATTCTTTGCATAATCAGGATAGGCTTTGAAGAAGGCCTGTTTTGTAAAATACATCGTATATTTTGAATTATTATTAATCTAAATATGGATTTGATAGTAAAACAGAAATTAAAAACAAAAAGAATAATTAGAAAAAAAGGGAAACAAACCTGTAAGAAATCGTGAAGATCATTACTCACTCATGTTTCATCATGACGAATGTTAGAACTATAACTGAAATCAGTTCCTGTTGGTTGATCAACGTATATAAGGTTTCACACTTGTCAATTTGCAATAAGTAGGAATATTATTTTTCGAGTTTAACTTCTAAACACAATAATATAAAATTTCTTTACAATGTTATTATATACAAGTAAAATCCTTATTTTTAAAAAGAGGGAGGCATGGGCGTCAGGCGCGAGAAGCATCCGGCATTGTCGGAGGAGAGTCATAATGTAGGCACCCTGACTTAAGCTTACGCACTACGATATACAAGGACATTCTACGTTCAAGCATGGTCCGATTAAGAGTTGCACCTAAAGTGTGTAATATAAGAAGCCTACCCAAGCATCAATAGTTAATTCCATGAGTTGAACTTGTGACCTATATAAATTATACAAAAATAATTTTATCATTGCTCTGAGATTCCCTTCAAAACTTTCTTATCTCAGCTAATGAAAAATGATTCATTGGACAGTCTTTTTCTTTGAAAAGTAGAGCAGGCATTGGCCTTTCATTTCTGTGGAGGCAATTAAATGAAGATAGAGCACTATATAAAAGTCATATAAGTCAATAACAAGAGTTGAACTACTTTTGAATACAGAAATATTTTCTACTAATAAGTTACAACTAATGAACAGAAAACAGTCAAAGAAGATTTGTAGTAGGTGAAAAGAAACTTTGGATGAAAGAAAAAAGTTCAATAATTAACAACTTGCTAATATATCAATTATCATATTCAAAAAATATCTAAACCAACTTTTCTTGAAATGCATTTGTTTATATTATTAAATAAATGAAAAATCCAAAATATTATTTCTTAAGTAATAAAAAAGAAGAGGAAAGAACAAGAACCTTGTCCCAACCAAAATCATTCCAGACAAGAGACATGTCTGATATTTTAAAAGGTCCATTTTCATAGAACAAAGCCAATCCACTGCTACATCCTGGCCCTCCTGTTAACCATATCACCAATGGATCATTCTTGTTGCTCCTCAATTCAAAGAAAAAATAGAACATCCTAGAACAAACAAAAAAAAGTTCTGCATTAATAAAACAACAACCTATAACACAACACAACATACCTAGTGAAATCCCATAACGTAGGGTCTGGGGAGGATAGAATGTACGCAGACCTTACCTCTACCTTGGTAGGTAGAGCGACTGTTTCCGAGAGACTCTCGACTCAAGACAAAGCACAAGCACAAGTAAAGTAAGACAAACAAAGCAACTAAGCCATGATAGCGAATTCTGAAAAAGAAGCAATAACTAATGTAGGTAAATAAGATAAACAAAATACACATATCAGCATAAATCAAACGACAGTGGACTATAAAACAATATTGTGCCTACTAATATGATAGGCTATGCGGGCCTACAATAATAACACTACAACTACTAGTTTGCAAGCGTAGGTAGGACTACGCTGGACTACCTACTACCCTAATCCTTGTCCTCCATAACCCCCTATCTAAGGTCATGTCCTCAGTGAGTTGCACCTACGCCATATCCCGTCTAATCACATCTCCCCAATACTTCTTCGGCCTACTTCTACCCCTTCTGTACCCATCCATAGCCACCTGTTACACCTCCACACTGAGGAATTTGTGTCTCTCCTCTGCACGTGCCCAAACCATCTCAACCTCGCTTCCCACATTTTATCCTCTACCGAGGCCACTCCACTCTATCCCGGATATCATCATTTCTAATTATATCCCTCCTTGTATGCCCACACTTCCATCTTAGCATCCTCATCTCTGCAACTTTCATCTTTTGGGTGTGCGAAGTCTTGACCGACCAACACTCCGCCCCATACAACATAGTCGGTCTAACCACCACCCTATAGAACTTGCATTTAAGTTTTGGTGGCACCTTTTTATCGCACAAGACTCCAGAGCGAGCCTCCATTTCATCTACCCTGCCCCAATACAATGTGTGACATCATCATCAATCTATCTATTCCCTTGGATAATAGATCCGTGGTACTTGAAGCTTCCTTTCTTTGAATGACCTAAGTACTAAGCCTCACATCTACGCTTGTCTCAAGGTCGCTCCCGTTACTGAACTTGCACTCCAAGTATTATGTCTTGGTCCTACTCAACCTAAACCCTTTAGACTCTAGAGTCTGTCTCTAAAACTCCAGCTTAGCGTTCACTCCGCTGCGAGTTTCATCAATTAGGACTATGTCATCTGCGAATAACATACACCATGGCACCTCCCTTTGGATGTGTCGCGTCAGTCCATCCATCACCAAGGCAAATATGAATGGGCTAAGAGTTGATCCCTGATGCAGCCCCATCATCACTAGGAAGTGCTCCGAGTCTCCTCCTACTGTCTGTACCCTGGTCTTGGCTCCATCATACATATCCTTGATTGCCCTAATGTACGCCACATGTACACCTCTAACCTCGAAACATCTCCATAGAACCTCCCTAGGGACTTTGTCGTATGCTTTCTCGAGGTCAATGAAAACCATATGCAAGTCTCTCTTCCTCTCCCTATACTGAGATCTGCACTTCCCTTTTACAACATAGGAGGGAGGGGGGCTCATTCCTAAAAAAAAACTTTCTGATTGCCTCCGCCCCTATCTCTTAAAGCTACGGCATCCCACCGATCCCTGAAACGCGCCGACATGAATCCAAACTGGTTCTCGGAGATAGACACGCCTCTTCTCACCCCATCTCCACGACTCTTTTCCGAAATTTCATAGTGTGGCTTAGCAGCTTGATACCCCTATAGTTGTTGCAACTCTGGATATCACATTTGTTTTTGTACAAAGGAATCATTGTATTCCACCTCCATTCTTCGGACATTCTCGCCGTCTTAAAAATGACGTTAAACAACTCCATCAGCCACTCCAAACCTGCCTTGCCTGCGCTCTTCCAAAATTCAACTGGGATCTCATCAGGCCCGATCGCTCGTCCCATGCGCATCCTGCGAACAGATTGCTCCAGATTTTCCAACTCAATGTCTCTATCTTCTTTTACATTCAAGAGTTTATGAAAGTAAGACTGCCACATCCGCCTAATATGCGCGTCCTCCACCAGTACTTTGTCGTCCTCGTCCTTGATGCACCTCACGTGATCCAAGTCCCGGGCCCTCATCTCCCTCACCTTGGTTAGTCTATACAACTTCTTATCCCCGCCTTTTTCCTCTAATTCCACATACAAACGTTCAAAAGCCGTCGTTTTCTTCGATGTAACCGCTAGCTTTGCCTCCTTCCTCGCCATCTTATACAATTCCTTATTCGTTCGCTTCTCCACCTTATCCTTGCTTTCTACCAAATCTGCATACACCACTTTTTTCGCTTCCACCTTCTCTTTAACTTTACCATTCCACCATCAGTCCCATCAATACCCACCACGGCTAACTCGCGAGATCCCTAGCACTTCTCTAGCAACCTCCCGAATAAAACAACAACCTATGATGAAAAAAAATAAGCAGTTCGGTGCACGAAATATTTCGTGTTAGCACAACATCATACCAGTGTAATCCACAAGTGGGGTCTGGAAAGGTAGAGTGTATCCGAACATTAACCTACCTTAGGAGGTAGAGAGGTTGTTTCTGATAGACCCTCGATCGGCTCATGAAAACATGCTTCTTAAAAATCAGAGAAATAACTTCTTCCCTGGTGAGAATAGAGAAAATAAGTTTCATTAGTAGCTAGTATTCCACCCTAATGGTTTCCTCCCTGCCCCAGCCTTAATACACCACTCCACCCTCACCCCCCCCCCCAACTCCGCCCCCTAGCCCAGTCCCACCCCACCTTTGCCCCTAACCGCGCTCCACA